>VZRI01005004.1:58584-102545 GCA_013397515.1 Upupa epops | reverse complement strand
CCGGCCCCAAACCCGCCCCGTGGCCCCTGACTGCAGCCGTAGATCAGCCCCTTCGGGCCCAAATCCCTCCCTCAGACAAAAATCTGCCCCCGAGCTCGACTCTGACACCACCAGATCTGCCTCCCCAGCTCTAAATCTCCCTCTCCAACCTCAAAGCCACCCCAAACCCGCCCCTCAGCCATGAATTCGCACCTCCAGCCCCACATCTTCCCCCCGCCTTGAATCTGCTTCCCCCAGTTCCAAATCCACCCCTTCTGCTCCAAAGTCCCCCAGCAGCCCCAAAGCCACCTCCCAGACCCAAGTCCTGCCCTCCTACCCCAGATCCATCCCAAATCCACCCCTCTGGCCCCAAATCCTCCCCTGGCCCCAAATCCACCTTCCAGCCCTAAATCCTGTCCCCAATCCCAAACTCACCTCTTGAGCCCCAAATCTTCCTCCAGCCCCAAATCTGCCTCTCCAAGCCCAAATCCACTCCACCAGCCCCCAAATTCACCCACCCTGGCCCAGGCAGTGACCCCCATGGCAGCCTGACTGCACCGCCCCTCAAAGCCACAGATGTGAGGGCAGTTACATGGTTTATTCTCTGATTTCCTTTACGAGGATCGGGGCAGCTATGGCCAGCAAAGGCCTGGGGTGTTGGGGAGCCATCCCAGGTGTCAAACGGTGCAGTTGCTCTCCCCGTAGCGCCGGCACTTCATCACCTTCAGGTAGGTTTCGACCTTGTGCAGGTCCTTCTTGAAGCAGGAAAGCAGCCCGTAGTTCTTCAGCAGTGCGTCCTCATTGCGGAGGTGGATGTCAAATTTGTCATAGGTGGGTTTGAGGATCTGGAGACCCCGCAGGCTCCGGTCTTCTAGCTCCTGTGAGAAGATGGAGAGGTACTGGGAGAGGCGGTGGCAGCCTGGGGATGAACGTCCTCCATTGCCAAAGCTCATGTATAGCTTTGGAAGAGTTTGGGGTTTCCCCTGCCTTTTAAATAATATTTTTTACATATTTTGAGGTGGATGTGTAATTACACAGCGGTGATGCTGCACAGATTGCTGCTGGTGAGAAGGAAAGTGGGCACAAGTCTACAGGGAGGGAGAAGTAACTTTGAGGTCTTAAGGGGAAAGTTGCAGGATGTCTATGTAGCTGCTCTAGCCAAGGAGATGGGGAGCTGTGCAAATCATTCTCTTTTCTCCTGCTGCCCCAGTGAACAAAGGTCTAACCCAGAGTCAAGGCATCTGGAGCTGAGAGACCTGCTGCTCTTGCTTTGCTCACCCACCAGCTGGCCCAGGGAACAGGATGGTTTTGTTTAAGTAAGGTGTTCTGAATGGGTGAAATTTGATCATTTGTTTAGTTTCTGTGTAGTCTCTGCTTCCCAGAGCCCCCACACATATCCAGTGGAGAATCTGGAGGTGGTATTGGTGCATGTTTCTTTTTACTGCAGCTGAAGTGCCAGTGCAGAGGATCTCTGTTTACTCTCAGGGCCTGACTGTCCAAGTTATTGCAATGCCAGGAGATGTAAATAATTGTCCAGACTCATTTCTCGCAGCTAGAGGTCTCTGAGCTCCAGCTACATGGTGATGCTGGCAGATAAACTTGCTTATGGAGCAAATATAACTGAACAAGCATCCTGGCAGTTAATTAACATCTTCATTTAAAACAGCAAAGCAAGAATTGAGAGTGACCCTTGAGGAAGATCACTCTCCAGCTCTCAGCTGCCTGGGTGCTGCATTAATGTAAGAGAAACATCAGAGTGTCGGCTTCCAGCCATATGCAGGTTGCAAACCCCCCAGTGTTTGCTCTGCTTTACAATATTTTGCTGGAGATGCAGCCATCGTTGCTGTTTGGGCAGCAGATTTAAGCAACCAAGTTCTTTGGTGCTGGGTTTGGACTGTCGTGATCTCCTGGTCAGTTAATCTGCCTGAGTGCTTGTGTCAATGCTGTTAATTTGTGTTATGTGTTTTCTTAGAATCCNGTGCAGCTTCCGGCCATTTCCCCTCATCCTATCACCAACCCTCGCCTCTCTGCAGCCTTCTTTCAAGTAGTTGTAGAGAGCAAAATGGTCTCCCCTCAATGTTCTCCAGGCTAAATAGCCCCAGCTTCCTCAGCCACTCCTCACACAACACCTGTTCCAAACACTTTTCCAGCTTGATAGCCTCCTCTGTCTCCTCTCCAGCCCTTCAGTGGCCCTTTTGTAGTGAGGGGCCCAGTCCTGGGCACAGGACTAGAGGTGTGGCCTCCCCAAAGTGAGCAGAAGAGAATGATCACCTCCCTGCTCCTGCTGGCAACACTTCTTTTACTCCCCAGTGCTGAAACCTGTGCCATGAGCTGTCACGATATCAGTATCTCAAGGCAAGCAAAGCCCTGAAGATGCCACTCATCTCCAGAGCAGAAGGTGGGGAGATATCTCATGGTCTTTGGATCTCATGGAAGCCCCTGAGACCAGAGTGCCACACATTCTGTGTGCTGCAACTTACCCTCATCAGAGCCTGGATCCCTTCTTCCAGGTCCTTTAGTTTCTCATAGACTCTGTCTGAGGTGCCGAAAACCAGGTTGTTTGTGAACACCTTGCTCAGGTATTGCACTGGGGACAGCCAGGACTGGATGAGAACCAGTGAAAACCGAAGCAGCTCCATGTCCTGAAGGGAAGAAAAGGAGAAGTCAAAGCTGAGGTGTTTGGTGGAATCATCCCCTGAAAGAGCCTGTAGGTGACCCAGAGATGCGCCTCTGCTCCTGCAGCCGCAGCAGGCTGAGAAGACCACTCAGCCCCATGTCTCAGTAGTTTTTGTCCTCCTCGGGGTGGGAATATTGTTCACAGTATAACCCCGAAGAATCTTTCTTGGAAACCCTCTGTATGTGCAGGGAGGCACAACTGGGCTCTTCAGACAGCCCTGTGCTTGCCCCAGGGGAGAGAACTTACCGATTTCTGCTGGGCATCATCCTTCCCTGTGGGAGCAGGGATGGTTTCTGAGTAACAAAATGCCACCTGGGAATTTTTGTTGGCATGTCTTTGGTCCTCTGGGATGTAAGTGCGTTCCTGTGGAGACATCATAAGGTCACACATCTGTTGCCTGTGTTCTAGAAGAAGACCACAGAGCCTTTCGCAAGGCATCCGGAGCAGTTACTCATTGCAAGAAATAAATGTGAGAGACGAGGTGTCTCTGTACAGAGTAGAGAGGTGGGAAGCAGAGGTTTGTATGGTGGTTTAAGGGCTACTGGAAGTCAAAGTCTTTCTCTTGCTAGAGTGAGCACAGAGTCAGCGTCACAAAATCGTTTCAGTTTGGGAGAGATCTTTAAGCTCCTTGAGCCCAACCATTACCCAAGTGTGGCCAGGGCCCCACTAACCCCTGTCTCTCACCCCACATCTCCATGGCTGTGAGACCCCTCCCCCTGGGCAGCCTTAGCCAAGCCTGGGGAACCCGTTGGGAGAAGAAATTTCCAACCTAAACCTCCCCTGCTGCAACCTGAGGCTGTCTCTTCTCATCCTGTTGCTTGATCCTTGGGAGAAGAGACCAACTGCCACCTCTCTCCAACCTCTTGTCAGGGAGTTGTTGAGAGTGAGAAAGTCTCCCTCAACCCTCCTTTTTTGCAGTTAAACCCCACAAGTTCCCTCAGCTTCTTAGAGCACTTGTGCTGCAGTCCCTTCCCCAGCTTCATTATCCCTGTCTGGACTCATCAAAACTCAAACCATACTGTGCCACCTTCCACTGCTTTCAGAGTAGGTTTCTCTCTGAGAGCTGTGCAGGGTCCAGGCTGATGAGACTTAACCCATCCTGTCCCATCAAGCACTTCCACCTCATTGAAAGCTGATGGAGAAGAAACCAATAGCTCAGCAGGTTTTGTTTCTAGAGTTACGCAGTGCTGAAACGATCAAGCTGGCCCAGAGGTCATGACACTTACGAACTCCTTGTATGTCTCTGCAGCCAAGAGGTGAAGGTGCTGAGCCCTCAGCACAGCATTGGCAAACAGGTTGGAAAGGGGCATGGCTGGGAATGTGGCAGCTTCCTGTGGCCACTGGAGCCCCAGAGTGATCACAGCAATGAGGAGAGAAGAAAACCGTGACCCTGCAGCAGAGGGGAGAGGAGAGGTGTTGATAGTCCTTTAGTGACTGTGTTGAGGAGGGGATGGCATCTAGGGGTTAATTCCCAGCTTCTGTCTGTGCTCATCTTCTCTGAGATCTTGTTGGACTCTGTGGGTGAGCTTAACCCTCTCCAAAATCAAATGAACCCCCATCCCCTTTCACTAGGTGTTCCCTCAGGGCTCCTGATGTGTCTTTCTGGCTGCAGAGCCATCACCCATGAAAACTAGAGCATGTCCCTACGTTTTCCCTGACATGCCCAGGGTTTTCCATTGGCCTTGCCCTCAGCAGGGCGCAGTGAGTGTGCAGGGGATGGTGAGTACCTCTACACTGTGCTCCTGATGTGAATCCAGCTGTCTGCCTTCTCCATGGCGAGAGTGTGTGGCATTACCTGGGCATCACCAGCTGCTTTTCTCTCTGGGATGAACCTATAGAATGTGCTGATGTCTGTCAAGACTAAGGGTCCTCTGCCCATCACACTGAGCTCACTGAGTGTCTGCCTGTGCTTGCAGAGACCACAAAGTTAATCTCTGACCCGTACCCTTCAGTGAAGGAGTGGCCTGGAGCCTACAGAGCTCTGACATTAGACATCATCCTAATCCATGTATTTAGCCTTGAGTGTTGCTGTCCCTGTCCTTGCTGATGTTTATGTCGATAGTAACTGCTCTACCTGTGGCCTGACCTTGTTCTTCATGTTCTCCACCCTCTCCTTGCCCAGTTTAGGCTAAAAGACTGCAGAAGTTTACTCTATAGAACTGCACTGCAGGGAAATGTTCTTTGCCATTGGATGAGTTGCCACACTGAGGGCTAGCATAGAGAGCATGTAGCCCACCACAGAACCAACCCACCATCATGTCCCACTACCCCAAGCATGCGTCAGCACTGGCCACCCTTTAAAACCTAAATAAAGAGAAGTACCTGGAGCCATCTCTGACCAGTGGGTTGCTCTGGTGTGGCTTGACTGGGAGCGTCTGCTTGTTGCGTCTTGGGTGGTGAATGAGCCACCCCTTTTATAGTAGAGAATCTGTTTAAAATGTATGTACGAGTCCATGATCACAACAACATCTCTGGTCCTTCTCGCTGCATAAATGCACAAGCGTTTGCCATGGTGCTGCCTAATTGTAGTCACTGATACATAGATGTAAAGGCTGGGGAGGTTGTTTGCCAGGGATGAAGTCAGCGCAGAAAGATTTCACCATATTCTGGTGTTTATCACACAGAAAAGTTCTCTGATCATTGGAAGATCCATCCCAAGTCAGGTCAGTGTATTTGCATGACGGAGTTTGGTCATGGCCACCTGATTGTCATGCCTGGCTCAGTCCACAGTTAACAGGAAGGCCTGGGCACCTGGGGAGACGTCTCCTTTATCTTTCACAAGGATAGAGCCGAATGGATGTTGTCAGAATAACCTTATTTCTTTCAAGGCATTTCTTTCAATTTCCCCAAGTCCATGAATCTGAGGGTGGGGGATCCCTGGGCCAGGCTGCCCAGATAGAGGGTGGAGGCCCCATCCCTGGAGCCATTCAAGGTCAGGCTGGATGGGGCTCTGGGCAACCTGGGCTGGGGAGTGCTGGCCCTGCTTGTTGTAGAAGGCTTGGACTGGATGCCCTTTGGAGGTCCCTTCCAGCCCAACACATTTGATGATGGAATGTCTATACCCTGGAGGGGTTCAAAAAACAAGTGGATGTGTCCCCAGGGGACAGTATTTAGTAGGCAGGGTGCAATCAAGTCGATGGTTGGACTGGATGATCTTGTAGGTCTGTTCCAATCTTAATGATTCAATGATTCTGTGATTCTCAGTTCAGAAGATCAGTTTGGTGAGCTGGTTTGCTGCAGGAGTAACAAAGAGCTGTCACACCTGGGTGCCTGTTCAGGTACCAGTCTGCCCACTGCAGATCCAGACACCAGAGCTCTGGGAGGTTTCTTGCCTTTTCAGCTCAACAAGGCTGTGAGGAGATCCAGTTATGAGCCTCTTATTGCTCTTGCTGGAGGTAAACCTGAAACATCTCTGGAATAAGCAGAAGCCTCCTGTGGAAAGGAGGTGGAGGAGACCATAGAATGGTTTGGGTTGGAAGGGACATTAACGATCATCTGGTTCAACCACTCTGCCATGGACAGGAGCACATCCCACTAGCCAGGATTGCCCAGAGCCCCATCCAACCTGACCTTGAACACTCCCAGGGTCGGATCATCCACAGCTTCTTTTAGCAGTGTGTGCTAGCGTCCCACTGCCCTCACAAGGAAGAATTTCTGTCTAATCTAAATCTCCACTGTTTCACATAGATAAAAGGAGATGGGGAAGAGGAGAAGTCACAGCACACCAATTCTTTTTGAGGAAATTGAGGAAAGAAGCTGGGATGGGCAGCTCCAAAGAGGAGATTCAAGGACTTCTACTTCCTGTGAGGCACCGATTGCCCCAGACCCCCCTGGTTTGGCCTTTGTCCAGGATTCAGGGGCTGCTTACTTCTCAGGGCTGGTGATTTGGCTTCCCTGGCTTTACCATGACCTCTGGCATGGCTCTGGTTTCCTAGAGGCAGCATCATCACCAGAGTGGCTGGAGCAGAGGGCCTAAGAGCTGGTTAATAACCATGCTGGGAGAGCGTGGTCTGTTCCGAGAAGCCCCCGGGTGTTTGTAGCCTGGAAACGCAGTTGGTGTCACAGAGTAAATGTCAGTCCCTAGAGAAGAGGGAACAGTGGGTCCTGCAGCTATCAGGTATCCTGTCACTCAATAGCCAGCAACATCTGGGAGTGTTTTTCTGCTCTGGATCTTGTTTAAATATGTCAATATATGTTCAGAGATAAGCAGAGCAGGAGGCACCTCAGCCCAGTCCCAGCTCTGCTGCCTGTTTACGGTGATGCTCAACTGCTGCAGCCAGACTGGAACAGCACTTTGCACCACACTCATCCCCATCACTGCCCTGCTGCTTCTCCTGAAAAAGAGAGGTGCTAAATCAACATTTTTTTGTGTCGTGGCCAAGCACCGAGATGCCAGGATGGTGCAGACAACACAGTGCCCCTGAGGTTGGGTTTGTCCCTGATCATCTCATGGGCATTAAATGAAGCGTGGGGAGGGCTGCGCGTGACTCCACAATGCCAGGCTGGGCCAACACATACCACTGGGCAGGGTTGCAGTTGTGTAAGCAGCAATCAAATATCAGCTTGGCCTTGTTCAGATGGCTGCATTTGTGACCTGAAGCAGCATCTCATGAAGCAGTGTGACACTCCACACTACCCAAGGTCCTTTTCTTTTTTTTGAGAGAAAGAACAACACCCTCAGTACTCTACAGAATGGTCCCGTGTCCACCCACCTCACCCTGAGCACCACCAGCAGCACCTAAACAAATGAGCAACTATCCTCCTAGTTGTGTCTCCTCTCCCTGGGTCCTTGTGACCCCCAGGAGTGAGGTGAAGGAGTGGAGAGGACCTTTCCAAGCAAAGAATCCTGAGTAAGGAGCTAGCTGCTGGCTGCAGCCCAGACTTTATGTTTCGCTAGGCAACAATGGGTGACAGACTGCTGAGGTGATGGTTGACTGCTTCCACCAGCAAACTGAATGGAATGTAAATGCTTGTTTTCAGATTGAATCAATGGGTTTTATTTACTGGAACTAGAACTGCTTGGTTTGAGTGAACCTCTTTCTAAAGATGAGGTGGAGTCAGTCTGGAACTGTTGGTTTGGTGGTCCTGCTGTGGCCTGGGCAACAAACTGGGGCAAAACACAGAGTCTGGGCTGGCCATCCTCCAATACATCTATTTACATCCACTGCGTTTTAAATACAGACCTATCTCAGTGTGAAACTACAACAAAGCCTCTCTCCACACTCCGTAATTAAACCACCAACACTAAGGAAATAGACTTATTTCCTTCTAGCAGTTTAAAGGAAGTCAGATCCCTGGTAAAGAGGGTGACCAAGCAGAAGAGCAGAACTGGGGTCTCCAGAGCTGCATTTGACATCAGTAGCCTGTTTAGGCACAAACAGCAGATTTTCCTTATTTCCATGTGATTTGGTGAAGATTTCAATGAGATGTTTACACAGAGCTGAGGGACTGGCTGGGAGCTGGGAAGGCTGAGAACTTTCCTTTTCCATTTCCTAACTAAAAACAAGGGATGGAGGGATGAGCTCTGCTAGTCCCAGAATCTTGTCTCCTGTGGAAACTGGGACTGGCCGGTTCATTTCTCTCACTGTGAATGCTCTTTTATGTAATTAAGCAGTTTTATAAGTCAAACATGTGCAGTGGCATCAGTGCACATGTGCCTGCGACTCATTCGGAGTAGCTTCATTTAATTAGTAGAAATTTGCCTTAAAATGCTGGTTTTGTGCTATTTAGGTTGAATTCAGTTTTCTGTGAAGGTGTTTTAATGGTAAACAAGAACCATCCAGTTCCCTGATGAAACCCCCTCTTTGCTATTGCTCTTTTATGATGACTTTCGGGGAGCAGAGCAGCCCTGCTCTCTTCTCCTTGGGGCCCAAAATGTCATGAGCTGCAGAGATGAAGAGGTTCTCCCAGTGGGGAGAGGTTTTCATCCCCACAGTCCTCATCACCCCCTTGTTCTGCCTAATCCAGACAAATTCACCAACGCTACTATGCTGTCCTGGCTGTGCTGCTCCCGACTCCCCGAGCTCTGGTGTGGGGTGCCAAGCCAGCCCCCATCCCCATCACCCACACAGCTGTTGCTGCCGTGCCAATAGCTTTTATTAACAGAACCAATTAGTGCTGCTCAGCTCCTCTCCAGATGTTTTTTAGCTTCTCTTGCAAGACCAGATGTAGCTGGGAGCAGAGCTCCTGGCCCTGTTCTCCTGCTTTGGTTACCCAGGATGGTCGTTGACTGACGTCTTGGGGCCATGGAGGTCCCCTGTGCGTGCTCAGTCAGAGATTCCAGCAGAGCCCTGTGGCTGCTCTCAGCTTTACGTCCTGGGCTTGGGGCCCCAAGGAGGTGACGTTTGGTTCATGAACCCATGGCAAGCTGCTCCTCATTCCCTGGACATTCCACTGACCCTCAACAGGATTGTGGGAGATAAGCAGGATGGAGCAGGGTATGAATTGACCCCTTATCTTTATTAGGACTTGGATAAGCAGTTTGTGTCCCACAGTTTACAGCTTTCCCAAAGGGTCTGAGGTCAGACTTGTCCCTCACCATGGGGACACCCTCATGACATCATCTAGATCTTGCCTGGAGAGGTGAGACTTGTGCAAGCCTTCTGTGTGAGAGCTGTCTCCACAGCTTCCCTGCTAGTCTTTGGGGAGTAAGAGGAGCTTTTGGAGGAGCCTCCATCTCAGCCTGCCTTGCTGGACATGGCCATATCTTGAGGGGTGAAAATCTGCTCCTGATAACTCCCACGTGGTGCTGCTCACCTTGGCTCCTCTGCCAGGAGAAGCTGCAGCCGCTGCAGCGAGGTCTTGCAGCCCAGGAGGGTCCTTACAGCATGGAGAGTGATCATGTCTGGTCCTCTCCTTCCCAGGGGTGTTTGGGCTGGTGGAGACCTGGTACTTCCATTGTGTTAACCATGCAGGAGTTCATTGCCATGGTGTGCAGCTGCCTGGGTTTGAAGCCAGTTTGCTACTAGGGGGACTACAGGTGGCTTCTAATTTCTATATAGGCGTTAGGGGTTTACCAGTGGGTCTGTGGGGCTGATATCTGGGGCAGGTCACAGCCGTGGTTGGCACAGCCCAGACGCAACAAATCGAGCACTTAAGTGCAGCAGGATCCAAGCTTTGCACTAGGCTGTTGGAGGTGGTTTGCAGCTTGAGATCCAGACACCCGTCAGAGCTGTGTTCCAGAGCAGGAGCCCATTGCTCTGGGTGCTAGCAGGGTGCTGGCAGGGTGCTGTGTCACCAGTGCTGGCCTGGCGATGGGTGCAGGACCCTTCACTCTTCACCTGGGTGCTCTCCAACTGTCCACTTGACCCGGAAAGGAGTGATGTCTTCATAGGTGGCCATCTGCTCTACCTCCAGGCCCTGCACCAAGAAGAAGGAGGTTGAGACATGAGACAGGGGCCATGTGGTTTCATCCACAACACAACCTGTCCTTGGGATCCCACAGTGGGGGACCTATCTCCAGGCTGGTCTTCCTTCTAAGAGAAGATACGGAGACAGATGGTTGGATGTGCTCAGAGCTGGGTTTGATTTCATGACGGGCTCTTTATGGCTGAAGGGCAACAGGGCCTTGGGAGGAAAGTGCCTTGATGCGCCCTGCAGGGGCTGGTGGCACCTGGCAGACACCCATCAAGGGCACAACAGGTTGCTTCGAGGCCCAGGATGATATTACAGAAGTAATTCTGTAATTGATGCAGCATTACCTCATAGGTGTGGTCCTCCTCTGGACTTTCCTTGCTTTCTCCCTGTGGAGAGGACAGCCAAAGGTTGGGTGTCAGAACCTACCAGAATTCCTCACTCCCCATTCCCTGGCTTCATCCCCCCAGGCCAGGTCTCACTGCTTCCGCAGGCAGGCCCACACACCATTTCAGAGGCTCCTTTTCCCACCCGAGCAAGCTGTGGTCCCACACAAAGCCCCAAAGCCATCCTCATCCCTAACAGCATCCTGCCTGGGATGCAGGACACCAGTGTGATTACCACAGCAGCAAAGCTGGGGATGTCCCCCCTTCCGGAGACAGTGTCACTTACTTTATCTAATAAGAGGAACACAGGGACACTGATGAAGATGACAAGCAGGATGGACTGGATGATGATGATGGTGTCTTTTAGGGTGTTCCTGTTCTGGATCTTCTGGATGCTACTGTGACCTGGGAGCAGCGGCATGGGGAGAGCCCTAAGTCCCACCTCCATGCCATGCTCCCAGGGAGTGGTGGTGAGCTCAGTGTGGCCACAGGTTTGTGTGTCCACAAGAGCAGATGTGGGAGACCAAGGTGTCTCTCTTGGGAGAGAACACAGCATTGTGAACTTCCCTCAGGGTTGGTACTGGGGACACTAGAGACAGCTTGGGCAGAACACACCATTAGCCAGGACCAGGAGAAACCTGATCTGTTAGGGAAATGCCACCCTGGGAATGTGTTTCTGCAGGATGGACATGCAAGGGCAAGCTGGGGGAGGTTGTTCTACTGCTTAGTGGCTGGCACTGAGCAAAGATACTTCTGTGGTGCCATGCAGCATCCACAGCTGCATCCAAAGGGATCCCACCAGTGAGGGGAGAGGTGAGTGCATTGAAAGGGAGGTGGAAAGGGTGAGAAAAGGACAAAAAGCATATCCTGGGGTGCACAGAGGACAGGGAGCTCCCACTCACCCAATACCCTGAGCTCTGTCCCACACAAGTGTGGCTGCTCCTCTGCAGTGAGGTTCCTGCTGTCACACACGTAGATGCCGCTGTCGTTGTAGGAGATCTTGAAGATGGTGAAGTTGATGAAGTAGTCTGTCCTCACAGTGTGGTAGCGGGAGGTGTTGTAATCCATCACGTCGATGCCCTGGCTGTCCTCTGAAATTTTGTACCACTGCACGCTGTTGGGTTTTGGGGAATAGCAGAGGAAGTGGACGGGCATGTTCTTCTTGGCCGCTATGTAGCGTGGGTACTGCTGCACCAAAGGGCATCTGCTGTCTGCCAGGGGACAAGGGTGGTCACAGCGAGTGAGGACTCAGCATCTGGGGATTGTCAGGAAAGAGATCCCCTCCCACGAGACCTCCCCAGCTTCTCCATGGATTCCCATGGATTATTCTGCTTTGGAGCAGCCAGCTTTGTTCTGGTGATTCATCCCCATCTGGGGGAGACTTTTGGTGCAAGGATGCTTCTAATGGAAACTCCAATTTGCTATGGGAATGGCCCCCACCCCTCTCTGTGTGTGTTTCATTAGTCTCAGCTCCAGATTCGCATCCTGTGCTGGCATGTGAAACAGAGCCCTTGCTGGGACAGACTCCTCTTCCCAGCTGCCTTCTGTCACACTTCCCCATCTTTTGTTTCTTCTGTATTTTAATTTTGCCTGTGTTTTGGACCCAGAGCTGGTGGGTCTGGGGGCTTGTTTGGATTCATGTTTAATCGTCTGGGGGTGGGAATGGCACAAGCACTTTGTGCTGAACCCACTGCATGGTCCCGGTGCATGGCTTGTTCATGATGTGCTCTGCAGATCACGGAATCACAGAGGGTTTGGGCTTGGAAGGGACCTGGAAAGATCATCCAGTCCAACCCCCTGCCACAGCAGGACAGCCCACACAGAAACATCCAGACAGGTTTGGGATGGCTCCAGGGCAGAAGACTCCACAAGCTCTCTAGGCAGCCTGGTCCAGGGCTCTGGGAAAACTTTTGTCCTCATTTGAGGTGGAACCTCCTCTGCTCCAGCTTGCACCCACTGGCCCTTGTCCTATCACTGGGCACCACTGAGCAGAACCTGGCTCCCCCCTCGTGACACTCACCCTTCCCATATTTATAAACATTAACGGGGTCACCCCCCAGTCTCCATTTTTCCAGCTGAACAGACCCAGGTCTCTGAGCCTCTCATCAGGGAGATGCTCCACTCCCTTCATCGTCTCTGTGGCTCTAAACTGGGCTCTTTCCAGCAGTTCCCTTTCCTTCTGGAACTGAGGGATCCAGAACTGGACGCAAGATGCTAGATGTGGTTTCACCAGGGCAGAGTAGAGGGAGAGGAGAATATCTCTTGATCTACTAACCACCCTGCTTCTAATCCACCCCAGGATGCCAGATGTAGAGTGAAAAACTATGTGTGCTTGACAAAGCTGATCTGGATTTGCCAAGGGAGAGCAAGTGCAGGGCTGGGAAAATGCTGTGGAGGAGGTCATAGACTGGAAATTGCCTCTGTGAGGGAGAAGACGCATAGGTGATGGGATATCTCCAGCTCTGCAGGGACTGAGGCCCTTGTGGCACAGTCAGTGGGACCCTGGGGACACAGGTGGGGGAAAGAGCCCAGTGGGTCTGAATGGTTACCTGTGCTGTTTCTGGTGCTGCTCTGTGTTGAGATCCCACCTGCAAGACAGAAGAAGAGTCCTGAGACAGTGGTCAAAGCCCACATAGGACAAGCCCATGTGGGCTGTCCCACGGAGATGGCAGACACTGTAGGTCCTTTTTGCCCACTCTTTGTCGGGGAGAGTGCTTGGGATCACCCACCAGAGCCTCGCTCAGGGGATGCTGGGCAGTGCAGATTTGGGTACAGACCCTTTTGTCGCCATCCCACCCCCCTAATTGCCTCTAAGCTGCCTTCTAGTTGACATCCCAGTGAAACTGGTCTTTGCTGTTAATAGCCCTCTCAACCCATGACACCCCCTGTAGTCCACAGCTCTCAGAAGGGATTCAGCGCTTTCTGTACATTTTCTGTTTTGTGAATCAACCAGAAACCGTCTCTCTGCCAGGACTTCCCTGGGCTTGGAACCCTGTGATGCCCAGGGCATCTTCTTAGATCCCAGGACCTTGCTGCACCCCAGGACAAGGGCTGGTTGGCAATGCAGGAAGCAGGAGGTGGGGACCCTCTCAGCACCCATGGGTGCCCCTGCCTGCAGCTCCAGTGCCCCTCTGCATGTTCCTCTTGCTGCAGATGGGCAGGAAGCACCAGCCCTGTTTACTACACTGCTCCAGTGCCCAGCTTGATGAATGCTTGCCAAACCCCGAGTGAGGGAGCTGGCAAGGAGGTGGGGGCTGCACCACCGTCCAGCACGTTGGATCAGCTACAAATATCCCCCCAAGGAGAAGAAGGAAAGTCCGGTTCCCAGCCTGGGCTTTGCCCTTAGCCTTTAATCCCTGCTGCAGGCCTTCCTGCCTCCTGAAGAGCAGCCTGGCAGGGATCTCCTGACTCAGCCATGAACCTCATGAAGGTCTGTGCTGCCCTGTTCTCCTCCAGTACCTCTCTGCAGGAAACTCTCCTCTCCAGCCCCATTTCATTTTATTCTGAGATGGGACAGTGCCCTTGCTGGGGCTGTGCTCTGGGTTCCTGTCCTGCTGCCTCTGCTGACCTGCTAGGGCACCGGGCTCTGCTCACCATGGTTTGTTGATATTTCTAAAGGAAGACCAGGCTGGTCCTTCATCCTGAAAGCCCTCACACCACTCAAGGCCAAGATTTCTGTCACAACCACAGGCAGGCTGAGCTTGAAGCCACCCCGAGAGAGCCAGGCAGAAACCCTGTGATCTGGAATCCATGCTGGGCTTGGGTGGCCACCCAGCAGAAACCCTTGAGGGCACAAGTTTCTCCAAGGGTGGGGTCTGCTGCAGGTTTCTGGGGGTGTCCCTGCTCCAAGCAAGAGGGGTTGGAATGGGACAAGGACTGTGTTCCAGGTTTAGCTGCTGCTTCTCACTGGGGATGCAAAGGGGAATGGCACAGTGATGTTCACGCAGGACCCACAGATCACCCCCAGATGGCTGTTTTCTGCTGTTTCTCCTCTGTTTTTGTGCACAGAACTCCATGGAGCAAGTGCATGTGGCCTCGGCAATGTGCCAGCCCCATCCTCAGGCCTCTGAGAGTAATAAATGGTAAAAAGAACCACTCCACAACCCTTCTCTGCAGACAGCCACACCACAGCTGGGCAGGCTCTGGGCACTGGGCTCCTGCCAAAGCCAACTGTCCACCCATGAAAATGTCCCATCTCTGCACCCCAGTGGGAAGTAAAACCCAAATCCCGAGGCAAGCGTTGAGCCTCCCCAGGTACCCCTGGTTCTGCTGAGCCTGTTGGCTTCTACTACAGGAGAGGACCCAGAGTGGCAACTGCAAAGTTTCAAACTAAACTTTAAAGCCAGACCTGGGTGAAATCCCAAGGGACAGGCTTTGGGGCATCACCTGGCACAGGTTTCCTTGTCCTGTGTTTGACACCTACCTGTGATGAGAGCCATGAGCCAGAGGTTCACCTGGAGCACCCAGACCCTCATGCAGAGATCAGACATCTTTCACCGCAAGCGGCCAGGGAAACAGCCAGTGGCTGGCCTTCGCTTCTGCAGAGCCCCACAGCTGCTCTGACTGGCTTGGCTACCAAACCTAAAAATGGCAGAGCTGCCCTCCCAGAGACAGCCCCTTTCCTGCTCATGTAAATCCTCCCCTGTGGGGACTTTCCCCTTGGGACTGGTTTTGAATGCAGCACCGACAATGGGGTGGCTGTGCCTGTGCCCCAGGCACTGCCTGGCCTCATGTCTGTGCCCATCATGGTTCCTTTACCTGCTGGAGGTGGCCACGACTGGGGTGGCTCTGCACGGGAGCAGGATGAGCTCATCAGCAAAGAACCTGGTGATGCAAAACCTGGGCTGAGCACAGTGAACACAAACAGAAGCAGGATGTGACTGCTGACACTGCTGCATCCCTGCAGGTGGGGGGGATAGAGGATAGGGGTGGCCCCCTTAGCACCCCAGCTCCACAGCAGTGTAGGCAGATCCCTCCCAGTTTATCCCTGTAAGTGATGGGTGGGGTTTGGTGGAAGCACTGGAGTAGAAATAGTGTGGGAATAGGTTGTGGGGTTGGTGGGGTTTGTGGGTTTCTCCTCTCTGCTTGCTGTGGGGGTGCTGAAGGACTGGTTCCTCAGCTCCTGCCCCCAGCATCCCAGAGAGTCCTGCAGCTGCCCTTCCAGCAGAGGGTGAAATCTAGAAAAGAAGAGAGTCAGCCAAAATGAAGTGTCACCTCCCTGGGTGCTAGCCTCACCTGCTTCTCCCTATTTACTACGGCCAGGACCCTTCTCCACAAGTCCTTTGGAGACAGCAACCTCCTGGGGAAGCACAGGGCAGCACTCCTAGGTGAGCAGTGTTCCCTTCGCTCTGACACAGGTTGCCTCCATGCTCCCCTTGTTACCCGCTGCAGGAGGGCACTGGACTGTGACTCCATGTGAAAAACACTTTGGGGTAATTTTGCCAGAAGTGTTGGTCCCCAGAGCCTGGGGCCTCCCCAAACTTTTGCCTTCTGCAGGCTTTGCCAGTTCTTGAGCCTCACCTTGTGAGTGAGCGGACATGAAGCAAGGGAAAGCAGAAATGAAGGTTTCCAGGGAAATACCAGCCCCAGGAGATGAGGGGAGTGGTGCCTTCTAGCAGAGAAGAGTCATGCTGTACATGATGCTGCTGCCATCACCCTGGGTCTTGCTGAAAAAACACAGCCCTGCCATGAGACCCTGGCAAGGCCAGAGCGGTGGGGGATACCTGTGTGCTCAGTGGGCACTAGACAGATTTTTGTCAAGCCCTGGGGTTGGAAATGGGAGTTGTAATGGGTGAGACAGGGCTGCTGGGTGTGTTTTTGCTTGCAGTACCTGGTGGCATGGGATGTGGGGAGAACTGTCCGTCTCCTGGGGACAGTGTCATACCCCCCTGACCCTTTATCTGAGCCATGTTTCCTCCTCAGCAAACAATGTGTGGTAGGACAAGCCATGCCATGCCCTGTGGGCATCTTTACTGCCAGGCAGCTGTGCCCTGCCCCAGCCCATTCCTATTCAACAAGGTTTGGGTTTCACCACTGTCCTTTCCCTCTCTGTGGGAGGATGGGGACAGTGGGTTGTGCCACCTCCTCCCTCTGCCCTCCTGCCTGCACAGTACCATGATGCTCAACTTGAATTACGGCAGCCCTGGGACAAACTGTTCCAGCCAGCACAAAAACACAGCAGCAAGGCCACACCGTGGCCCTCGGGTACATCACCAGGAGGTGGTTCTTCCAGCCACATGTTGACGCAGAAACCTCCTTCACCCACTGCTGCCTTCTGCCTGTGGTACTGAACTGCTCCCACGTCAGGGGAGATTTGGCCCGACAGACCCTGGCATGGGGCAGCTCTGGAGTCTGCACCTCCTCCCAGCCCACCTCTGTCCTTGGTTGAACCTGCAGCGGCATCTCTTGTAGCTGCTGGAGTTAGTGCTCATTGCTTTGGGGCACCGGGGGCTCCAGGGGATCTGTTCATGAGCAGTGCAAGCTCTGGGGTGTGGGCTTGGATAGAGGTACCAGGGGGAGGCAGGAGAGAATCATAGAATCATCCTGGCTGGAAAGGACTTCCAGGATCACCAAGCCTGGACCTCATCCCAACAGCTCCCTAACCCCTAGACCACAACCTCAAGTGCTCTAGCTACTTGGTTTTTAAACCCCTCCAGGGATGGTGACTCCACCACCTCCCTGGGCAGCCTGTGCCAGTGCCTAGCCATTCTCTCAGGAAAGAACTTTTTAAGATCCAATCTAACCCTCCCCTGTCACAGCTTGAGGCTATTTCCCCTTGTCCTAGCATTAGGAATTTGGGAGAAGAGACCACAAGATCCTGCTGACGATGGCAAGTCAAACCAAAGCCATGTCCAGGAGCTCCCCATAGCTGCCCTGGAGTGAAGGGAAGGGGTATTTACACCTCCCAGGGCAGAGGAAGCCCTTTTGCCCTCTGACACACACCAACACACTTGATATTGTAATAATAGACCCTTTACAGTTGTTTATTTTAAGAAATGTACAAAGGAAAGTGGCTTCAGCTCACACGGATCCCGCTCTTTGGCAACTTCCCCATCATCAATGACACGAACATAGAAGCAGCTTTAACTGTGAACTGCAGTCTGGGCTGGGGACTGCTGTGCCATGGATGCTGCCCACAAAAAAGCCATTCAAAGCAGCTCAGACTCCTGTCTCAGTGAGCATCACCCTACGCAACATGGAAAGGCAAGCACAATGCTATGGGATGAGCAGAGCAACCCCGGCTCTGCTGCCCAGCCAACAGCACGTGGATGCAAGCGAGCTCAGCACTGCTCCTGGCCAGCCTGAACATAGGGCACCTGTACCAGCCTAGCGCCAAACCCAGCCCAAGAAAAGAAAATTTAATAATAATAAGACAGACTTTGGTTTCAAGAAGCAGCCCTTGTTTTAAGTGGAAGAGGTTTTGGTTCATGTTTGTTTTGATCTCAAGAGCTCTTTTTTCCCCTTTTGAAGGTGGAAGGTGGTCCAGAGATGAAATTGGGGCATTTTGCATGTTTTCCTTGATTAAGCTTCCTCTTGCCCACCTCTGTAAAGAGCAGTAAACTCCTTCCTTCCTGGGAAAACACTCCTCTACTGGGAGGCTTTTGGGTGAGGACCTGCCAGACCCCCACAGGCTCTGCAGAGACCCCAGCATGTGCCACCAAGTCATTCCCTCTGCCAAGGGAAAGAGACACTGAGTGTTCTGGGGTTTTCACCCTGGTGGCCGATGGGATCTAAGGAGCCCTGTTGAAGCAGCTCATTGCAAGGACCCTTCGAACACCTACTGCAATCCCTGGGGATGTGTTTTGTTAATTAACATCAACCAAGAGTGCTTCCATGGGACATTTCCTCTTGCTATGGGGCTTGAAGAAACCTAACAGGGGTTTGTTATGGGGATCCTTCCATCCTTAGCCATTCCGTGATGGGGATTTAGAATCACAGAGTGATTGTGGTTGGAATGGACCTTAAAGATCATCCAGTTCAATCCCCCTCCAACACCTTATAGGCCAGATTCTCCAAGCTCCATCCAACCTGACACTTCCAGGGATGGGGCATCCACAATTCTTGGAGGAGCTCTTCCAAACTCTACTCTTGTCCATTGCTTTCCTGACACAAAAACAGGAGAGAGAGAAGGATGACTGTGAGTGCTGTTTACGTTTAACACTGTAGAGACCTGGATGACTTATGACATCAATGCATATTGAGAGACCTTTAACACCTAATATTTAACCCTGAGAACACATCTACAGATGCTTTGTTTTGGCTATGCAAACAGATAATTAAGACATAATTGCACTTTCTCTGTATAGAACAAAAAAATAACCCATAGAGCTGATTGAAATCATCACAAGAAAGGTGCTAGTTTAAGACATTGGAGCTTTTCCTTCACAAGACCTTGCCTGTTCTGTAATTATTCTTAGTATTATTTCACTTGGCTCATCATTCACTGGCTACTTGGCTGTACTCTGGACGAATGATATACAAGAAAATCTCTTAATTGTGAAATAATATTAATAAATAATTACTTGGAGTAAAAGGACAGCCATTCTCATCTGTTAATGTTTGAAAAACATCGTTACCATGATGAGATAATTTCAGAACTAAAAGGTTTCCCTTTTACCACCACCACCACCACCGCATTTCACATTTAATTCTCTTAAGAAAAAGATTAAAATCTTCTCAAGTGCAGTGAGCTGTGAAAAAACAGAATCAGTAAGAGATCCTGCTTCAAAAGTCAAGGTGTCTACTTGAAATACCCAAAGTAGCTCAAGATCTAAGACCTATTGATCCGTGTGTGGAAGAGCTCTTGAAAAGGAGATACACATAAAGTCTCTCCAGGCTGGTTGACAGGTGGAAGCCTCTTCCAGTTAAACCAGTGACTCTTTCACAACGTGTACCTTTGCTTCACCAGGAGCATCTTGTGTCTCTGAGCTGGGAACAGGTGTGAGACCAATGACAGGGGCTGTCTCCACTGTCCCACTGTTCCCATACATCTCATGCATTTTGGTGGCGATCAGACCTTCCTTCTCGGGTGCACTCTCTTTTAGGGTGTCCTCATCCTTACTGTGCCTGTACATGTAGGACGCCTGCTTCACTGAGCGCCTCAGCAGGTACCTCCGGAAAGCTCTCTGGATTTTTGTAGCACACACTTCCTCGTGTTTCCTTTTCAGAGTGGTGGTGATGGGTTCATAGGAAACTTTTGAGGGGTTTGCGGCCATGAACTTCTCCTCCATAGTGGCCTTCAAAGCATCCATCTCTCCTGAGTCTCCCAGCACTTCCTTAGTTAGGGCAAAGAGGATATCTAGGCAGTGGATTTTGTCCCCTGCGACCATTGGTAGATCCATGGTGATTAGCTTGATCTTGTTTGGCTTGGGAATTTTGAGAGGCTCCTGTAAGGTGTCTACAAAGTCTGACAAGGTGCTGTACGCTATGAACTGGGTGGCATCTGGGTCAAACTTCTCCCACGTTTCATAAAACATTTCAAAATCATCTTCACAGAGGGGCTCACTGCTCTCCTCTGTGGCCACGTTGAAGTTCTCAAGGATGATGGCAATGTACATGTTCACCACAATGAGAAAGGAAATGATGATGTAGCTGCAGAAGAAGAAGATGCCGATGGATGGGTTGCCACAGTCCCCTTTTACTGAACTACCAGGGTTTTCTAGCTCGGGGTCGCAGTCAGGGGGACCACTGTTAAGGATGGGGCTGAGGAGGCCATCCCATCCAGCTGATGTGGTGATCTGGAAGAGGCAGATGATGCTGTTCCCGAATGTTTCAAAGTTGAAGATGTCATCAATCCCCGCCTCCTTCTTTACATAGGCGAAGTTGGACATCCCAAAGATGGAGTAGATGAACATGACAAGGAAAAGCAGGAGGCCAATGTTGAACAGAGCAGGCAGGGACATCATCAGAGCAAAGAGGAGAGTCCGGATGCCTTTTGCTCCTCGGATCAGCCGAAGGACACGACCAATCCTTGCCAGCCTGATGACCCTGAAGAGGGTGGGTGATACAAAATACTTCTCTATGATGTCTGACAGGACAATACCTATGGAGGGATGAAGAGGAGTGAGTTTGTCATGCTCTGCAGTCAATGTTGGGAGGTGAGATGGAACTACTTTTCTTCATCTACCAGTCTTGGGCAGATACAGGGAGATGAGGTCACCCAAATGGCACCCTGATCCTCTGGTGGCAGAGGGAACATATTAAACATAAACCGCGAGCACAGCCCTAAAGCTTAAGTGCCAGCTACTCAGCTTCAGCAGTGCAGCCAAGCAACGTGGAGACAAGGGTAACCCAACACCACAGAAGAGTGAGACACATTCCCAGCCCATCATTCAGCCTGGTTGCAAGGGGTGGCCTCAAATCTGACTTGTGTTAGGGTCCTGTTGGTTTGGCCATGCTCAAAAGGGTGGGTGTAAGAGAGTGGCTAGTGACAATGTAGTGTCTGTGCATCAGCTGCACCACTTCCACTCTGCATTATCCAGTGGGACTCCTGTGGAACTGGTGGAATCAGTGTGACTCACCTAAGATGGAGAGGATGACCACCACAAAGTCAAAGATGTTCCAGCCAATAGTGAAGTAGTAGTAACGCAAGGCGAACATCTTGAGCACACACTCTCCGGTGAAGATGACAATGAAGACCAGGTTTATCTTGTAGAGGACAGACGTTTTCAGTTCGCTTTGATCATCTGTTTCCACCATCATGGTCACCATATTAAGGCAAATCAGGATCATGATGGTTATATCAAACACTTGCTTGGTCACAAAGTCAAACACCATCCCTTGAAACTTGTTCTGCCGTAAAGGCCATGTGGGTGATAGTGGAGAACCAGAGGCGAGGTGAGAACAGGGGACACACACAGACAAAACGAAAGACACAACAGAAAGAGAAGAAGGATACACATTTGAAAGAGTGTAGGAAACCTCAAGGCTGTGGCCGGTACACAGGTCTCATGGCCAAAAAGCCACTACCTTGCAGGATGAGGCTCATGGTGTAACACCGCACAGCCAGGAGGTGTGGGCACAGGGGACAGTTGCTTTCTAATTATGTCCACAGCTACTGCATCAGGGCAAACACAAACACAATGAGGAAAAGACCTCACTTGAGCAGAGCTGACACTTCCAAACACTAGTCACTACTGTGCATGGATTGGTAGGATCAGAGTCTCATCCAGGAATGTTGAAAACTGAGCTTTGCCAGAGTCCTGCTCCCTCTGAGGAAGGAGCTGGGAGCTGAGCTAGAAGAGATCTCTGGTCCCCCTTTACCCTTGCCAGTCCCAGGGCTGAAGAGCAGACCCTGATATGACCCTCTCCTGAAGCCCCAGCTCTTAGCGAGGTCCTGTCTGAAGAGTAGAAATGCAGAGTTAGGATTTGGGGTCCTTGCTCTGGTAAATGGTCTTCCCTAAACCCTTCTCTCTCACTTTGGGACAGTTGGTGGCTTCAAATGCTCCCTCCCTGCTGCCCTCCAGGGTGATTGACCCAACATACCGATGGCCTGGGGATGGGCTTCTGGGGTTTCTTGGAACCAAGCTTCTTCATGGCATTATAGTATTTCTTCTGCTCTTCTGTCATGAAGATGTCTTTGCCTCCAAAGTATAAAGGACATCATCGCTGTTAGTCTTGGGAACTCACCTCTTCCACCACGCATCTCCACCCAAGCTTTATTGCCCTGACTCAGTGAAACCCCTGTCCCCTCTACTTCCGCAGATGGTGTTCACCCCAGCTTTCCATGGGTGTTAACCCAGTGCTGCAATTTCCTCCCGCAGAGGTGACGTGATGCTTCCCAACCCACTGCAGAGCGTAGGGAAACACATACCCAGCTGGGTTCAGCCACTCCTTGCTGGTCAGATCCTGCTGGCACTAAGGCCAGTGTGCTTCAGAGCACTTGGCACAAACAGCGTGCTCTGTGTTACTCACTGTTTGCCCACTTCCACCCCCAACAGCCCCATGCCACTGGATTGAAAGCAGAGGTTGAGTCTCTCCTTGATGCATGGGAAAATGATGAGAAAGGGTCACAAGGTGGGGAAAGAAAACAGGTGATCACACAGGCCCCCAGCTCTGCCTGCTGTGCACAAGACAAGAGGAGATAGAGCTCCCCAGGCCTCCTCCCTTTGCATCCAGGAACTAAATCCTTTACAAATGTATGGCCAGGACACAAATCCCCATGTGCTGTTTGTTCAACCCCCTTTGCTCACACTGATGGATACCAGTGGTTCAGGTTGCAGAGGGACCCTGATGTCCATCCAAACACCAGGCGTGGTGATTCTGGACAAGAGCCCCATGAAGCAACAGTGGCTGTAGGACCCAGAAAATACTCATCTTTTTCTTCTGCTGGTTGAAGTTGTCGATGATGACACCAATGAAGAGGTTGAGGGTGAAGAAGGCACCAAAGATGATGAAGATGACAAAGTAGATGTACATGTAGAGGTTGATCTCATACACTGGCTGGTCTTCAATCTGACCAGGAGAGATGGGAAACATGAGATTAATCATCTCCAGAACATGTGTTCCCAGGCCCCCAGATAAAGGGTCACTGAATCCACACAAAGCCATGGGGTGGTGGCTGCTCCAAACCCCTTGGCAGATGCTGTGTGGGGTGAGTGGTACCCGTGAGATCAGCCATGAGAGGGACATCCACATGTCACTCGTTGGAGGACAAGGATGTGCTGACCCACAATCCCATGGTGTGGTCGGGGGAACAGGAAGGGTTACCCCCGTGCAGTGGTATCAGTGAGTAAACTTGACCTTCTTCAGCTTTCCAAAGGCTGAAATACAGCAAGAGGGGAAAGAGGTTTCATTTGTGCCATGCCAGCACATGGGGCATGGCACAGCCTGGGAGCCCTGAAAACACTCCATCTTAAGGGGCTTCACTTAGTTATACTCTAGATTTGACTGGAAACATCCCAAGGTGCCACAATCTGCTTCACCCATTTCAAGGGAAGCTCTTGGCAGAGCAGAGAGGATTAAATCCTGTGTTCGGTTCTGGTGGCCCCAAGGACAGAGAACTGTTGGAGTGAGTCCAGAGGAGGCCACAGAGATGCTCCAAGGCCAGGAGCACCTTTGTTCTGAGGACAGGATGGTGGGGCTGGGGTTGTTCAGCCCGGGGAAGAGACGATGCCAAGGGGATCTTAGAGCTGCCTTCCAGTACCTGAAGGAAACCTCCAGGAAGGCTCCAGAGGGACTTTTCTCAAGGGGAAGGAGAGGAGGTTCAGACTGGATCTGAGGAAGAAGCTCTTCAGTGCCAGGGTGCAGAGGGTCTGGAATCGATTGCCCAGAGGGGCTGTGGCTGCCCCCTCCCTGGAGGTGCTCAAGGCCAGGTTGGATGAGGCCTTGAGCAACCAAGTCCAGTTGAGAGGATGTTGGAGCAGATGAGCTCTAGGGTCCCTTCCAATCTGAGCCAGTCTGACTCTGTGACTTACTCCCAAAACAGCCCTGTCCTGGCCATTCGGGGAGGCAGGAGCCCAAGCTGGTTTCAGAGGGAGCTAGAAGTGGCTCCTCTGCTGAGTGCCAGCAGCTGCAGCTGGGCTGAGCAGAGCAGCTGTTTCTGATGCTAAAAAAAGGCACTGAAAACAGTAAGTTCAGGCCCGTGGGTGTGCTGAACCTCCAGCAGGACCCGGGCAAGTTTGTTCAGTTAGAGAAGGGTTGGAAGTTCCTCCTGCTGTGTCGGCTCATTGCAGTGTGTACAGACATGGGCTGGTGAGGGAACATGACTTGGGCCTCAGCAGCAACAGCCTCTGCATGAAACCCTTCCAAACACAGATTTTTGCAGTCATCTGTTTAACCCAGGGGTTAAATGCTGGCTGCTCTGTTTTAACAACCTCAGCTTTAATTGCTCGAGGCAAGTTGTGCTCTTTCTCCAGGACAGGATTCAACCTCCCAGCTGGAGTGGCATGTGGAAAGCACCGTGCCACAGCAAGGTGAAGGTCAGTCAAGCCCCCTGATGCTGAGCTGTGGAGGCAGTGCAGCCTGCCACAAAGCCAAAGCCAAAAGGAGTGGGCTTGGCTCCAGCTGTAGCCTGCTGGGGTGGGAGCCTGAGGTGGGGGCCAGGCTGCAGCTGAGGTGCAGGTGACAATGACATGAGTGACAGAAAGCAGTGTAAGAGACACAGTGGAGGTTGTGGATCTCAGCATGGGAGGTGTTCTTGGGGGTTCTCCACTCTTTAGCCCATGCCCTAGCCAAAGCCATGGGTGGGATGCAGGCAGCACCCTTTGGCACCAAAGGGCAAAGCCAGAGGAGTCCATCCCCAGCCTGTGCCGCACAACTCTTTGTCTCTAGGACTCTAGTCTAGCCTGCCAGGGGGAACCAGTCTGAGGGGATGAGCAATACTTGGTGCCAGCTGTGAGACATCCCTGTGTGTCGCTCACCTCGCGTGAGTCCACAGCAGCGTACATGATGTCCATCCAGCCTTTGAAGGTCGCCTATGGAGATAACATAGAAAGAGAGATTCACTGGGAGGTATGTGGGGTCAGGGAGGGAGAGGGGGGCAACAGCAGTATGTTCAGGCTTTAGTTCAGAGGCTTATCCCTGAGTGTGTCAGCTCAG
Organism: Upupa epops; assembly: GCA_013397515.1. Lineage (NCBI taxonomy): Eukaryota > Metazoa > Chordata > Aves > Bucerotiformes > Upupidae > Upupa > Upupa epops. Next base: position 77,612 of record VZRI01005004.1, on the reverse strand, counting down.
TCTGGAGTTACAGCTTCTCCATGACAGGAGAAGGACCATGAATTGATTCCACAAGTGCCCTGATGCAGAAATACTGGGATTTTCATGCACAAGCTCTGTTCTGTGCTTGAGGTTACCAGGGACTTCCCAGAACCAGACAAGAGAAGAAGCAGTTGACTCTCTCCCAAACAAAGTGCATTTTCCTAATGGCAGAGCTGTGCCAGGGCCAGCAGCGTCCCACTTGCTGCCAGCCTGCACCATCTCCATAGCCCTGTATCTGCTATCTGGGTGGGGTGTGATGGGGTGTGGGGGTACACTGCTGATTTGTTAAACAAAAAGCCTGAACATCTTGCTTCCTGAACCTGAGGGTACAACAAATTTGAAGAGGAAGCTGAGTTTGAAGCTGGCTCATAGATTTGGGTTATGCTCCAATTCAGCCACCACTAGTTCCCCTGGATCTGATGGGAGTAGCCCCAGCACACCCAGTAACGGAGCCCATGCTTGTACATGTGTGAAAATTGTGGTGAGCAGTTCCACTCCCCTCGCCTGGCTCAGCTGTGGGGGGTCAGTGGAATTGTGGCTGCCTTCACCACCTGCCCTGCAGCAGGGACATGTACTGTTTCCAGCTGTCATCTTCCCCATGCAAAAGGCTTGCAGCCTGTGACTGCAGCAGACTGAACTTCTCATGGGTGGTTGGGCAAAGAGGGGCCTCCTCCCTTCATTCCTGCACCTCATGCTCTGCAGAAGGCTTCCTACAGCTCCAGTCTCAGTGCTTCCTATACTCACCTGCAATAGTTCCATGGTGACACTTACTGTCCCCTTCAATCTTCTACCCTGTCCCTTTCCTCCTTGGCTCTGTGGGGTTGTTTTTCAAGCCAAAAACCGATTTTGGAGAAAGAAGCTACTGAAAGATTCTACCTAAACATCACGACAGCATCACACTTCATAGCATCATAAAATCACAGAATGGGTTGGGTTGGAAGAGACCTCCAGAAGTCATCCAGTCCAACTCCCCTGCAGGGAGTAGGGACGTCCTCAACTCGATCAGGTTGCCCAGAGCCTTATTCAATCTCTCTTTGAATAGCTCCAGGGACGGGGCCTCAACTCCCTTTGTAGGCAGCCTGTGCAACCCCCCTCCTGCTAAAGAGCTTCTTTCATTTCAGTCTTCCTTTCTCTAATGGGAAACCACTGCCCCTCATTCTGGCCTTTGTAAACAGCACCTCTGCAGCCTTCTTGTGGCTTCCCTCATGGACTGGAAGGTTGCTATCAGCTCCCCCAGAGCCTTCTTTTCTCTAGGCTGAATTAGGCTGATTAGCTCTAGTGCTAATCGTGCTGGCCTGCTACAGTCATGTACATTCTGGAAGGACAGCACATGCCTGCGTTACGTACCACCTGCAGCAAGGAGAGGTATCCCAAGCCCACGTTGTCGAAGTTGACCTTGACATTGACCCATCTGACCTCGTTGGTGTAGAGGAGAGCCATGCAGTCACTCTTGTTGTTCACCACCCTGAAGTCAAAGAGTTCTCCCGTGGTGGTGTTGACACACCGGTAGTACTTCCCCGCAAAGAGGTTCACCCCCATGATGCTGAATATCAGCCAGAAGATGAGGCAGACTAGCAGGACGTTCATGATGGAAGGGATGGCACCCAGCAGAGCATTCACCACCACCTGCGAGGGAAGAAGAGAACTTGGAGGGAGAAATCCTAGCCATGATGTGGACTTCATGTGCACGTGCCTTAGTCTTACCCTCCCCAGCAGCACCAAGTGGGGTCAGACTGGACCAAAGGTATCTTAACATTGACCCCACTGATCTAGAGGCCCCTGAAAGTCAACTGAGATGGTCTTTGACATAGGTGACAGCTGGAAGGTGGTGACACGCTGGCATCTCTGTGTCAGAGACAGCAGCACGGGGGGTAGCACCTACCCTCATGCCTTCAAATCTGGACAGGGCACGCAGTGGTCTCAGAGCTCTCAGTGTCCGCAGGGACTTGATGGCTCCCAGCTCAGAGTACCCCAGCCAGTTCGCTGTCAGGCTGATAATGGACACCTGGAAGAAGCAGCCCAAGGGATTAGCAGCCTCTTGAATGGAAATACAACCGAACCACATCCCTGCAGCTCCTGCCCTTCTCTCTCTCCCCAGCACTCCCTCAGGCTGGTGGTCATTTTCTTCACTTGGAACGCAGGGACTGGCATCGAGTCTTTGGGCCCCTGGTGACCAGCTGGAGGATGTCCCATACCCATGAATGGTGTGGAGGTGTAGAGACGCAGTAAATACTGCACAAGAGGAATGGTCTGCTCTGTTACGGAGTATTTGGGAGATCCTATGTCCCTTCACATCTCTGCTGGGGTCTGGTAGAACAGCATGGGTTTGTTCTTGGCTTGAGTGTAAGACAGAAAGTGTTTGAAAAGGTTTCTGCAACCAGGAAAAGAAGTGGCCCTTCTTGTTACTGACCCACAGCCACCCCAGTGTCCTTTAAAGTACAATATTGTTTTCATTTCCAACAACTTGCTGCAACCCCCTGTGCTCCCAAATCCCTTGGCTGACTATGGCTCTCCAGGTTGCCCGAGAAGGCAACTGAGGCCTCATCCCTGGAGCTATTCCAGGTGAGGGTGGCCACCTGACCTAGTTGAAGGTGTTCCTGCTCACTGCAGGGGGGTTGGACTAGAGGACCTTTGGAGGTCCCTTACAACCCAACACGTTCTATAATTCTGTGATGCTTATCAGACAGTGCTTACATCAACAATGAGGAAATCCAGCCAGCACCATGCGTTGGTGAAGTACACCTTGAAGCCATAGGCCACCCACTTGAGCAACATCTCGATGACGAAGATATAGGAGAAGACCTTGTCGGCGTACTCCAGGATAGTGCGTATCACCTTTCGCTGTTCAATGTAGATGTCCTCAAAAGCCTGGAAGATGCGTGGAGCTATGTGACAGTCATTCTGCCATTAGACCTGCTGCTTTGCTCAGTGCAGCCACAGCACCATGGAAAGTCAGGGGCTGGAAGGGACCTCGAAAAATCATCCATCCCAACCCCCCTGCCACAGCAGATTCCCCTAGGACACCCCACACAGGAACATCCAGGCAGGTTTGAGATGGCTCCAGAGCAGGAGACTCCACAAGCTCTCTGAGCTCTGTCACCCTCACAGGGAAAAAAATCTCCTCTGCTCCAGCTTGCACCCACTGGCCCTTGTCCTACCACTGGGCAACCCTGAGCAGAATGTGTTTTCCCCTCCTGACACCCACCCTTTCCATATTTATAAACATTCATGGGGTCACCCTCTAGTCTCCTTTATCCCAAGCTAAAGAGACCCAGGTTCCTCAGCCTCTCTTCATCAGGAAGATGCTCCACTCCATCATCCCTGTGGCTCTGAACTGGGCTCTTTCCAGCAGTTCTGTGCTGGAACTGAGTGGCGAGAACTGGACACACTGTTCCAGATGTGGTGTCATCAGGGCAGAGTAGAGGGGAGGAGAACCTTTCTTGATCTCCTAACTACCCTGCTTCTAATCCACCCCAGGATGCCATTGGCCTTCCTGGCCACAAGGGCCTATTGATGGCTCCTGGCCATCCTGCTGTCCCCCAGAACCCCCAGGTTCCTTTCTCCCACAGGTCAGTCTCCAACCTGTACTGGTACATTGATGCCTGCAAGGTGACTGATTTCCTAGTGCTCCAGGCAGCTTGAAAAGCCAAAGCCTCTACCTGCAGGTGATAGTTACTGAGGCACCTGATCCACATCATGGTGCTACCTCTTGTTTACAAGTTCTTGTTGGCTGTGTAGAGCTGTGTGTGACCCAGGACAAAAATATGATGAAATCATTTAGGTTGGAAAATACCTTTAAGGTCATCAAGTCCAGCTGACTGACACCCAGGATCTAGAAGGGTGCACAGCAGCTGGTCGTGCTGAGCAGTAAAATAAACCCCATGAATTCTCCCTAGAACCTGTCTGACAGCCAGTTACAGAGGCAGTGAAGTGAGGACCAACCCACGTGAAGCCAAACAGATGGTGCTGAGGGTTGGCATTAAGAGTGGGAGGTAGGGTGCATCCTGCAGCCCATGATGGATGCTGGGGAAGGTTGTACAGGGGTGCCTTTACTGATATGGGGCTCTTGGGGGACTAGGGAAGGAGGTTTAGATCCCATTGCCAGGTTGCACTTTGGACAGAGCTGAGCCGAGAAGGGTCTTAAACATCTCCCCACAGGTTATTTGGCACAGTAAACAACCATGTGATGCCCACAGCCTCCAGTACTGCTCCCTGGGCACTGCTCCCACCCTTGGGCTCCCACTAGGCTGGGCAGCTTCTGTAGAGCAAATGGGACCTACCAGCGCCCCACTGCTGAGGAGAATCATGAAGACGATGAAGGTCTCAAACCAGTCGTGCTCCACGATGCGGAAGCAGGTTTTCCGGATGTTCCACCACACCCTCCCTCTGTCGCTGGTGATGTCCACGTAGAGGCAGGGAAACCTCTTCACACAGCCTGGTGATGGGACAAAGGCCTGTGAGTTACCTCCTGGCTGTGCAGCTCCACCAGCCCAACACTCTCTGTGCTTTTATTGTCAACCTCTATGTGGAGGTTGAAGCAGCATCCTGCTGGGTTTGAGGTGGTGCACACAGGAGGGGAGCCTCAAGGGGACCATCTCCTGGTGGTACAGGAGGATTAGGAGTAGAGCAGAGCTCAATGAAAGCATGAACAATTGAAATATGAATATTGAAAACTGCCATAAGTGATGGGCAGTGTCCCCTCCACTCCCTGCTCAGTCCCTCACCTTCAGTGAAACACTCCTCGGGCTCATTGCTCTCTTCAGCCTCTTCTGCCACCACCTCCTCCTCTGGCGCTGGGGGTTTGTAATCCACAGTGCTGCACAGGGACGATGCATTGTCACTGGAGATGGGGTTCTGCAGAGGGAGAGGAGGATTCGGGCTGGGCTGGGCTGAAGGGATTCCTCTGGCCATCCTCCACCTCCTCCTGCTCCCACAGATACCTAGCAGTATACTGGGATAAGCAGGTGGGACTCCCTGCTGGGAGCCTGCTGAGTCCCTTCTCCATGAAAACAAACCCAGAATGAAGCTGTTGAATTGCCCAGGGCCACAGACCTTGGGAGGACTGCTTGGACCTAAGCTTGCACAAGCTTTGCTGTTAGAATGTAGTGGGTTAGAAGGGACCTCCAAAGGTCATCTGGTCCAACCCCCCTGCACCAAGCAGGGCCAGCACTCAGCAGAGCAGGCTGCCCAGAGCCCCAGCCTTGAATGGCTCCAGGGATGGGCCCTCCAGCCCCTCTCTGGGCAGCCTGCTTTAAGCATCCCCCACCCTCAGATTCAACAACTTTGTCCTCCTGTGCAGCCTCACTCTGCCCTTTTTCAGCTTCAAACCAGGACCCTTTGTCCTATTTTTCCCAGCCCTTTCCATCCAGGTTCAGAGGAGCAAAAGGTCCCTTGACCCCAGCCTTCTTGCCCGCACAGCACATTCATCTCTGCAGGCTGCTTTTCTCACCTCTTTGCCTCCGCTGCATGGCCCCGTCTAGAAAACACTCTGCCCAACACCTCTTGATACCACAGGACCCGCAGAAACCTGAGTAACCACCATGGTGCTTCTCTCAAACCCTGCTGTCTTGGCTCATGCCGAAGGGCTTTTAGACTGAGGTTCACCCAAGTTCAAACCCTACATCCCAAATATCTCTCACCAGCTCCATCCCGCTCCACAGCTCAGCTTGGCTGGTTTCCCAGACACCACTCAACAGAGCCCAGAGGGGCTGATAACAAGAAAAATCCTTGGCAAGGTCCCGGGATTCTTTTTCCATCTTTTTTTTTTTAATGACTTTCTGAGAAGACCTTCTGCAGCTCTTGAGGAAAGAGCAGGTGCCCAGAGCAGCAGCTGAAGCCATGCAGATACCTGGGAGCAGCCAGGAAGCAGAAGCTCTTGGAAGGGCATCTCTAATGCAGGGTGGCTTTGTGTTGCAAGAGGAGATAACCCTCCTGTGAGGTTGCAGGTGCTTCCAGTGGTGCAAAAAGGAGTTGCTCTATCCTCCAAGAAATCAGTGAAGATCCCTGGGTCAGCCTGAGTCAGTGTCACTGCCTGCAGCCTTAGGGGCCACAGCACATCTCTAGGAAAAAGAGGGAACCCCCTTGCAGCTTGGCTGGGGACATTGCCTTGACGAGGAGGCTGCAGAAGTAGGGGTGGCATGAGCTGCTGGTCGGTGGCTCTGCAGGAGCAGGGGAGTTACATTCTGCTGGTTCTGGGAGCAGACAGGAGGGGTAGAGGGATTAGGAGACCTTGGCATGGGGCCGGACACGCTATGACCCCAGGGAAGGACACATGGAAACCACCTGCCTCCAGGACAAGCTGTACTAATGCTTGAGGCGGGTCAAACCAGCCAAGATCAGGGGAAAGGTGCCCAGAAATAATTGATGTTCCCACTATATAGTTCCTCAAACTCCATCCCTGGGGACTCCTGAGCCTCAACATGCCTGTGAGCAGCAGGTTTGCAAGGCAGTTGCCATCATACAGCACCTCCACCCTAACCCAGGGCTTTTCCCATCCAGCACCAGGCACTGGCATTGAGGGCTGCACACATACACTCACCCTGTGGCCACATAATTCACAGCCCTTGGTGATACCCCTGCAGCACACCACAGCCCAGACAGGATACCTTGGGAGACATTGCCCTACATGGCAACTTGGGGTCTGGGGCAGAAAGCTCTCAGTAGCTGCCCTGAAGGGCTCTGCACAGCCACACAGGGGCATCACCTCCTCGCTGTGGGGTGATGGAAAAGCTCAATCAACCACACGATGCAAAAGTGCTTGAAGAGAGCAGCTGCACTGCTACTATCACCCTCAGAAATGCCTTTGCCTCAGAAAGGGCTGCTCTGGAAGGAGGAGAACACTTATCAGGGTTTTCTGGGCGGAAGAAACAGAGAGCCCCAGTTGTGCAGCTCTCACAGAGCTGCTGTGTGCCGGGCTCTGGCTCCATCTGGAGCTAGCCATGGGTGTGTGAGCAAGCGAGCAGAGGCCTTCCTCGAGGACCTGATCTGGGCTCCCACCAGTTAGCACACAACCTCTAATTACCATTTCACATGCCGACCACCAGCCTGTTGCCCACCCTACCCGTCTGAGGAGGGGCCAGGCTCTTAATGCTCCCCACCCTGGTTTGCACATCGGTCGATGTTTGAATTTAGCCACCAAAACCAGCAGCAATGATGGGATGAGCTGGTGTTTAGTGGTGGAGAGACGCTTCTGTACACCCTTGCACATGCTGAGCAACCTGGGGAGACTCTCAAACAAGGAGTGGTGGAGCAGGTGCCACTAGATGTCAGTTGAACACAACCCCTAGCAGCCAGAACCACTCTGGGAGGTGTTCGAGAGCTGCACACAGGGGGTTCTCCCCAGTTCTGGGAAGCACATTGTGGCAGTGTGGATCTGAGGTTCACAGGGACCCCACAGACCATGCTGGAGGTGGCCAAGCTGGCATTAGCGTCACCTCGGTGACCATGTGCCCAGTGTGGCCGGCCTGGGTGTACTGGGGATTAGTGACACTGGACTGAGCTGGAAGGAAAAAGCTGGGGGAAAATGCCAATCCCCAGCCCTCCTGGTGGTAACACTAAAAAGAACGACAAAAGGAGCTCCCCTCACCTCTCCAGGAAAGTTTGTCCTTTCTGAGCATGACAAGTGGCCCATTTTCAGTGGGTCACAGCCAGACACCTCCCCACCTCTGAAGACCCTTCCTGCTGTCTTCCAGCTACAGCCCCAATAGCTGAAAACGCTGTATTTCCCCAGCTCAAATAAAATAACCAGGACTGTCCCCTTGTCTTGTGCTGTGCCCTGAGTGAAGCCACGTCCCTGTCATTGCTCGGAGCTGTGAGGAGGGTGGTGCTGGGCTTCTGGGATTCCCAGTGAATTTTCCAGCCCTGCATGGGGATCCCTGTGCAGTCACAACCAACAGCTCTTCAGCTACCAAACAGACACATTTTCCATCAATAGTCATAAAAATCTCCCATATCAGAGCTGTTTTATTATTCATACAAAACCATGTCCTTCCAGATCGATGCAGTTACTCCTCTCCACTGCAGCATCCCCCACCTGCCTGTATTTCCCAGGACCTCGCTGTGACCATACTGTGAGCAGTCATTTCCCACCACACTACCATCAACCCCCTTCTTATGTCCATTCAGGTCTTCCCAAATTCCTTGTCTCCATCTCTCTGCCACCCTCCCAGAGCACCAAGGTGATTAGTGTCTCATGAGCCCAGACAGTCCTCCCTGCGCCTTCAGACAGCAGTGCTAATATCAGCTGTCTCATCAGCTCGGGATCTCAAATACATCGCTTCATGTTCATTCGTGCTAAGCTCCTCCATCTGGTTTCATGCCCTACTCGGTGCTGCTTTCTGGGGCATTAGCAGTGGATCCAATGTTAGTGCCATCAGCAGATTTCCTGGCATCAAATTCCTCTTGAACGACTTTAACCCCAAACCGAGCGCTTTGACCCTTGCACCAATCCTGGTCCCCCTGGTATCAGCAGTAAACCCCAAGGCTGAACCAAACCAGGACAAATCCCTTCTTGGACCCCTGATCTCCAGCCTACACTGGGAAATACCAGGTTGGTCCATGACTCATGTTGTGGAAAAGCTAAAAGCCACCAAGCTCAGCATCACTCTTTGGGCAGCTCAGCAAGAACAGGTCAACCCTGGGGTTGGAATCCCCACACCTCCTTTTCTTACCTTGGCATCTTCGGTGTCGGACTGGGTGCTCGTCTCCTCGTAGAGGTCAGACTCCTCCGAGGCGATGGGAACTTGCACCGTCAGGTTGGGGTTGTTAATGAAATTCATATGATCCAATTCATCCATAATAAAATGCTCTTTGCCAGTGATGCCGTCCAGATACTCCAGCTTGGTCTCCTGGACAGTGTCCACATGGTTTAGCACAGAGTTGTCCCTCTTACTGGGCTCTTGTTCTTCCTCTGGGGCCACCTTCTTCCCCTTCCACAGCCTGCGGAGCAGCATGAGGAGAGAGTTTTTTACAAAGTCGATCCCCCTGGTGATCCTGCCAATAGCGATCTGCAAATTGTTCATCTCTCCATCATCATCAGATGCCGCCAGGCTATCCGCACTGAAGGAGCTCAGCAACAAGGCTAAGAACAGGTTCAGCACCTGGAGGGAACAAAAACAAATAGCAGTGCTGATATCCAGCACAAACACCACCCCCCAGGCTGTAGCAGCGTGGCCAGTCATGGTCAATCATGGCCATGCAGCAGACTCTGAAACTGAATGTGCCATGGGGCTCCTTCCTCCTGTTGCACAGCTTCAGAAACCACAGAGATGATGGCCTCGTCTCCTGGAGGATATGGATATGATCCAACTCGTTCTCCCACTGCTAAACCCTGTTCCCCAACACCACATCTCTGCGGCTTTTTAACACCTCCAGGGATGGCAACTCAGCCCCTCCCTGGGCAGCCTGTTCCAAGGCCTGATGGCTCCTTCCATGAAAAAACATTTCCTAAATGTAGGAGCCATGTGGGAGCCTGAGTTGCAGCTGTAACCTCATCCCTTTCTACCAGAGACCCCACTATTCCATGGGAAGTGGATTTCACCTCAGCACAAGTCAGCTCATGGGGTGCAAATGCTCCCTGTGGCTCCTAGCCTAGTGTCTCTCCTGCTTCACAGAATCATGGAATCATCAAAGTTGGAAAAGACCTTCAAGATCATCCAGTCCAGCTGCCCATCCTACAGCCCACAACCACTAACCCAGCTCCTCAAACACCCTGGCTGCCTTGTGATCGAACTCCTCCAGGGACGCTGCCTCCACCCCCTCCCTGGGCAGCCTGTGCCAGGGCCTCCCCACTCTTTCTGGGATGTTTTTCCTAAGATCCAACCTGACCCTCCCCTGGCACAGCCTGACCCCAGTGCCTCCGGTCCTGTCACCAGTCCCTAGGGAGAAGAGGCCAACAGCCACCTCTCTACACCCTCCTTTCTTCCCCCAGATCTTTTCCCAAGGCCAGAACGTGACTGGACCCCACCACAGCCTCGCCTGGCATGGATGGACTCTCTTCATGCCAGAATGCTGGAGCAGCTCATGAGAGGAGGAGAAGGACGGGCTCTCCCTAGGCTATGGGAGCACCAGCCATGCTCTCACTCGTCAGAACGGCCAATGGGCCAAGCCCACAGCTGTTGATGTTTGTGCCTTTTAGTGCCAGCAGTGCATCTGAGAAGGGAATTAGCTGCTATTCAAGGTCACTGCTGTTTTCACTTGGCTCATGCCATATGACTTATATCCCATCTTTAAATAAATCCTACTACCCCACCGGTTTAATGCTCACACCGAGCACCAGTTACAGCTAATAGGTGCTGCTGGCTCTGGTGGTTTTGAGCAGGAGCCTGTCACCCGACAGACTTCCTCCCTTTTCCCTTAATAACCCCAAAGGAAATGCTCAAGGTGTCATGAACAGTAAAGGACGACCGGCCGCCGCCTCATTCCTTTGCAGGGGAAGTGGGAAGAAACACAAACCTCCCTGCAGCCGGGTGCTTGGGAGCCTGTGTGGGACTGGTTCCAGCACTTGGAGATACCGGAGACATAGCCAGAAGAGCTTGGCAGGGGGAGGAAGAGGGCAGAGAGGGATCTGTAGAAACCACATTTCTCTATTCACCTCTAAATGAACCCTGTGCAGTAGCACAGAACACGACAGAGCTGCAAAGCTCACCTAGAAAGCTGAGGTGTGATCTCAGTGAGGGGTCCAGCTCTGGGAGAAGCTGCCAGAGCTGCCTCTCACCCCGCTAGGCAAAAATGGTTCTGCCCGGGTATCATCTCCTAGAGGGGTGGATGAGCTGTCCTACTAAAAACCCTGAGTAAAGTTCCCAGAGCTCTATTTGGGGATGGTCTCCAGAGAGTCCCACATGTGATTCCCAATCTATAAGCTCTTGCAAACTGTCCTGGAGATGCTCCTGCTGCTTGGGGGTGATTTGCAGCCTGATTCAGCATTGCAATCCCATCGAAGGAAGGGTTTTCCCCTTGAAAGGAAGCAGTACAGTTGGTTGCTGTGTGATGGATGGTAGGCATGAGCTAATGAATTTACGTCTGCCCAGATCAAGTCCCAGAACACCCCAGGGTAAGGACTGCACCCAGCATGGCTCTCCATGCTGCTGCGGAGTCCTCTTCAACCCTCCAAACCCCTGACATGATCCAAGGAAGACAAGCACCACCCAAATCCCAACTTTCTGCCCTTGAAGTGGGACAATCCAAGCTGCCCTACCCCTGACCCAAGCTGTGGAGTGCTCTGAGTTTCTCCCCAGGGCTGCTTTCACCCCTCACTGAGGGCTGTGACAGTTCGGGACTGGAGCAACCACCCCTCATGAGGAGAGATGTTTCAGCAGCTCCCTTGGCAGATAGATTTTCAAAGCAAATTCCAAAGTGCTTACACAACCCCGGCAAGTAATAGGAGCGATTCCGGCAAGCCTCCGTGCTTCCCTCCCATCCCCTGCTCCTTCAGAAGGGAGAGCACAGCCCACACAGCGTGGAAAACAAGCTCCGAGGCCACCAGCGGTATGGTTACCAAGTTTAGAAAGGATTCCTGGTTTGCTTGGAACTTGCAGATCTGTGGTGTGGGCAGTGAGCAGCTCAGGTTAGCAGGGAGTGCGATAGCTGAGCAGCAAGGGTGATGGAGACCAGGAGTTCACTAGAACCCAGGGGAAGGACCTGGGTTGCATCAACAAGGTGCCACCTGGACTATAGTGAGGTCTGGAGATGCTGGGGACCTGTGAAGGGCCAGCCCTGGGGTGAGCTGTGTATAACTGCCTCCATCCCTCATCACAGGATGAGAGAAGGGCACCTCGGAGCTGAGCTGACCTATTCAAGTGCTGCTCCTGCATCTGCCTAAAGTTTTTGTGCCTCAATTTCCCCTTCAGTTCATGATCTGGTTTCAGCTGAAAGTCCCTTAGGATTTTCTTCAACCTTGTACACAGGGTTGTACACAGAGCTGAGTACACAGCACATGATGGGTAGTGAGGTGGATCGTGAGCTGGCTGCAGGATAGAAGCCAGAGAGTAGTGGTCAATGGGACAGAGTCTAGCTGGAGGCCTGTATCTAGTGGATTCCCCCAAGGATCAGTACTGGGATCAGTCCTCTTCAGTCATTAGTGACTTGGGTGAGGGATTAGGGGGCACTGTNGCAGGAGGACTATGAGCCAACAATGTGCTCTTGTGGCCAAGAGGGCCAACAGCATCCTGGGGGGGATCAGAAGGGTGGTTGGTTAGCAGACCACGAGAGGTTCTTCTCCCTCTCTACTCTGCACTGGTGAGGCCGCATCTGGAGTATTGTGTCCAGTTCTGGGCCCCTCAGTTCCAGAAGGACACAGAGCTGCTGGAGGGTGTCCAGCGTAGAGCAACAGAGATGATGAGGGAAGTAGAACAGCTCCCTCGTGAGGAAAGGCTGAGGGAGCTGGGTCTCCTGAGCTTGGAAAAGAGGAGGCTGAGGGAGGACCTCATTCATGTCTATCAAGATATGAGGGGTGGGTGTCAGGAGGATGGAGCCAGGCTCTTCTCAAGGTCATCTGATGATAGGACAAGGGGCAATGGGTGCAAACTGGAACAGCGGAGGTTCCATATAAATATCAGAAGGAACTTCTTCCCAAGGAGGGTACTGAAGCACTGGAACAGGCTGCCCAGGGGGGTTGTGGAGTCTTCTTCTCTGGAGACATTCCAGACCCTCCTGGATGTGTTCCTGTGCAACTTGGTCTGGGTGATCCTGCTGTGGCAGGGGATTGGACTGGGTGACCTTTCACAGTCCCTTCCGATCCCTAATGATTCTGATTCTATCCCCACCAGATCTACAGGAGGGAGTTTAAGCCTTTGCTCTGCAAAGCCATGTACACAGCCATGTATAGCTCCAACAGGACCCTGCCTACATACATTGTCTTGGGGATGAGCTGAGCATTGGACAGAGAGCAAAAGGCAGAGGCCCTCACCCTGCAACACCCTCCACCACCCTCCACCCTTGCCCCTCACCTTTCACTGAAAGTCTGCTGCAGCCCCCAGACTCACCACAAGGTTCCCGATGACCATGACCATCATGAAGACGATGAGGCACATGGTCTGGCCAGCCACCTCCATGCAGTCCCACATGGTCTCGATCCACTCTCCGCAGAGGATGCGGAAGACGATGAGGAAGGAATGGAAGAAGTCATTCATGTGCCAGCGGGGCAGTGTGCAGTCGAGGGAGATCTTGCACACACACTCTATGTAGCTCTTCCCAAAGAGCTGCATCCCCACCACAGCAAAGATGAACACGATGATGGCCAGCACCAGTGTGAGGTTCCCCAGGGCACCCACTGAGTTGCCGATGATCTTGATGAGCATGTTGAGAGTGGGCCAGGACTTGGCGAGCTTGAAAACCCTCAGCTGCGAGGAGCAAGGAGACGAGGTATTGGTTTGTGGGGGTTTTCATTGCCACAAGGTGTCAGCAAGGCTGAGAAGCTGGGATTAGACTTTACTGGGGCAGTTCTATTGAGGTAGGAGGGATTAAATACCCAACTGCTCTGCAAGGAACACAGACCCTAACTGTCCTAAATATTTAGGTCTACCATCAGTGTTATCTGTAACAGGGAACAGAGCGGTCACCACCACAACGGAAGCTGAACAAGCTGTTCTCCACCCTAGTGGCAACTGCATCCAACTCCCCAGGCAACACCTCATTCCTGCATCACGTACCAAGCGGAAGGAGCGGAGCACAGAGAGCCCTTGCACATTGGCCAAGCCCAGCTCCACCAGGCTCAGGGTGACAATGATGCTGTCAAAGATGTTCCAACCCTGCTGAAAGTACTCGTAGGGGTCCATGGCAATGAGCTTCAGAACCATCTCTGCCGTGAAGATCCCTGTGAAGACCTGTGGGAAACAGCATCATGTCATTATCTAGAGCCTTGGTGTGGGTCAGTAGCACCTCTCTGGTGTATTCACAACGCATCCCATCCCATTAGGTGCAGTCCTAGCTGGGAAAAACTTCCCAGCTGCTGCCCAGTGTGAAGCCAGGCTGGGTAGTGCTGGTGACTGGTTGCTTCTGGAGAGACACTAAGGTGGAAGTGGAAAATTAAAGTTTCATTGGCAAAGGGACCCCCTTTAAACCATTGCTGAATCATTGAGACTCCTGGTACTGGGGGCTGGGCTGCTACTGGACTGCCCCTGCTCCATCCCAAGGCTGGTGAAAGCTGATCCAGCTTTCACGCATCCCTCTTGTCCTAGGACTACAACGGGGCTCCATGTTACCACGTTCCTCTGGAGCGGGATCAGCAATGTGGCAGTTAACATCCCTGATGGCTCAGACCAAGGGGGGCAATGTAGGGGTGGGACCCATCATCCCCTGCTTCCCTTCACAGGTCATTAGTGACCGAACAAGAGGGACCGGTCGCAAGCTGCACCAAGGTTAGACACAGTGCAGAGGGAGCTGGCAACAAGATTTGCCCTGGATGTGGGTGGTGTTGGAACATGCAGGTCCCTCCACACTCCCACTGCACAGCAGCACAGAGGATGCCCCCTGAAATACCCCTTCACAGGTCAGTCTTCAGACATCCCCTCTTCTGCTTCTGCCAGTTGATCCCTACTCTTCTCATTCAGAGCCCAACCATCTTCCTCCAGCTTCGAGGAAGGGACAGGCGATGGCAGGGGGAGATTGTGGCTCCATGGGAGCTACTTCTCCTGCTTCCATCCCTCTCTGGCCAGTTCCCAGCAAACTGCCCCCATCCCCTCCAGCACCGGGGTGGCCATGTAGCCAGAAACCACTGCTGTCCAAAGGAGAAGCCGGAGGCATCTTTGCTTCATGACTGTGCTTTGAGCAACGGCTGATTCTCCTTGTATTTCCTGAATGAAACCAGAGACAAAGCAGTTATGTGCTGAGCGTCATCCTGCCCACCTGGCACTGGCAAGTGTCACCCAGCGCCTGCCTGTGCACAGAGAGGCCCTGGCAGGTGCTGGAGCAGGGTGAGGCTGCAGGAGAGGAGCTGAGGACCATTCCTATCCCTTAATCTGCATTTCCCAGAGCTGCTGGGGTCTCCTGGACTTGTCCAACCAGCAGTGTGCATCCAGCTGGAAACCACTGACCCCAAGCTCCAAGCAGGAGCAGCCACAGCTTGTTGCTGAAGACACCCTTGAGACTGGGACAGCCCAGAACTACAGGGATTTCACTGGGAAAAGTCCTGATTATTACTTTTAACACTGTTGCCTCCTGCTCCATGGGGACCTTTGTCTCCAACATCTGAAATGGCTCCTGCTCTGCCACATAGCCACCCAGCATCATGGGGATGCTGTGGTGTCAGCCAGGAGTGGCAGCACCTTGTGCTTGACCTTGGGTTGCAGAGTAAAGATGGCTATGAATGGCCACAGTGACATCACTGGGATGCACTGAGAATCATAGCATCATTCACAGAATCCTTAGGGATCAGAAGGGTCCTTGAAAGATCACCCAGTCCAATCCCCTGCCACAGCAGGATCATCCCAGACCAAGTGGCACAGGAACACATCCAGGCGAGTCTAGAACATCTCCAGAGAAGGAGACTCCACAACCCCCCTGGGCAGCCTGTTCCAGTGCTTCATTCAGGTTGGAAGAGACCCTTGAGATCATCAAGTCCAGCTCTACTGAGTTCACAACTAGCCCAGATCTCCAACCACCACATCAAAATGTTCTTAAAACATCTCCATGGATGGGGATTCAATCCCTTCCCTGGGCAGCCAGTTCCTATCCCTGACTGCTCTTTCAATAACAAGCCCTCTTCTAATGTCTGGCTAACCCTCCCTTGGTGCAGCTTGGGACCGGTCCCTCTTGTGTGTTCACTAATGACCCGTGAAAGGGAGCAGGGGATGGTGGGTCCCACCCCTATATTGCTCCCCTTGGTCTGAGCCACCCTGGAGTCCAACCCATCCCAGAGATGGTGTGATCTGGCAGTGCTTTCTCAACTGCCAGCATGTGTTGCCAAGTTGCCCAGTGGCCCTATGGCAGCAGAGGGGATCTGCCCATCAGGGAGGATTTTGTGGCTGCTGTGGCTGTGAAGGGGAAAGGACGGAGCGTCCATAGCTGCCTACCAGGTTCCCCACGGACAGCACGTTCTCAAACTCCTCTGTCATGGGGTAGTGCTCCATGGCCATGAAGAGTGTGTTGAGCACAATGCAGATGGTAATGCCCAGGTCCACGAAGGGGTCCATCACCACCAGCGTGACAAACTTTTTCAGCTTAATCCAGGGAGAACAGCAGTTCCAAACCAGGAATGTGTGAGCAAATTTGTACCACCAGGATGGGCACTTCTGGTGAGCTTCCTCCAGCTCTGGTGGCAGGAAAGAGAAAATTACATCAGTGATGGCTTATGCTGTCCTCTCTTCAGTGGTGTGAGGGGCTAATCCACTAGAAGAGGCACCTCCTGAGGTCCTGAACCAGCCCTAGAATATCTACAAGTTTAAACCAGGGACTAAGAGGAGGAGCCATCCCATGCCCAGGCACAGAGCCATTGCAGACCTTACCCCCCCAGTCCAGAAAGGGATGGAAAAGCAGATCAGTCAGGGAACTGTGGGTCCAATCCTGCTCTCAGCACCTGGGCAGGATTTGATTTGTTCCTGTTATGCTGAGATTGCTACCTTACCCAAGGGAACAGCTCTACAGCTCTGGGGTGGCCAGAGGGCTTGGTGTCCATCCTATGGGAGGGGAGGGCTGAGAAGCCTGTTGCTGAGTCTATGGGATTTGTTGCAAAGGGTGAGACAGCAGCTCTGGGGAAGGATCCCAACAGCTTCCAGGTGACTCTGGAGACTGTGGAACTCAACAACATCCCACTCATTTGTTTGAGATTCTGTGTTACTGCCTCCAGGCATCATCCCAGCAAGTTAGGATGAAAAGCCTTGCTGGAGCATCCCTGCAGAGCACTGACCCCTTATGGAGACCCCAGGTCGTCCAGAGTCACCACAGGCATGAGGATGGAGATTTGGGACAGCCACCCCACAGGTCTGGGCTAAGCATCCCAAAGCCCACAAACACACAACTGTTTGGCTCAGCCAGCCTTCACCCAGGGGAGGGATGTACCTTCCACAGCATTGGAGATGACACTGATGGCACTCCCCACCCTCTTCTCAAGGCCTGGCCCATCCTGGTTGCCCACTGTGAGGTGGTTGAGGTCTGCTTTCTCCGGCTCATATGCTGGGTTGAACTAGAAGGAGAAGAAGCCACAGGGGATGAAGGCAGAGCAGCTATTTAACTGCACTATCAAACACAATCGTAAGACCCAATCCACCACAAGCTGGGCACTGGGGTTTACTGGGGTGGGGATCCCCAAAGCAGAGCAGAAACAGGTGACCACGTACATCCACCATTGTAGCAGACCGCTCCAGCTTGATCTTGGGGATCACTTGTCCGTTGCAGTCCTTTGTCTTGTCCTGGTCACTGTTCAGGTCCAAGTCACGCTCGTTCTCGGCCACGCTGCTGGGTAGGGAACCACTGCTGGACCGCCGGTCCTGCAACTGCAGCAACCCCGGTCCCCATCACCCATTTGCCCGCAGCCATCAAGAACTTCCCGCAATCGCTGCAGGGCACCTGGGTAAGGAGGGGTGAAATGAGCCCCGGGATGACCGGGGCAGGACCCTATGACCCCAAAGTCTGCTGCTGCAGGACCTGGGCAGCAAACTGAGATCCTCATGAATAGCAGCAGGGGATGACAAGTTGCAGCAGCTAAGCAGAGGCTGCAAATCCTTTCTCTTCAGTGCACACCCCAAACACTTACCAAGCAGTGTCAGATCCACACAGAGGCATTAGGGCTGTTCAGATTTGGCCATAGTGAATAATTCTCAAGGACAGAGCGATTAAAACCTTCAGTTTCTGTCTTGCAGGAAACTTCCGTCTTTGCTTTCATCCCAGATGGGGAAGAAGCAAAATCCTCCAGGCTCTGGCCTTCTAAAAAATGTCTTCCATGGGAATTCCCCTCGTTTCGTTTAAACCCAACACCCTTCCCCTGTTGCAGCACTCCCTGTCCCGCTGAAAACTCTGTCCCCATCTTTCTTATCAGCCCCTTTAAGGCCTGAAAGGCTGCACTAAGGTCTCCCTGGAGCTCCTCTTTTCCAGCTGAACCCCCCCCAACTCTCCCAACCTGTCCCACAGCAGAGGGGTTCCAATCCTCCTGTGACCTCCTCTAGCTTTGCTCCAGCAGTTCCATGATGTCTCTGCTGTGCTGAGGAGCCCAGAGCTGGATCCAGATCTGCAGGGGGGGGTCTCAATCAGAGTGCAGGGGCAGAACCCCCTCTCTTGACCTGCTGGACACCCAGCCCAGGACACATTTGGGTTCTGGGCTGTGGGTGCTCATTGCTGGCTCCTCCCCAGCTTTTAACCCCAAGCCCTTCTCAGACGGGCTGCAATGAGACCCCTCATTGCTTATGCTAGATTGGCACTGGGGGCTGCCCCAACCCCGGTGCAGGACCTCACACTTGGCCTTGTTGAACCTCATGAGGTTCATGGGAATGCACTTGCCAAGCTTTTCCAGCTCCTTCAGGCACATCAACAGATCACTCAGCTTGGTGTCATCTATGATTCTACGAGATGGTTGGACTAGATAGTTAGAGGATCATAGAATGAGCTGGGTTGGAAGGGATCTCCAAAGGGCATCCATTCCAACCCCCCTGCAACAAGCAGGGCCGGCACTCACCAGACCAGGTTGCCCAGAGCCCCAGCCAGACTGACCTTGAATGGCTCCAGGGATGGGGCCTCCAGCCCCTCTCTGGGCAGCCTGGTCCAGGCATCCCCCACCCTCAGATTCAACAACTTTGTCCTCCTGTGCAGCCTCACTCTGCCCTTTTCCAGCTTCAAACCAGGACCCCTCATCCTATCCTTCCCTGCCCTTGGGAACAGCCTTCTGGCAGCCCTCTGAGAGGCCCTGTTCAGGGATAGGAAAGTCGCCAGAAGGTCTTGGCCAACTAGTCTCCTCTTAAAGATCTTTTCCAACCCAGTGACTGGTGAGTCTATTCCAAGCACTCTGTGCTGCACCTCTCTGTTGCCTCCCATTACTCTCTGTGCTTTGAGTTTTAGAAGTGGGAATTAAACCTTTCCAGCCT
>VZRI01005004.1:0-58519 GCA_013397515.1 Upupa epops | reverse complement strand
TGATCCCCCAAGTAATTAATTATTTTCTGTGCTTTCCATGGACCAAAGGAGGTTATTCTTGGATTCTACACAGCTAGAGGCACCACCATGCTTATTGCTGCCTCCCCATTTCTCCTCCTGTTCCTGAAGTTCCTCAATTTGGCCTCCACACATTCCACCAACCATTCTCTCTTGTTCTTCTTGCTGCTTTTTCAGTTGCTCCATGAGCTGCTGAAATTCCTCCTCCTTCTGCTGCTCCTCCAGCAACGTGGCGTCATTTTGTTCTGCATAAGCCATGGCCACCACTGCCAGGATGAGGTTGATGAGGTAGAAGGAGCCAAGAAATATAACCACTACAAAGAAGATCATGTACGTCTTCCCTGCTGCACGCAGAGTCTGCAGGAAGAGGAGATAAGGGTTGTCACACCAACTTGGCTTGGTTGTGCCTCCAGTGATAGGTCTTGCACCAGGGTACCCTCCCATCCTAGCTTCTATCTTCCCTAAGGGCTAACTGTTGCCCAGTTGATTCTCCTGCAGTCCATGGCACTGGGTTAGGACTTGTGTGAAACAGCCAGATGAGTCAGCACAGCCAGTCATGCAGCTCAAGGGCTGCAAGCAGGGATGGAGACAGGGAGATTTCATCAGATAGGGAGTATTTCATCAGAGCCTCACTCTGTTGTGAGGCTCCTCAGGTCTCATCGTTGAGCCAAGAGTGATCCTTTTCTAACTCCAGAACTGGGAATAACCATTTCCAGAGGACACGGGCAGCTGTTAGATGTAGGTTTGCTGGGGCTTTGTGGTGTCTGTAGCCTCTCCCTAGATGATGACTCAATGCAGGGGACAAGCGGCCTCACTGTCCCCTTTAGCCTCTCCCTTAGCTTAAGCCAGAGATATTCTAGATGCTCTTACAAATCTCTGATTTCCATGATGCAGCTGAGGGCACCGTTGAAACAGACCTTCAAAATACACTGCACTGTTCAGGATGGGGAGCTGGAGGGGACCATGCCCCGTCTCTGCTGATCCAGACTGAACACAGGACAAGGTCCCTGCAGTTTCCACTCATGTGACATTTTACCCGACCCAGACCAGGGCTGGATCAGGTGCTGGAACAAGAGGAGCAGTTGCACAAGGATAAAAACTTGGTGCCTACCAGCTGGAAGAGGTTCTCCCAGAAGTCCTGCGTCATGAGGCGGAAGAGGGCCAGGAAAGCCCAACTGAAGGTGTCATAGCTGGTGTAGCCGTAGTTTGGGTTCCTCCCTGCCTTCATGCACTGGTATCCTTCAGGGCACTTCCTACCAAAGGAGCCACAGGGGCAGCTGGCATGAGTCTGGCACTACACCTCCTGCACCCACTCTTGGAAGTGCTGAGAGGCTTCAGAACCACCCCCCCACCCCCAGCTGTTACAGCCAGGGTTCCTGGACTGATAGCCCCTTCCCCAAAACTAATAGGGTAGGGATGCTTGGACCTATACCCCCCAGCCCCACAGCAGATACACCTGGAACTCCCAGACCATTCACCTTCACACCCAAGTGTCCAGCCCTGATCCTGCCCATCCCAAGCACCAGTGAACCCACTGGCTGCCCTTCTCCCTTCCCAGAAAGCCAGAGGGTACCTCAGCCACAACTCACCCAGCATCGCTGCTGTTCCCGCAGAGTAGGGCATCAAGCGCTCCCTCCAGGAAATAGAAGTTAGCTTCGTGTTTGGGGAAAGAACAAGATATAAAAAGAAAAATAAATACAAGCATTGATTCTGAAATTCCTGTTCCTTGAATCCCAGAGTTGGGCACTGGATCATCTCCTCTGGATTTTGCTGCTTGAATCACGCTATTTGGCACTAGTTCATCACTTTATCCCACTGACCCAGCTTGCAAGCACATAAAGAACTCTGGAAACAGCTAGATTTGCTGGGGCCAGGTGGTCAAAGGACCAGAGCTGGGAGATCAAAGGACCAAGGAGGGAGCATAAGGGACTGCAGGGGTCCCAAAAACATCTGGGGAAACTGCTTCCATCTCTGTCAGGAACTACCCACTGGGGAAATCCACTCTGAGCACAGACCAGGGGTCATTAAACCCTGTGCAGGGACCCAGAGCCACAGGAACTGCCCAATAGGGCCACCACAGGTCACCTGTCCCCAGAGGTGTGCACCTGCAGACACCCCAGGACACAGCACAACCCTTTCCTGGGCATCACCTAGCACAGCCCTTCTTGGATCCACATGGGGATTTTTGGAGCTTCCTCAAATCATCCCCAGCTCTGCCTGGCTTCTTGCCACCAGGCTTTCATTTAACCTACACGGAGACATCCTGCTTGTGAAACTGCAGGCAATGTGTTTTTGGCCTGGCCCCAAGAGCTACTGACCTCACGTCGTGGCCACAGGGTGCTGCTGCTCTTTGCACTGTACTCATTAGATCCGATGGATTGATTTGCACACCTCCCGAAAAGCCTTCCGGTAATTAATGCCTCAGCTACTTGGAGAGTTGGGCAGAGGAGCTCAGCCAAGACATAACCCAACCTTCTGCTCAGGGCCTTAAGTGAGACGTGAAGCAGCCCCGTGGATGTACTGCGTCCGTTCTGGAGCCACAGTACAAGGACATGGAATTGTTGGAGCAGAGAGGACATGAAGACAGAGGGATGGAGCCCCTCTGCCCTGGGGACAGACTGAGGGTGTTGGGGCTGTTCAGCCTGGAGAAGAGAAGGCATCGGGGGGATCTTAGAGCAGCTTTCAGTCCCTGCAGTGGCCTCTAAGGAACTGGGGAAGGGCTTTTTACCAGAGGTTGTAGTGATAGGATGAGGAGAAACGGCTTTAAGATGGAATAAGGGAGATTGAGATTGGATATTAGGAGATGAGATCTGAGACAGAAATCCCTCCCTGTGAGGCTGCTGAGGCCCTGGAACAGGGTGCTGCTCCATCCCTGGCAGTGTCCAAGGCCAGGTTGGATGGGGCTCTGGGCAACCCAGTCTGGTGAGAGGTGTCACTGCCCGTGGCAGGGAGGCTGGGACTGGGTGATATCTGAGGTCCCTTTCATTCCAACCCAGACCATTGATCCCATGATCATCTCATCACCACACAGCCCTGCCAGGAGGATCTGAGATTTTCACATTTCCATCGAGTCTCACAACCCCAAACCAGAGAACAAACAAGAGCCCCACCACATTTTTTGGGAGTCCAGCTTATTTTAAAGAAGTGTTACAGGATGAGGTTGAACAGGGCCAAGGGCAGGGCCCTACACTTTGCCCACAGTAACCCCCTGCAGCAACAGCCTGGGGGAGGAGTGGCTGGAGAGCAGCCTGGCAGAGAGGGACCTGGCAGTACAGCGTGGCAACCAGCTGAACAGGAACCAGCAGGGTGCCCAGGTGGCCTGGAAGGCCAATGGCATGCTGGCTTGGATCAGCACTAGTGTGGCCAGCAGGACTAAGGATGTCATTCTCTCCCTGTCCTGGCCACTGGGGAGGCCTGGGGGCAGTGCTGGGCTCCTCACTGTAAGAGAGATGGAGGGGCTGAAGCGGGTCCAGAGGCAGGGGAAGGGACTGGAGGGAAAGGCTGATGAGGAGAGGCTGAAGGAGCTGAGGGTGTTTAGCCTGGAGAAAAGGAGACTGAAGGAGGACCTCCTCCTTCTCTCCAACTCCCTGAAGGGAGGTTGCAGTCCTAGGGGGTCTGACTCTTCTCCCAGGCACCCAGTGCCAGGATGAGAGGGCAGGGCCTGAAGCTGCCAGGGAAGGGTTAGGTTGGATGTTAGGGAGCCCTTCCTCATGGAAAGGGGCATCAGAGCCCTGGACTGGACTGCCCAGGGCAGTGGGGGAGTCCCCATCCCTGGAGATGTTGGACAGCCTGGCTGTAGCCCTGAGTGCCCTGGTGTGGCTGTTGGGATGATGTTAGGTGCTGGACTGGGCTGGATGAGCTCAGAAGGCTTTTCCAGCTTCAGTGATTCTGGGATTCTGTGAAATTTGCACACTTGTAGATGTGTCCAGGGACCTGTGCTGCATTTCACCTCTCCCTTCTTCCCCTCCTGTTGGCTGTTGCACACTTGCCAACAGCTGTCACTGGAAGTAGCAGCACTTAGGGAAGGACTCACCAATGAAAATGGGTGAGAAATGTCATCCCTGCAAACTCCCCTCTAGTTTTCCACCTGCTCTGACAGGGTTTGGACTTCTTGCTGTGACCAGCTAGCCACCAGCAACCACCCTGATGTGCAAGTGAGAGAGAGGGAGACATTGGTTTGCCCAGGGTTCCCCACAGTGTAACCTTTACAGAGGAGGTTATTTTCCCCAGGAGGATTGCCTTTTCCATGGGAAGAAAGATTTGAGCCCATCCATCCATCCATCCATCCATCCATCCATCCATCCATCCATCCATCCATCCATCCATCCATCCACCCATCCATCCATCCACCCATACATCCATCCAACCACTCATCCATCCATCCACCCATCCACCCATCCACCCATCCATCCATCCATCCATCCATCCATCCATCCATCCATCCATCCGTCCATCCATCCATCCACCCATCCATCCATCCATCCATCCATCCATCCATCCATCCATCCATCCATCCATCCATCCATCCATCCACCCATCCATCCATCCACCCATCCATCCATCCATCCATCCACCCATCCATCCATCCATCCATCCATCCATCCACCCATCCATCTGCACTATCCCAGTCACACCCACTGGCCACTCCCCCTGCAGAGCACCTTGGCAGGAAGATCCGTGGGAACAAACACTCTTGGTCACCCAGAGGCAGAGCAAGGAACCTGAGGTGCAAACCAGGGTGATGGGTCGGTGGAGAAGGAGATGCACAAGTATTTACCTTCATCGTTGATGTAAGCCTCAAAATCAAAGGTGCTGTTGCTGGTGAAGTTGCTAGTGAAGTTGCTGGTGATGCCGTCGGTGAAGTTGCTGGTGAAGCTGTCTGTGAAGTTGCCATACAACGTTCCATTGGAGAACGTGTCGTTATCCAGACCCACGTCCCCGAACAGAGTGTCGTTGAGAGGTGGCCACCGCACGCATTTCTGCCGGAGGTTCCCCATGAAGAGCTGGAGACCAATGAGGGCGAAGACACTGAGGCAGAAGACAGTGAGGATCATGACGTCTGAGAGCTTCTTCACGGACTGGATCAGAGCTCCAACGATTGTCTTCAGCCCTGGGGGGGAGGAATCTCTACTGAGCTCATTGCTTGTTTGCTAGGTGTGGAAATGTGCCACGACATTCCCAGAAGATGCTGGATTTGGTGGGGACATGGTGGGGAGAAAATTCACCCCATGTTGGGTGTTCATGGGGTTGTTCAGCCTGGAGATGAGAAGGCTCCAAGGGGACCTTATGGCAACCTTCCAACCCCTGAAAGGTGCTGTCAGAGGGCTGGGGAAGGCTGCTCCCAAGGGCAGGGAAGGATAGGACAAGGGGTCCTGGTTTGAAGCTGGAAAAGGGCAGAGTGAGGCTGCACAGGAGGACAAAGTTGTTGAATCTGAGGGTGGGGGATGCCTGGAGCAGGCTGCCCAGAGAGGGGCTGGAGGCCCCATCCCTGGAGCCATTCAAGGCTGGGGCTCTGGGCAACCTGGTCTGGTGAGCACTGGCCCTGCTTGTTGCAGGGGAGTTGGACTGGATGCCATTAGGAGATCCCTTCCAACCCAACACAGTCTGTGATTCTATGTTCTCAGAGCCCCCTGTACTAGACCACTTTGCTGTGACACATGGAAAAGTTATTTTCAGCTCCAGAAAATCCTCTGAGGTCCAAACACTACCTACGTGCTGCTGTTCCTGTGGGAGGTGAGGACCCCAGCTGGACTTTCTAGCCTGATCTCTTCAAGCTGGGGGTACCCGTACATGACCAAATTATGTTAGCAAAGTGACATCTGCTTTTATTCATCTCTCCCCACCAGCACTGCTGTTTGTTCAGCTGAAGCACTCTCACCCCCAGGTCCTCAGGAGGCTCCCCATAGAATCATAGGACCATTGAATGTGTCAGGTGAGAAGGGTCTTCCAAAGGGCATCCAGTCCAACCTCCCTTCAGTGAACAGGGACATTCTCAACTAGAGCAGGTTGCCCAGAGCCTTGTCCAGCCTCCCCTTGAATAGTCCCAGGGACAGAGCCTCAACTCCCTCCCTGGCAGTGCGTTCCAGTGTTCAACCCCCTTCCTGCTAAAGAACTTCTTCCTAACAGCCGACTTCAATCTGCCCCTCTCTAATGGGAAACCACTGCCCCTGGTCCTATCATGAGGATGTTCCCATCCCCCCAGGTCTGTATGTATGATGACTGATGCTGGGGCATCCTGAGATTGTTCTTAAAAGCAACTGAGAGCACAGAGCTTCCTCACGTGGCGGCAGTTCTCCTAGGACACATGATATTTGGGCAGGCATCGTGCCAGTTCCCCCCCTTCCCCAAACTATTTAGGTAAAACCCTGTTCTCCCAAGGTCCTGTCTATGTTGGGAACCCACTGAGGACAGTTGTTCTAAACCAGCTTATTTTTGCAGCTGCTATTTTTGCAGAGTCTCTTGAGGGTTCGTTATTCCCAAACGAAGCAGTAGCTTACATTTAGCCTGTCTGATGGAGGCAAAACCCATTCAGACAGGAACCCTACAGACCTGGAAAGAGCAGGCACACAAGGAATTATTTACAGCAAGAAATGATCATTTTCAGTTCAATCTCGTGCTTCTTCGAGGGGTCTGACCTATCAGTTGTGTGAGCTCACAGAAAGCAGGATATTGAATCTGGGAACCAAATCAGAAGTGTTTGATAATGGGGTCCTAATATGGTGGGCTGGATGCTCAGAGTGATGTTAAACCCTTGCCAAGCCCTGCTTGCACTAATACCCATTAAATATCTCAACCCCTGCGTCAGAGCAGTCAGTGGTGGTGTCCCCACACAGCTGATGGCTCCAAGGGCCATCACAGCACATTGGTTAATCGAGCCCATAAACATAACGTGAGCACAACCCCACGCGAGGTATCACAGAAGAGCCCTAAAAAATCCATGTCTGGCTCATTGGGCTCTTTCCTTGGATAAACATTTGAGTGAGCACAGATAATTCAAACTGCAAACCAGCAGGACCTGATCCAACAGCTGAATTTTGTGGAAAATGAATTATAATGATCAAATACCTCATTTCCTGACTTCTCCTAGAGCTACCAAGAGAACAAGGAGTTGCTGTGAACTGTAGGAAAACCTGAGCTTAATAAAGGGTTAAGATAAGGAGAGGAGACCCCTTCTTTAAGTCCCACCTGGTATTACGGTGATGGTTTTCAAGGCGCGGAGGACTCGGAAGGTCCTGAGAGCAGAGATGTTCCCCAGGTCCACAAACTCAGTGATGTAGCTGCAGGATGGGAGAGAAAAGAGCTGCAGGGGCTCTGCCAGGCACCCACCCTCCCCATTTCTCAGCCCTCCGCTCTGGGGTCCCTTCCTGGGTGCAGTTGTCAGACCCACTGTCCTGTCCTCAGGCCAGCAGACTCACGCCATGGAGATGACCATGAAGTCCAGCCAGTTCCACGGGTCGCGCAGGAATGTGAAGTCATCGATGCAGAAGCCTCTGGACAGCACCTTGATGAGAGACTCGAAGGTGTATATTCCAGTGAAGGTGTATCTGGAATGGGAGTGGTGGCTCAGGTGGTGCTCACCTCACCCAACAATCAGCTCAGGATGAGGTTTTGTCCACCCTTGCTTGTGAGAAGCTGAGTTTGGGGGCTCATGGTCATGGGCTGCTGGGTTCTTGGGGAGCTTTGACACTGGGGGAGGTTTTCATCCTATCTTGTGAAGCAAATTGGGACATCTTGAGGTACTAGTCCCTGTGGTGACTATTCTGCAACAGTTCTGGTCCCTGCTGATGTGCTAACACCATCACAAGCTCTGTCAGACCCTGTCAGGTCCCGATTGTGAAGAAATGGCAGCAAATGCTGTATTTCCCCCTTCTCCCCTGAGGCTGGTTGTCTCTGCTCCTTGGACTGGTGGATTCTCTCCAGACTGTCACTGCTGACCTACCCAACCCAACCTGCTTTGCAGTGGTCTTCTGTCACAGGCACCCCATGGGGTGTTGGGCACCCATGGAACACTCCCATGCTTTGCAATGCCTCATGCAGGGTGTAGACCTCCCTTTGGAGATCAAGAGGACCACCAGTAACTCTCAGTGACCTCTCTCCTCTGAAAGGTGCTGGGATCCAAACAACCCTAGTCCAGTCCCTCCTAAGACAGTCCAACCTGGGATGGTCCCTATGGCTGGGGGAGGGGTCACAGGAGGCAGGGACTTACTCCACGTTCTTGGACCACGCTGGGGGGTTGCTCAATGTCATAAACACGCAGTTGGTTAAGATTGTGATCATGATGAACATGCTGAATAATTTAAAACCTAGTCAAGGAGAAACTCTGTGGTTACTGTCCACATTCCCCTCTTCACACAGTTAGGAGGCCAGGCAGTCCTACAGCTCTTGCCATGGGTCCCACGCTCCATCTGCAGGTCTCAGACTCAGCCCTGTGCTCACACACTCCCCTTTGTCTCCTGTTCTCATGCAGGGTCCTGGCCCACGCCCACCCTTTCTGCTCCCCTTCCCCATCTCCATGGTGCTGGCTCTGCCTTCCTTCTTGTCCCCTTTGCTACTTCCTCTCCATCACCCCAAGATGCAGCTTTCCCTACCTGTCTGACCTCTCTGACACAATATCCCACCTTTTTGCTCCTACCTCCCAGTCATCAACCCCTGCTGCCACCAGAGCTCTGCAGCAATCATTATTCACTCATCCTAGTGCCTTCTCTTCCTCTTAGGGTCCTTTTCAGCTCTTTCCTTCTCTGCTTGCCTCACATTGAAAGCCCCAGCACTGTCCAAGTTGCCTCCTTCCGTGTACCCCAATATCCTGGTTCCTTTGCAAGGCAGCTGCCAAAACATCTGTTGAGCCCCCCAATTCACCCACTTCACAATGGGACAGGGTCCCCTGACCTGTTCTTTCCTTTCTAAGTCTCTCTGGACCTCAGAGAACTCTGCCTAGGAAGCTCCACCATTTAGGTTTCTGCCCTTGTCCAATCAAACTGATTCCTCCCTTCTCCAGACAAGACTGAGCTCTCGGCGCCATCCAGGTGCTCAGAGCTCTCCAAGCACCTGCTCCTTGGGAAGGGACCAAAGCACTGGGATGGCCGAGCAGTGGGTTCTGGCCCAGAAGATTTGCTCACCACACCATCACCAAAACACCTTTCCCAGTTCTCCCTCAGGGCTGTTTGCACTCTGAGCATCAGGGTTTGACCTGGTGATGGAGCAGCACGACAGAGGGGAAGGATATGAATGGATCAGCACTTTGATGGCTCCTCGGCGAATGGGGTGGAAGGGCCCCAGCAGGTAGAGAGCAGGGGTTGCTGAGAAGCGGAAGATGGACTTCCCTTTGTTGAGGACGATGAATGTCTGTGGAGATAAGAGAGAAGGGAGAGGGTTAGCCCTTCTGCACAGCTCCAAAACACCCGTGGGTCAAGTGTTGCCACTAAAGATGTGTGCTTTGGATCTCCAAAGGATCAGGACTTGGCCAAGGATAGATGCTCTACTTTGGAGAAGGTGCAACGGTAGCACTCTGGGGCTGTGGATCACCAAGAAGGGCTCAGATGAGACCCAAGGGAATGGTGGAAAGAAGAGAATACCCGTGCTTTGGTCTTTTTCTTTGCACCAAGCCTACCCATGAGCTCAGCTCCACCCCTCACCTTCTTATCCTTGTAGAAAGGGTCCAGGTCTTCCAGGGGTGTCCCAATGAGCTCCAGCGGTGGGTCACCATAGATAAGGGGCAGGTTCTTTCCAGCTTCCAGGTCACTGCTGGGTTTGATTTCTTCTTCCTCGGGCAGCTCCACTGTCTGCCGTTTTATCTTGAGTGCCTCTGCCTCGGCGATGCGCTGCTCAATGGCAGCCAGAGAGGCGGGGGTGAAGGGGCGGAGGTTCTCTGGGCCTGGGATGAACGGCAGGCCCGCCATTCTCTCATTCTGCTCCCAGGATGCCTGTGCCCAGCCTGCGGGGGAGAGGGGGTTGAGAAAGCAGTGCCAGCTGAGGGGCATTTTGGGGCATTTTTGATCAGACTGAGAATCCAGGTGATGGCAGGATCTTGGTGGGTTTTTGCAAACAGAATCCCAGACTGGGTTGAATGGGAAGGGAGCTCAGAGCTCATCCAGCACCAACCCCCTGCCATGGGCTGCAACACTTCTCACCAGACCAGAGTGCCCAGAGCACCATCCAACCTGGCTTTGGACACTGCCAGGGATGGAGCAGCTACAACCTCCTTGGGCAACCTGTTCCAGGGCATCAGCAGCCTCATAGGGAGGGATTTCTGCCTCAGATCTCAGCTCAATCTCCCCTTTTTTAGCTTGAACCCAGCCCCCTTTTGTGCTATCATCAGAGTCCCTCAGAAAAAGTGTCTCTCCAGTTTTCCTATAGCCCCTTCAAATACTGGAAGCTGCTCTAAGGTCCCTCCAGAGCCTTCTCTCCAGGCTGAACAGTCCCAATTCCCTCAGCCTTTCCTCATGAACTGGATTATCTACCATGCAGAGCCTCAACTGCTTTTAGAGAGCAGGTGCCTCACAAGGTCGCAGCTTCAGGAGGCCAAGAGCAGATCATGCTCTTCCTAACCAAGACACAAGAGCTCTGTCTCAAAGACAACTAGGAAAGGACACCAGGATAACAGGTCAGCTTGCTCCAAATATAGGAGACAGGATGAACTCATGGAGGTTTCTTACCCTTTCCAGGCTTTTTCTTCTGTTACGCAGACACGGACTCACTCTGGAACACCTCCTGCAAGAGGTTTCCTCGGTCTTTCTCACAAACCCAGGCTTATTGCTGAAATATTGACCTTGCAGGAAAGGTGATTGTGTATTAATCACTTGCAGAGGGAGCACCCTGTGCCCTCCTTCTCCTTCCCATATTCCCATTAGCCTCTGCTTAAAACCCACCATGAGCAGGGTAGTTGGAGTCCCTGGCACCAGCTGGCTGCTGTTAGACCCGTGATTTCACAACCGAGACAGGGCTGTCCAACACAACAAAATACCTTTGGCATCAGTGACAGCAGTGCAGTGGCCTCTGTGCAGCTTTCCCCTGCACCTTGTGCAAGCAACCTGCTGTGCTCAAGGCAAGAGGTTCCTCAGCTGGAGGAACTCGGTCCTGCAGGGCCAATGGCCATTTCATAGCACCAGTCCATGGGTACCCTATGGTGCCAGATGCCTCTGCTCCTGAGAGGAAGGGGTTAAAGCTTTATCTTGAACCCAAAGCAAGGCAATAATGGCACTTTCTAATGTTACAGAGATCAGACAGGAACAGGATGAGCCATTTGGGAGAGATAAGGGTGGCTCCACTGAGCTGCCAGCAACAGAAAGGGTTGGAGAGAGCAAAGAGGAGCAAAGAGAGGACCAGGCTGCCACAGTCTAAAACAACTAGGTAAAGCTTCCTACACACTAGAAAGTTCCTGCTTGGAGCCACCTTCCCTTGTTTGACCCATAAACACCAGCTTGTGTCCATGATGAGCCCATAACACAGCGCTTGGTACCACTTTGCAGGGATGCTGGGATAGACACGAAGCACCCTCCCCCAGCACCCTGCTGGCAAGTGGCAACTCCTCCACACATCAAAACTTTGCCTGATGCTGCTGAGCACCTGCTCCTGAAAAAGCACTAGGATCAATAATCCTCCCAGCCCAGCCACGCTGAGAGCTGGAAACCTTCAACCCTTTGTAATTCAGGAGAACCAGACATTTATAGCCCTGATGGGAAGAAAGGGCTGTCCGTAATGGTATCAACACGATCCTCTGGTGATTATTAAGCCCAGTGATAAAAGCCACAGCACAGGGAGGTATCGATTTCGAGCGGCGCAGGATAACAGTGTTTTAGAAACCTCCACTGTGCTTCATCACCATCTGAGTTCAACCCCGCCACGCAAAATGGATTTCCTTCTGCCAAGGGCAGAGCAGCACAGGCTGCTGGGGGAGTTACTGCTGCGCTCCGCTGCATCCAGACCCAGGGGTGGAACGAGGACCAATCCCTGGCAGCAGCAGCTCTTGGGCAGAGACCACCCACTGCTTGAACTGTGCTGTGGCTTTGGGCTGTGTGGCTCCAGCACTGGGGCTTTGATTCTCATTCAAGATGCAGCTGGTAGAGGGATGGGAGCAACCTGTGCCTTTTGGGACCAGGCAACTTAAAAAGGGAATTGTATTTGAACTGTTTTAGAAGAGGAGAGTTTTATCCTTTTTCTGGCAGGATAAACCGAGTCACATCAGTGCAAGGTGGAGTCCAGAGTCACTTACGAGGTGGCTTGTGTCTCAAACTGCTGCAAAACAGAGTCTGGAGCAGCTACCCCAGAGGGGCACAGCCCCATCTCCCCCCAAACCCACTGCACTCTGAAGGTGGGACCTCCCCAAAGCAAGTGAAAAGGGAATTGTTGCCACCACATATCTCTGTGAGGGGATGGTGCCCACAGCTGTGGGTCAGCAGGGCACTGCTGTTGTCACTTCTCATCCAGTTATCCAGGATTTACACCCATTTCTGGAAACCTGCCCTTGGCATTCCCCGGAGAGTAGTGGTCAAAAGCACAGGGCTGTCTGGCTCCATCCCCCCAAGGTCCCATGGGATCACACTGATGCGCATGCAGGACCCACAGTGCACATGGGACACCAACCCACCCCACCTCCAGGGACTTTGAGGACTCAGAATAGCTTGTTGGTTTAGGCAGCCTCAATTTCCCTGGAAACAGGGTTTTGCAGGGCTGTTAGGTCAAGCCTGTGAGACGGGTCATGCCAGCACCCTGCAGGGCTCCAGCCTCTTCGGCAGCTCATTGCTCTCCAAGGCGTTGGTGCCGCACAGTCCATAATTTTCCTGGAGCTTCCCACTGGGTGCTGCCCCCAGCAATGCCCTGTCCCTCCTGGCAGAGGTGGCCCTGCCTCCAGCTGCCACCAGCGATCACCGCAGAGCTCAGGTTACTGTAGCCCCATGACTCTGCTCATTCCTCCCCAGGAAGGGAGTAGAAGCAGCAGCACCAGCTTTGCTTCTGGCCTGCATCTCCTCCCCTTCTCACTGGGCTGAGGCCATTGCAAGGTGCCACACGGGTCTGGCTGCCAATGGAGAAGCCCCTGGCAGTGCCAGGCATGGAACTCACAGCCACAGAGGGAGATGCTGGGGTTGGCAGCACCTAAAGGGGATCCTCAAAGGGGATGTGGACCTGGGCATGGAAATGCTTTGTGGCAATTTGGGAACTGCTGCAGCATCTAGTCCTTCTCTGTCCTCTTTGCAGCCACCCAGGGATGGCCCCAGGGAGCAGGATCAGACTGAAGCTGGTGTCCAGCCCCGGAGCCATCAGCATTGCTGGTTGCTCACCGCTTCACAATAAAGGAGAAAAGGACCGATCACCAAACCTGAAGTCTCTCCAAGACTGGCTTGCTTCATGCTTACTGGATGGTACTCAAAAACTGGAGCCACAACACAACTCAGAAACCTTCACATCTGGGAATTTCAATTTAATCATAAATCTGAGGCAGTAAAATCGCATCAGAAAAGCCTCAACAGAACGTCACAAAAAACCCCCTGCAACACCTTGCTTGCAAGACAGAGGGAAACCACTTTGGAGAGACTGTGAGGAGAGGCTGAGGGAGCTGGGTCTCCTGAGCTTGGAAAAGAGGAGGCTGAGGGGGGACCTCATTCATGTCTATAAATCTGTGAGGGGTGGGTGTCAGGAGGATGGAGCCAGGCTCTTCTCAAGGTCATCTGGGGATAGGACAAGGGGCACTGGGTGCCAGCTGGAACAGAGGAGGTTCCCTGTCAATATCAGCAGGAACTTCTTCCCAGGGAGGGTACCGGAGCACTGGCACAGGCTGCCCAGGGGGGTTGTGGAGTCTCCTTCTCTGGAGATGTTCCAGACCCTCCTGGATCTGTCCCTGTGCAATTTGGTCTGGGTGATCCTGCTGTGGGGATTGGACTGGATGATCTTTCGAGGTCCCTTCCAATCCCTAATGACTCTGATTCTATGAAGCAAGGCTCTGCAGGGAGCTCAGACCAGCACCCCTCTCTCCTCCAGTGAGCCCAGTTCCCACACCAGTCTGTGTGGGATAGAGAGTTGGGTCCCACCACCCCAAGTGAAGGGGCTTGGGCTGGAGCAGGGCAAGGAGCCCCTTTGCTGTCACATCCTGGCACATTTATAGCCGCTTCTATAAATAACCCAGATCAAACTCTTTGCGCCTCAGATAGGTAAAAGCAGTTCGGGTGCAGCAACAGGTGCTGCCCTGGCACGAGTTCTGCAGTTCCCAGCCTCAGCTCTACCCAGGACCTGGAACCCCCTAGAGGACCTCAAAGGTGGATACTTGCCCCATCAGCTTTCCTGCTGAGAAACCAGCCACTTAAAATGCCCCTAGAAAGCCCCGATCTGCTGTTTATTACCTCCAGAAATAGAGAAATTGGAGTTTCAGATAAGTTGGACAACCCCTTTTTACAGGCATAGGTTCTTCTGGGCACTGGAACAGTGTGCATGATCTCCTCCCTGGCAGTGCCCAAGGCCAGGCTGGGTGGGGACCTGGGCAACCTGGCCTGGTGAGAGGTGTCGCTGCTCATGGCAGGGGGTTGGCACTCGGTGAGCTCTGAGCTCCCTTCCAACCCAAATCAGTTTGTGGTTCTGTGATCCTTCAGTTCCAGCTCCCTGCAGTGACACACTATCCCAGGCTGCCTGATCCAACCTGGCCTTGGACACTGCCATGGATGGAGCAGCCACTCCTTCCCTGGGCAACCTGTTCCAGGGCCTCAGCATCTTCACAGGGAGGGATTTCTGCCTCAGATCTCATCTCAATCTCCTCTCTTTGAGCCTGAACCCACCCCCCTTGTCCTATCATCAGAGTCCCTCTCCAGCTTTCCTGTAGCCCCTTCAGGTACTGGAAGCTGCTCTAAGGTCCCTCCCACAGAGCCTTCTCTTCTCCAGGCTGAACAGCCCCACCTCGCCCAGCCTGTCCTCATAGAAGAGGAGCTCTAGTCCTCAGGGAGGTCCCTAAGAAACTAAACCGTTCTATGATTGCACGTGAGCTGCTGCTTTTGAACACACAGCCTGTGCCCCACACCCTGGGTGAGCATCTCATCCTCCAGTTCAGCACCAGCAGGTAGCTAGGAGCGGATCCCTGCTTAGGAGCACTTGGCCTTCACTCTGACAGAAATGCAGTTTCCTCTGATATTTTTGCTGTGCTGAGGCCACCCCTGCACACAGAATAACCTCCACAGGCTTCTCTGTAGACATGTGGCCCTAGGGCCACAAGATGGTTGGGAGTGACACCTATCTTGCTGGCTCATGTAGATGCTGCACTCAGCCAGGCTCCAGAGCTCTGCTCTTCCCCTCCCAGAGCACTGCTGTGTGAGAGCATCTGCAAACCAGAGTCCCACAAGCCTTTAGTTAACCCCAGCCCGGTGGGGCTAGAGAGATGCCCTCTGGGTTTGCCCCACCATACTCAGGGCTGGGTTTACAAAGCCAGGTGTGACTGGGGTGTCTCAAGTGAAAAGTGCTGCTGCTGAGAGCTCTCAGCTCCACAGATACCCAGCACACAAGACACAGCAGGGGGACTCTCTGAGCATCTGCAGGGCTGCACAAAAACCATTGAACACATCTTGAGGAGCTGCCCTCACCCATATGCAAGCCCTCAGGATTCATCCCCTTAACAGGAGACAATCTGGAAAGACAACAGAGGAGGTTGGTACAGACACAAATCCAAGACAGAACAACCCGAATGGTCATCATTTGCTGCAAATCACCTTCACTGGCCAAGAAACAGAAGAGCCAGGTGATGCTCAGCCAAGCCCTCACTGCACAGCATGAGGTGTCTTCCTGCAGCAGGGATTAGTGTGGAAACAAAGAGCTCCTGCTCCAAAGCCAACTAGCAGCCAGCTCTGGGAAGTCTGATGCCAGGAGCCCAGAGCTGGCCCATAAGTCTGTAGCTAAGAGGAGTTAATGCTGGGGGATATAAGCCAGCAGCTCAAGAGCTCTGGAAACCAGAGTCTCTCCCACACACAACCCAAACTCATCATAGCATCAGTCCAGCAGCAACTCCTCCTGGATACCCAGATTCTCTGAGAACACACCACTCCCACCCAAACCAGCACCCAGAGGCTGACTACACACTGGACACCCCAACCCTCTCCATCACTCGCTTATTATCCCCATGGGGATAACCAGGGTGGGGCAGGATACGGCAATGGGGACCAGCTGGGCCTGCAGGGTGTGGGGATGAGTCAGAGCTCAGTGATGGGTTCTCAGTCACATGTATCCTCAGTACTGCTGCAAACACTGTCCATCCCCTGTGCTACCAATCCCCTTGGCAGCTATTTTGCTTGCCCAGAACCCCTGGGAATGTGCCATAGCTCTTGCTCTCCCAATCCTGCAGCATGATGCGTGAATGCCCCACAGCAGGTTCCCTCTTCCCCCACTGCAGGCTTTAAATAGACCACATGGGCTAGGAGACCTGCTGCCAGGAGAACACGCTGGGTCAAGAGCTCTGGACACCTACTGAAGTTTCTAGTTAGTGGTAGAACAAGGGGTGACAGCTTTAAAATGAGGAAGTGTAGAGTAGCTATTAGGAAGAAGTTCCTCCCTGTGAGGAGTCTCAGGCCCTGGAACAGGTTACCCAGGGATGAGGGAGGTTGTGGCTGCTCCATCTCTGGAAGTGTTCAAGGACAGGTTGGATGGGGCTCTGGGCAACCTGGGCTAGTGAAAGGAGCTCACAGCAGAGTACTGAAGCCACATGACCTGTGAGATCCCTTCCAACCCAAACCATCCTGCAATTCAAACCCAGCCTGAGGACATGGACACTCAGTGGTCAGGGTGGTGTTTGTGTGACCACAGAGGGCAGGGAGCTTTTCGGCCCTGATTGAACACCAGAGTCTTCTGCATTTCCCACTTCTGCACACCCGACTGCTTGGCCTCAGTGGTGGGGGCAGCAGGGAAAGGAGAAACAGAGGGGCCAAATCCTGCAGCTGGCAGAGCAGAGAGACCCCAGACATCTTCAGATCCCACTGATACAGGTTGTGATGTCAGCCCTGAGCAGTGAGAGCGGAGCCATCTGCTGCTGTGGCTTTGGTTTCCACCTCAGCATAGTTCTGCTTGGTTTTCTTGGTGATGCCTGGGTGTAAGGGGTGCCAGGGTGCTTTGCTGTAAACACTGATGTTTGCAGGAAAAACCCCACCTTCCAGCATGATCCCAGGCTGGGGTGTTTTTTTCATGGGATCATAGAATCCTAGAATATTGAGTTGGAAGGGACCTCCAGAAGTTCAACCCCCCTGCACCAAGCAGGGCCAGCACTCAGCAGACCAGGTTGCCCAGAGCCCCAGCCAGCCTGACCTTGAATGGCTCCAGGGATGGGGCCTCCAGCCCCTCTCTGGGCAGCCTGCTCCAGGCATCCCCCACCCTCAGATTCATCAACTTTGTCCTCCTGTGCAGCCTCACTCTGCCCTTTTCCAGCTTCAAACCAGGACCCCTCCTCCTACCATTCCCTGCCCTTGGGAACAGCCTTCCCCAGCCTTCTGGCAGCCCCTTTCAGGGACCGGAAGGTCTCTAGAAGGTTCCCCGCACTTCACTTGAAAACAAAGTGGCAAAACTGAAAAAAACTAATGAGAAATATTTTCTGTGCCCATAAACAGCCCAGGGAGGGGGCAGATCTCCTTCCAGTCGGGTGATTTCATGTGCACTGAGCCAGACCTGCAGCTGCACTGGATGCTCTGAGATGACAGGAATTTCGAGCAGTGACCAGGGTAAACTCCCTGTGGTGGTGCCAGACAATTTGCTGTTTATGAGCACGTTTGTGTCCCTTTCTGTAACAGGATAACGAGGATTTGAAGAGTCTGATGCTTATTATGCCCAGTCACGTTGTTATCCCTTAATGCTTTGCTATAACTACCTTAAAAAGTCTGTGTCAAAGCACACATGAAGTGTCCAGGATTGTTTTCTGTCAACAAACTCCTCTCACGATGCTGCTGTGGGATGCTGGATCCCCACCATCACAGTGGTTCTGAGCCCACCCTGAGCTTGCTGTGTTTTTAGGGTGCCCAGTGGTACCCAGCTTTCACCAAAAGAAAATCATAGAATCACTGAATCATCAGGGCTGGAAAAGCCCTTCAAGATCATCCAGTCCAACCACCTGCCCTGCAGCCCCCAACCCCTACCCCATCTCCTGAAACACCCTGGCTGCCTGGTTATTGAACCCCTGCAGGGACACTGCCTCCACCCCCTCCCTGGGCAGCCTGTGCTGAGGCCTCCCCACTCTTTCTGGGAAGAAGTTTTTCCTAAGATCCAACCTGACCCTCCCCTGGCACCGCCTGACCCCCAGTGCCTCTGCTCCTGTCGCCAGTCACACCAATACAAACATTGAGGGTCACCGCAAAGGCTTCCCCGCTCTGCTGTCAAATAACTGTGGGGTCGGACGAATTAGAGAACAAATTACCCAACAAATTCTTCATTTTCCAGAATTAATGTTTGAATTCCTGGCTTTTCCCGTGGGCTATGTAGGTCCAGCACCAGCATCTCTCTCGCCAGTTCCCCTGGCAAGCACCATTGGTGCCCCTGCGCTGACTCCTGTCACCATCATGGCTTTGGACCCTCTGGGAGTGTTTTGCTCCTTTGCATCAAGTGTGGCCCAAGCCAGCTGCTCCAGCAGTGATGTGGGATGTCTGATAGGGAGAGGCTGAGGGAGCTGGGGCTGTTCAGCCTGGAGAAGAGGAGGCTGAGTGGAGACCTCACTGCTCTCTACAGCTACCTGAAGGGAGGGTGCAGTGAGGTGGGAGTTGGCCTCTTCTCCCTAGGGTCTGGCAATAGGACCAGAGGAAATGGGGTCAGGCTGCTCCAGGGCAGGGTCAGTTTGGATCTGAGGAAAAACTTTTTCCCAGAAAGAGTGGGGAGGCCTTGGCACAGGCTGCCCAGGGAGGGGGTGGAGGCAGCATCCCTGGGGAGTTCAACAACCGGGCAGCCAGGGTGTTTGGGGAGCTGGGGTAGTGGTTGGAGGCTGTAGGGCTGATGGTTGGACTGGATGATCTTGAAGGGCTTTTCAACCTGGATGGTTCTATGATTCTGTGCATCCAAGCAGCACCCATCACCCCTGGATACTGGGTGAAGCTCTGCTGCCTGCAGCTCTGAGCAAAAGGGATGGTCTGGAGAAAATAAATAAAATAAAGCCAGAGTGAGCCCAGTGCTGGTGGATGCCACCAGCTTCTTGCTCTTCAGGTGCCATCGTTGCCCTTCAGGCTGATCTGGACCAGCCAAGGTCACTCCCTGCTTGTCACGCACAGGTCACCCACAGGAGCGGTGGTGCTGGTGGGGTTGCCTGAGCCAAACAGTTGATTTCAAGCACAGACTGGATGAGTTCCCCGCTTTCTGCCCGCTGGACATTGCCTTTCTTGGTCAGACCCAGAGGAGGTCTTCAAATGCTCTCCAGCCCCTTTCCTGGCAGCAAGCAATCCACCCTCTGCCTTGTGATGCTCTCTGGGACAAGGACACCTGCGAGCTCAGGGCTGTGCCAGAGCTCAGGGGATTTACACTGATGAGGGAAGGTTGTGATGTGCAATCCCGTGTTTCAGGGAACGTTGCTGCAGCACCTAGCTGCGACAGGAGCTCTGCAGGAGCCATACAGGGTGCTTCTCCCTGGCCACAGCTCCTTGCAAAGACGCAGCCGAGCTCCTGGCACTGCTGGCTCCTTCGGACACCCAAATCCTTAATGCTGGACATGCAGTGGAGTCACCAGCCTCTCCGTGGGACTGCTAACACCCCAAAGATGTGAGCCCTGCAGAGGTGCCTTCGCCTCTGGCGTCAGCCACATGGAAATCAATTTCTCAAAATTCATTGCTTTCCCTTGCCCAGAATGTCCTCTGGCTGTCACTTGGGTGCCTGTTTGCCCACAGCCCACAGCCCACACACAAGGACCTCCGTGTGTTTGCTGTTTGCGGGAGGGGGTGGTACACAGGGCTGGGAGTAGTGAAGTCCTCAGATACTCTCCTGGGCCACAGATGGAAATAGGAGGTTGCACCATCCTACAGCAACGCGATAACCCCCTCCTGCCTGGAGCCGAGGGTGTGCAGGGGGGTTACCACCCACCCCATCGTCATATCCTTTCCATCCTACTGTCCCTGCTGACCCTCGGGAGGGGATTTCTGGAAAGGGGACACCGGGGTGGGTGGCTGCCTAGGGTTATTTTGGGGGAGTTGGTGGCGGTGGAGGCTCAAGCAGGAATGGAAGGGTTAAAGGAGGGACCCTGTGCTTGCCCACTGCCCACTGCCTGCACTCGGGTGTCATCCAAAGCTCCTGCTCCTCCCTGCCAGCAGCTCTCATGTCAGGCTTGGAAAAGACCTGGGCTGTGCTGGGAAGGCAGCAAGGAGACATCATGGGGGAAGGGAGGATGGTTGGGGGCAAAGAGACCTGCTAACCCCTACCGTGGGATCCCCCAGGCTAAAAGGTGTGGGGGGGCAGAGACCAGTCACCTCAGGGATGCCAGAACAGGCACAGCCCCACCAGCTCCCATGGAGATCACCAGTGGGCAGCACTGGGCATCAGGTCCCAAACCTGGTGCTCCTGTGGGATTTGCAATATTTGGGCCCTGCAGCATCCCAGGGTTGGAAAACACCCATTTCCCCAGCACAGCCTCCAGACCCCAATACCCCACACCACACTCCTGCAAGCCAGAACCACCACAGGGCACCTGCAGCCCTCACAGTCATCCCTATGCCCAGCTCTGGGCGCTGAGCCCAGTGTTTCTGCTCTTACCTTCAAGCTCCTGAGGGATTTTGCTCAAATCCACTTGGATCTGGGGAATGGGGACTGGAGGATGAGCTGTTCCCTAGGGCTGTATAAATAACCAGGAAGGAGGCAGCTGGACAGACAGACAGGCACAGGGGCTGAGCCCATTTCCCGGCATCTCCAGAGCTAGGCAGCTCAAGAGCTATTGTGGGGATCTTTGCCCTCACAGCTCCTCAAAGCACCCACCAGGTTCTCCCCCTTCCTCCCCTCTACATGAATGACCTCCTGGCCCAACCTGCTGAGCACAAACCTGATGCTGGATGGCTTGTAGTTCCCTGCTGCTCCTCGCTCTCCTGCCCCAAACCAGAAAGTTTCCCTGAGTGATGATGGAGCTTCCCGAGTGGCTCTGCAGGGTCCTTTAGCCACGAGTGATGCTCCAGCAGTTGCTCACGCACACACCAGCATCAGCAAACTCTATTTCAGTATTAGCACAGCGGGGTCACGGCAGGACTCTGCGTTCTTCAGCCAGTTCCCACAAACGTGCCCTTTCTACCCTGCTCTGAACACCAGACTTTTTCCTAGCAGGGACTAGAGGAGGCAGTGCTAGCGCTCACAGCATCAGCCCAGAGCAGGGTATCCAGCTCAGAATGGGCCCGACTGGAGTGTCCCACTTGCCCACAGGGTTTTATGGAACTGCCTCTCCTTGTTGAATCTGAATCCCCTTGTTGACCCCCTGCTGGTAAATCTTTCCCAGCGCCTTTCACTCCCTGCACACCCAGGCTGGTTCCTCTCATCGCCATCAGCAGTGATGAGGGCAGGGGAGAGGATTCTTGTGCTGATCCGCATCTTCACTCTGCACCTCAGCACCAGCTCCGAGAGCGATGCAGAGGCTGGCTGAGAAGGGTTTTGGCTGGAGGGACCAGGGTGGCTGATGGGGATGTGTCCCTGCCCATGGCAAAGCAGTTGGAACTAAGTGATCTTTAAGGTCTCTTCCAACCTAAAGCACTCTGATCCTGTGATAAACCCTGCAATGGCACTGAGTGGAAGTCACAGTGGTCCCTGCCTGTGCAGCAGGTGATGAGAGCTGTGCACAGCCGCATGCACACACCACAGGCAGATGTGTGGGGAGATACAGC
This sequence comes from Upupa epops, assembly GCA_013397515.1. NCBI lineage: Eukaryota > Metazoa > Chordata > Aves > Bucerotiformes > Upupidae > Upupa > Upupa epops. The sequence continues at coordinate 36,722 of VZRI01005004.1, read as the reverse complement.
ACCCTGAAAAATGAGCTGAATCCCACCCCAGCTTTGTATTTCTCTGCTGCCCATGGTGGGATCTGAGCCCTGATCCCCACATTGGATTCCTTGGCACCCCAAAGCCATTGCCATCTGTGCACACCCTGTAGCCCCTCTGTGCAAAACTACAGCCTCCCACCTCACTGTCACCCCATCACCACTGTTTCAGCATGCGTAGAGGTCCCACCTCCTCCCCCTCCGCCTGTGGGGGTCCCTCCCAACTGCCCCACAGCAGACAGGGGGTCGGTGGCACTTCCCGAAAGGAGACACTGTGCACTACCCCACAGACCTTTCCTGCAACCTTGGCTTGGCCAAGCTGAGGTTTATATTTAGATCTCCATGAGGAGAAGCCAGAAGAAAGGCAACTTGTGACTCCTAAGTTCTGCCTGCAGCACCCTTCCTCCCGGTGGGAAGGGTGGCTCAGAAACCAGTTGCCTGTCACATCCCCCGCTGGCCCCTTTCATCCCGGCAGCAGGTCTGTGGCCACTGAGGGGCCGGTGGTTGCTGGCACCTGCGCCCCTGTGCCCTGCCGGCACCTTTGTAGAGACTCTCTCCCCCCATTCTGGGCTCTTTTCCACACAGGGGGGTCCAGCAGGTGACTGCAGTCCTAAACACCACCCCAGTGACTGTGGGGTCTCTCCTGCTCCCATCCACCTCCAGCACTCAGATGGCAAAACCCCTGTCATGGTTTGTGCCGCTGCGAGCCCAGCGAGAACAACAAACCCAGGGACATCCAGGAACCCGCAGACCGTGGTCGGTGGCCTGGCATCAGCCCAGGGCTGAACCTGGTACTTACTGTTGTGTGGAGAGAGCAAAATCCCAAGGAGAGACCTTTTAGGGCCGGAATTTCCCTCTCCTTCGACTCCTGGAGGCGAGTGCCTGTTGGCAGAGCAGCTGCTGTTGCTGTCAGATGGTCATGAGTGAAACATGAGGACACGCAGGGTCCTTCAGGTAGCCTCGGCCCCGTCTCAGCTGTGGCATTCGTCCCCCGCTGCGCCAATCATGGGGCTGGCAGCGCCTGCAAACCCCATGGCCACATCGCCGGGTGCCCCGGGGGTCCTGTGTGTGTGGACCCCCAGCACCCCAGCACTGTGGCCATGTGCTGGGCCAGGACACAGCCACCTGGGGTGGTGGCGGTGGCAGAGCAGGCTGTGTGTTGAGGTGGCTTTGGGCTGGCACCAAATGGGACGTGGGGAGGTGGAGGGGAGGTGGGAAGGGGCCCTGGCCAGCACCTCCCCACGTTTCTGTCCCAGCAATGACATGCAGTTGGAAAGAGCTGGGCGACAACTGTGAGGGCAGCAGTGCCAGCATTGGCCCTGAGCTGGTGGTTCTTTGGGATTTCTATTCCAGTGGCTGAGGCTGCTCCTCTTGCAAGTGAGGGGCATCTGCCACCTCTGCTCCATTGCCCCCTCATGCCCACCCTCTGATGCTGCTGAAGATTGCGTCAGCACCTTGTTTCTTTGCACACTGGGAGCATCCAATGGCCAGGACATCCTGCAGCCGTGCAGGGTCCTTCTGCTTTGACAGCAGCTCATCTCACCCTGTGTCCCTTGCTGCAGGGGATTCCCCATGGGTCTGAGCTGAACCAGGGTGGCACAGGATGGTGCCAAGGGGGATGCTGCCATGTGTCTCTCCCCTCTTACCCTTCCTGATGGGGCCTTTGAGTGCTCTTTGTGTGCTCAAGGAGCTCTAGGGGTACATAGGGTGCTCAGTGGACTGGGAGGAGAGCATGGATGTGTGTCCAGCTAGCAGGGCTCATCCCTTTTGGGATGCACAGGGCTTGAGATTAGGAGACGCACCACAACACCCTGCTTAGTCAGATGATGAACCCCATCATCTCTCCAGCATCACCAGCTCTGTGCAGCCCTTCTGCTGCTAGTCCAGCCCCAAATACTCTGTAGCAACTTTCCCATGATGGTGTTGGCTTTATTGGACCTGAAGCTCCTGCTCGCCCCAACCTGCATCCCATGGCTGTTCATCTTTCCCTGCTTCCAACTCCTCACCCATGAGGCTCCTTGTACTCACGGGATCCCATGCAATCAATGAAAGAAGGGCCAGGACTAGAGCTGAGCACCCAGGGAGCTGGGGAGTGAAGGCCTTGGGCTCGATTCTGATTTTCATTCAAATATTTCCTTTCCTGTGCAAGTGAGGCAGCTCAGGAGACTGGGATCAGCTCCTCGAGAAGAGCCTGTGTAGCATGGGACAGAGGATTAGCTCTGCACAGGAGGTGCTTTGGGAAACACCACTCTGATTTCTTCAGTTAGAACCCAACCCTGGGCTGGATTTTGCTGATGTGGAGCCCAGGCTGGACTCAGAGTTGCTAAAGCCCAGGGAAATAGGGAAGAAGCCCACATGAGCTCCCAGAGAATGGCTGAAACCAGGGCAGGGAGCACCAGAGGACTCCATCCAGAGAAAAGCAGCAAACAATCAGCCCACACCCACAGGAAAAGAGCATCCCCTGTGTGTTGGGTGGGTCTGGTTGGTGAGGAAGACAGGGACAGGAGCGCTGTGGCTGTGGGGACTTCCGACTTGGTCACAGTGGGGAATTCAGGGGATGCTCAGCAGATCTCATCAGCTGCTGGCTGTCCCAAGCTGGGAAGCCTGTGCAAGCTGCACTGCTTTTTTTACCCTTTGCCCATAGCCTAGAGCAAACCTGGGGTGAGGCATGTGAGGGTGGAACCCCGGGATGTGGCTCCTGCCCTATGGGAAGCTAGAAACACCCCAGGGTGCCAAGCCAGGCACTAGGCAGGTGCGAGGGCACAGCTCTGCCTGCAAACCCAGCTAAATCCCATCGGGAATGGGAGTTACCCAAGGGTACTTGAAATGGTATTTTGGATGCAAAATGAGTGTCTTTGGGGTGACAGGGTGGGATAAGGGTGGTGCTTGGCATAGCCTGTGGAACCCTGGGGTGTTTAAGAGGCTTCCTCCAAAAGCTGGTGGTGCTGGGTGCATCCTGACCCTCTGGCACTGCCAGGCACTTTACCTGTTGTGGGGCTGTTGCATCCATGGTGGGGGGGTCTGTTGGGCTGAGCTCTGGCTGATCTTTGGGCACAGCCACAGCTGCCAGCATAGAGCAGGGTGGAGACAAACTGCCCCAATGAGCTGGAGCACAGGGCATCAGCAGGGTGAACTGCCTGAGACAGAGCTGGGAATGTTCCAGAACAGGGTGCAAGCACAAGCATCGGGGCACCTTCAGCACCCAACAGGGTGGCCCAGGCAGAGAAAGAAGCATAGCCCAATCACTAGTTCATTTCCACCTGCCCAGAGCTTCTGAGGGGTCTCTAGAGTGTCCCGGCTCTTGCTGAAGCCTTGGGATGGGTGTGGGGCTGGGTGCACACTCCCCTCGGAGCGGTGGGACACCTTTATGTCACTGGGTGCTGGCACCCAGCTCCAGCAGCCCCTGAGATGTGCTCAGGATATCTGTGTCTGTGCAGGGACACAGTGGCTCCAGGGCCGGCACCCTGGAGCAGTGTCAGTGCCCCAGGCAGCGCTGTGGGGCCGCAGTGCCACCCACTGGCAAAGCACCCCCCTCCTGCAAGGCACCCGGAGCGGTTGAACAGGAAAGCCCAGCACAGGTGGGGATGCTGGGGTACCTGGGACACCCTGGGCCATGTTGGAGGGCAGAAGAGAACAAGCTGGCCCTGCTCTGCTTTGATTCAGCTACCCCAAACACATGGCTGTAGGGCACAGCCTGTGCTGGGGATGCAGCTGCCCTGTCCAAAAGCTGTTCCTGCAGGATGAAGGTGATGAACTGTGCCTGTGGTGGTGACACACCAGTCCTTCTGCATCCTCTGCAGGCTCCTGCCTTTGCAGGCTCTGCCACCTGTAGTTGAGATCAAGACGTCAGTGCCCAGAAAACCTCAGGGGGTTATGTGGTGCAGGTTTGGCACCCAGAAAGATCCTTTTGGATCTGAAATTACACAGAAAACCTGGTACTTTCCAAAGCAACCATGAGCTGCCCACTGAGCATCCCCAGCCCCAGTGCAATCTGCAGCTGCCTGCCTTGCACCCCTGCCAAAAGAGCACCTTCCTCACTAATGATGCAGAGAATTGTTTAATCACCCACGGGCTCCTTGTAGCCATGAACTTGGGTTTATTTGACAGCTGAATTGCTCATCTGGAGCTTCCTGGCGACTCAGAGTGTTGCTGACCCAGGGGGTTATTTAATGGGACATCTGTCTCACCTCAGGTCATATCTGGGACTCTGTTCCCCTCTCAGAGCCTCTTAATGTGACCAGATGGGATCTCTGGAGATCCTGCAGACAGGAAAGGGGCCAGTGAGTGGGTTTTATTTAGGGAGGAACATCTGGCTACACAGAGGAGTCACAGCCCAGGCAGTGTGAGCAGCCCTGCCAAGGTCAGATATTGGGAAAAGGAGAGAAGCCAGGTTTGAGGAAGGGGCATCTGAGGCACCTCTCATCCCTGGAGACACTGTTTGCCAAGGCAGAAGCTGTGTTCAGGGAGGCTGAAGGATGCTCATGGTGGTGAACAGGTCCAGGCTGTGGCATTTCTGATCCAGAGGGGACACAAGATCCCAGCACCTCTGGGACAGCTCTGATACCCCCAACATGTGCTCTTCATCACTGTCCTTCTCCATCTCCTCCCTGTGGCCATGCCCAGAGCCTGGCTGCTTCACCAGACAGAGAACAAGCAGACAAGCAGGCATTTCTCTCCCAGGAGCACTCCCAAGCAGTACAGACACTGGCAGGGCTCCCACCCTCCAAGAAGCCTGGTCCCAAGATGTCTGGGGCTGTGGAGCAATTAAACCTCCAAAGAGGGATGCTGGGTTTCAGAAGCAGATTTTATTGGCAAAGCCCTCACCAGTCCAAGGCAAATGAGTTCCTAGGGAAGAGAGGAGAGTCTCATTGCCTGCAAACCATCCCTTATTCCCTAGGGGAGCTGTCATGGCAGGGGTGATGGCACCAAGTGTCAGGGAAAACACTGTGGGAACTGGGAATTGAGTCATGAGACTCCCCCAGGAGTCTCATGGAGAGATGTGGGGTTTTATCTCTATGTTGTCTTCTCGCAGCCTCAGAACGGCTCCTGGTGGCTGTGGCTGTGCTTCTCCCCATGAAGGAAATGGTTTTGTAAATCAGGGAGAGGGGGGAATAACCAGTGGCAAACCCCTTCGGTATCAGAGCCACCTCAGCTTCCCTTCTGGTGCCAAGTGAAAAATGTCAGTGTCCCTTGTGAAATGACATTGGTGCTTCCTATCCAGTTCTGGGGCAGAAAAGCTTCTGCCAGTTCTCTTTACCCTGCCCAAACCACAGCGGGAGCTCTGGGCAGGGGAGACACTGTGATGGATCCAGGAGAGCTGCCAGAGCCTTTCCCAGCATCTGCGCAGACCAGCCCTGAGAATGCCAGACCCAGAGCCCACAAAATCCTTGTCACTGTGTTTCAGGGACTGTGTCTTTGCAGCTGGGAATTATTTCCCCCCCAGACTCTAGCCTCATCACGCCGTGAAGTCTTGGGTCACCAGGTTGAAGACGTTGCTCTCCATGGATGACTGCCACTTGCCCCAGTTCCTCCTGATCTCAGCCTGGACCTGGACCGACACCACAGACTGGTGCTGGTGCCTAGGGGCACCCACCAGCACCTGCTGGAGGGGGCAGGGCCTGCACCCCAGGCTCAACAGAGGATCTGGGGTGCAAGGTGCCACATAGCTGTCTGTGGGCAGTGCCCATTGGGGGTGCTCCAGTGGGTCTATGTGCCCAGAGGTTGGTGTTGGTGGGGTCACTCACCTCCCCGTTGAGGAAGCAGTACAGCAGAGCCACAAGAAATCCCTGAAAAGCACAGGAGCAAATTTCACCTGAGGAAAAGGGCTGGACCCCTGTGTTCATCTGCTGCCCTCACGGCATCCTCCCACACCTCCTACCCCATCCCAGCAGGGTCAGTGAGGCTATGGGATCTACTCAAACTCTTCACTGGATCACAATCCTTGTGCTTTGGTGTCTAAGGGGTGCCTGGGGCACAGTCCTCTCCTGACAAAGTGCCAAGCCTCAGCAGCACATCCCAGGGTCTGCTGGGGTGACACTGGGATGGGATGGGAAGAGGGGGGTACATGGGGGTTCTGCCCACCCATCTCCCCCAGTCTGTACCTGGTAGGAGCCAAGGACCAGCTCGAAGTACAGACGGGCATCCACACCGATGTGCTCGGGACAGAGTGCGAATACTGTGTAGTGCACCCCGAAGAGAGGGATGAGGAGCAGCGTGGACTTTGTCAGCCTCCTGTGGAGAGGGGTGGCACAAGCCTAAGCCCAGGTGATGGTCCTGTTGCTCCTCCCAAGAGCTTAAACCAAAACAGGTTTTCCATGAAGGCAGCTCTTGGAGGCTCCAACAAGTGTCCTCCTCTGTGTTCTTCCAGAGAAGGGTCACTGCTGCCCTGGCTCCCCTACAGACTGGGGTAAGGGGAGGTCCCCCTTGCCTGAGTTAACTCTTACATGTACTGTTGCTTGTAGTTTTTGCTGATGTCTGGGGACCAGATCTTCTGCACCAACATCCTGGTGACATTGAGGAAGATGAGGAAGTTCACCTGTCATGGGAGGCCATGTTTCAGGCTCTTCACAGACCCCTGGTTGTGGCCCCCTGCCCATGAGGGAACTCCAGCTCTAGGGCTAGGATGCTCAGGGGACATACTCACGAATATGGCCAGGAGGATGGGAGCCTTGATCACCCACCAGTACAGACCGGTGTAGTCATCCCAACACCTATGGGAGAGGAGAAGTGTCTGTGACACCCACTTGCACTCTCATAGCCCAGGTCTTGCCCCATGACACCCCCTGAGCTCCCTGCCCCATTAGCACAACACCTCTTGTAGAGAGGCCTCTTCTGAGCCTACCACACAAGAGGTTTGTCCCTGGGGAGGGGCACGGGGCACATGTGGCCGAGCTGGCTGGGAGGAGGATGAGGGGGGTCTTCTCTCACCCATGGTTGTCATACTGCAGCCTGGTGACCACCCACACGCAGACTGTGAGCATGGGGACACCTGCAAGGACAGCAAATAGGTAGGGCTGTAGAGACACTCAGTACCTCCCCTCCATCCCTCATCCCCACAACAGGTGCTTGGGTCAGGTCTGGGGCTCTGGAGGTGGTAGAAAGGTCACAGCCTCTGTCCTTTCTCCAGGGTTTAAAGGAAACCACAGCATCATTTAAGTTGGAGAAGATCTTCAAGATCACCAAGTCCCACTCTGAACCCAACTGTCCCATCCCACCCCAAACCCTGTCCCTGAGCTCCAGGTCTCCACAACTGTGAAACATGGCCAGGGATGGTGACTGAACCCCCTCCCTGGGCAGCCTGTGCCAAGGCCTGAGGGCCCTTTCCAGGGAGAAGTTTCTTCTCAGGGCCAACCTCATCTTCCCCTGCGGCAGCTTGAGGCCATTTCCTCTGCTCCTGTCCCTTGTTCCCTGGGAGAAGAACAGTGCCCTCCACTCTACAATTTCCCTTTGGGTAGTTGAAGACAGTGAGAAGGTCTTCACTGAAGGTGATTGTCCTTGTGTGTCATCACCCAGCCACCCTCCTGCCCCACTGTGTGCTCCTACACTCTGTCCCATCCTGACCACCTTCAGTGTTTGGCCAGTATCAGCTGCTGTGCTCTGTGAGGACAAGGATCAGGCCATCCTGCCTGACCAGCTCCAGGGGCTCCACTGAGCACGAGGCCATCCTGAGAGATACTGAGGCATAGGGACATGCTGAGGGCAGCCATGGGGTCACCATGCCTACAGACCTGTGCTCAGACAGGTCATGGAGCTGCCAGACAGATTTAACAGCTGGACTCAATGATCTTGAATGAACCTAAATGATTCTCTGCCTCCATGAAGTCCATGCAAACCCCAAAAGCAGTGCCTAACCCCAGTCTGTGTCAATGGGACCTCACAGGAGGGGTTTTGTGTGCCAGAGGCCCCCACACTCACCCCATCCGATGAGGATGTACCACCAGATGTACCTCTTGTCGGAGGTGAAGGTGAGCAGCAGCAGGGTCTGTAGGTACAAGCCCTCCACCAGCAGCCAGTAGAAGTTGGCCAGGACTGAGTACTGGAAGAAGGTGATGGCTGCTTTGCAGTTCACCTGTGAGGATGAGGAGGGGGAAGGATTAGCAGTTGGTGTCAGACCCTGTTCTGGGGGCACAGGGGATGGTCCACCTCCTGGTTCATCCACCTGAGGGGCGAAAAGGCTCTGGTCCTACTTTTTAAATCTCTTTCTGACTTTTTCTGTTAATAACCTCCTTATCTTTATAAGAAGCTACTGGATTTTGCTTTTGACACTGAGAGTAACCAGTAAAAACCAGCACAGACCTTCAACAGAAGTGTGGCCAGCAGATCAAGACAGGGGATCCTGCTCCTCTGCTCTGCCCCAGTGAGACCTCACCTGAAGTCCTGCATCTAACTCTGGAGCCCCCAACTCCAGAAGGATGAGGAGCTGTTGGAGCAGGTCCAGAGGATGCTCAGAGAGCTGGAGTCCCTCTGATCTGGGAACAGGCTGAGAGTTGAATCTGTTGAATCTGAAGAGAAGGTTCAGGAGGTATCTTCCAGTCCCTGAAAGGGGCCTCTCAGAAGGCTGGGGAAGGCTGTTCCCAAGGGAGGGAAGGATAGGACGAGGGGTCCTGGTTTGAAACTGGAAAAGGGCAGAGTGAGGCTGCACAGGAGGACAAAGTTGTTGAGTCTGAGGGTGGGGGATGCCTGGAGCAGGCTGCCCAGAGAGGGGCTGGAGGCCCCATCCCTGGAGCTATTCAAGGCTGGGACTCTGGGCAACCTGGTCTGGTGAGTGATGTGCCTGCTTGTTGTAGGGAAGGTTGGACTGGATGCTCTTTGGAGGTCCCTTCCAACCTAGAACATTTTATGTCTCTGTGTTCTCCCAGTGCAGCCCCAGGGTCCTGTACATCACCTGAAGCATCTTCTGCACTGCCTGCAGTGTGGGTGGTGACCACAGGCTGTTCCTGTAGGACCTTTGAAGCCCTGTGTCTGTGGTGTCCAGTGCTGCACTGGGGCTGCACACAGGAGTTCATGTTCCCATGGACAACCCCAGATATGGCCATGCAGTGCTGCAGGGTGTTTGCCTGTACTTGGTGCTGCTGGGGCTGTGAGAGCCTTGCTCTCCATGCCCCTCCAAATGCAGGAGGAGCTCTGAGGGCAGGATGTGTTCTCTGCAGACACGACCCACGCAGAGATGCTGTCATGAAGCTCCTAAAGTCCACCCAAGCCAGCCTGTCCTCCCCAGGTTCTTGGTCAATCTCTCCCTCCTCTTTGCAGGGCAAACGCAGCCAGACCCCTCCAGACAGGACCTGGCAGGTCCTTCTGTACCACTGGGGCTCAGCTCCCTACCGTCGACATCGTGCAGTGATCGATGGACTCATCTGAGAAGAGAACGGCATCCTTGATGAACACGGCAGCCCCACGCAGTATGAAGGAAGTGAAGAAGTGGATGTGGATGGAGTTCCTGGTGCAGTGCAGCTTTCTAAGGGAAACATTGGTTTTGAACAAAACAAGGGAGAAGTTAGTTTAGACATGAGGAAGAAACCTGTTATACTGAGGGTGGTGAGAGACCGGCCAGGTTGCCCAGAGAGGTGGGAGAAGCCCCATCCCTGGAACCATCTTGTGCCAGGTTGGACCCTGGGGCTCTGAGCAACCTGCTCTGGTTGCGAATGTCCCTGCTCAGGGCAGGGAGTGGGGCTGGAGGAGTTTTGAAGGTCCTTCCAACCCACTGATTCTGTAGAACCCTGTGGCCAGGAGGGAGCAGGGAGAGCAGATGAACAGAGAAAATTCTCCTTCTGGAGCCATGTTCCTGGGTGAACTGCAGCCCAGGGGATCATGTGTTGGTGATGGTCAGGCATAAAGCCCGGGATGAGGTTTTTCTTTGTGAAATCATGTAAGATGGGTTGTACTGTGGTTTGTGGGAGTTGTGCTGGGGAATATCCTCTGGCCACCTCCAGAGAGCATCCTGCAGCACAGCCTGAAAGGGCTGTCTGAGTCAGCAGGAGGGGAAGATGCAGCAGTTTGTGTTGTCCCTCCCTTGTTACCCCTGTTGGCAGGGATGGACCCTGGCTGGTCCGGGAGGGAATTTGCCCTGTTTATACCCTACTCTGCTTTCATACCGCTGCAGCTAATGCAGCACCCAAGACCAAGCCCTACCTGAAGCAGGAGAAGATGCCGATGGCCAAGAACAGGGCTGCCAACGATGTGGAGTAGCCACAGGTGTAAAGCACCTTCATGGTGACAAAATAGTCCCTCTGGAAGGGAAAGCACCAGCAGAGTGAGGCAGCATGGAGTGGCCAGTCCTGCAATGGGCAGGGAAGGGCTGATACCACAGCACCTTGACCAGACTGGAAGTGTGAACAGCCGAGCTCCGACCCCTCCAGGCAGCCCAGCCACAAGGATGACAGATCCATGAGAGTATCTCTGTGTGTCATTGCTCAATAGTATGGGCCACCACGAAGAAGGGTGATGCTGGGGAAGGTGCCCACAGCCCTGCTGGCATCCACTTGCCTTGGCCTCGGTGTCGTTATTGATGCCAATGGCCTCCAGCTCACAGGCATTGTAGTAGGGAGGGTTGGGGAGGCTCCATCCTGACTCAGTGCAGTTCCTCTGGATCAGTGCTGCAGCAACAAGAAGGGACCTCACAAGAGCCAGGAGCATCACCTCTGCTTCAGCACCCCCAAAATGTCCATCCTGCCGATGGCACCCTACCTACATCCCAGCACCGGCAGCCCAGCTGTGACAACAGGATGGTACCCAAAGGGCCTGGCTGCCCCATCCCACCCAACCAGATCAATTCGCCCTCAAGTGCTGTGCCTGGAGGTGCCAGGGCTCCCTAGTGCAGGATGTCAATGCAAAAACCCCTACAGTAGGAGGGAATGAAGGCAAAAAGGGTCTTTCTCTCCCTGCAATTGTCTCTTGAGTTGTTTCCTCCATAATGCCAACATTTGCCAACCCTTCACTGTCTATTCAATTGCACCCAGCCAAGGAAGCACCAGCAGGACACAGATGGTGCTCTCCTTCACACTCTGCTGCTTCCAAGGTGGATGGAGGTGGTGGCTCCCCTGGCAGCAGCACTGCCCTGGGAGAGCACACAGCCTTGAAATAATCAGAATTTCATGCTGTGTTCTCCATCCGTGTGGCTCTGGAGTCAGGAGCACTAGGCTGGTGTCTGGATAGGGAAAGGAAGGTACCAAGCAGCTATGAGACTGTTCTGGTGTCATCCAGATGGACAATGAAGTTCCCAGGTGCTCTGCCCACAGAGGACACTTGGTACTGGGTGACAAAAGGTTGTTGGGGGATTTTCCTGTCACGGCAGCACCCTGTGTCTCTTCTTTCCCTCATCCCCTGCTTGGATTGCAATAAACCTCAAACTTTTGGATGGGGCAGGAGCTATGGGACCAGAGGGGAAGGGGGGGAGGCAGCTCAGTTCTTCTCCCAGGATCAGATTCACTGCACCTTTGGAGTTCTTGAAGACGTGGAGGATGTCAGGGCAGGTGACAGCTTGGGACTGGCCGACGGGCACGGCTGGCCAGCAGCTCACTCCATCCCACTCGGTTGGGCAGCCTGGGGAGGGGCAGGATGGTTAGTGCCACTGGGAGGGGACAGGTGGGGAATGTGTTGTGGGACACACTGAGCCCCCGGTCACAGCCCACAACAGGCATGGCTGCACGGGTGTAACAGGAGAGCAGAGACTGGCCAGCGTCACTCGATCTATGGGGCCATGCCGTACCCGCTCAGGAATTAGGAGCATCCTGGCTCCAGTTCTGAGAACCACCTCCCCCCGTGCTGAGATCTCCTTTTAGCCCCATGGTGAGACAGGATCTGGTACTTCATGGGGTCACAAAAGATCCTATGTGGTGACCCTGTGGGAGAAGAATCTGGGAAAGGCTGGGACTTGCATGGTGGCATCTAAACCAGCACAGGGCTCTGCTGGGTTTCTGCACCCAGCAGCTGTGGTGGTCCAGCCTAGGACAACTCTCCAGCCCAAAGGAGGTTGATGAGAGGCTCGGTGTGAGCCAGCAGTGTCCACCTGCAGCCCAAAAAGCAATCTGTCATGGGCTGTGACCAGCAGATCGAGGGAGGTGCTCTACTCCTGGAGCCCAGCAGCCAGTTCTGGAGCCCACACTACAAGAAGGACATGGATCTGCTGGAGAGGATCCAGGAAGCCACAAAGATGATCCAAGGGCTGGAGTCCCTCTGCTATGGGGACAGGTTGAGAGAGTTGAGGCTGTTCAGTCTGGAGAGGAGAGAGCTCTGCAGGGGAGACAGAGAGCAGCTTCCAATACCTGAAGGGGCTACAGGAAACCTAGAAAGAGACTTTTTATGAGGGACTCTGGTGCTAGGACTAGGGGGTGTGTTCAGGCTCAAAGAGGGGAGATTGAGCTGAGATCTGAGGCAGAAATCCCTCCCTGTGAGGGTGCTGAGGCCCTGGAACAGGTTGCCCAGGGAGGTTCTGGCTGTTCCATCCCTGGCAGTGCCCAAGGCCAGGTTGGGTGAGGCTCTGGGCACCCTGGTCTGGTGAGAGGTGTCACTGCTCATGGCAGGGGGCTGGCACTGAGGTCCCATCCAACCCAGCCTGTGATTCAGTGGTAACAGGAGAAAACACCATAAGACTTTCTGGAAAGCGACTAGCTTAAACAGGTTTTCCTTCTATCTCCAGCACTACATTTGTTGTTAAATGCCTCCAATTGCCTTGGAAACCAGCACAGCCAAGGAGATGCAGGGCCCTGAAGAATTAGCACTGAAGCACTTCAGGGTGAGACACAGACATCACATTTCCAAGAGCGCTCTCCTCCCCACACACCTACATTATTAACCTTGTTGATTTATGTTATTAACCCCGAGCCACATCTATTCCCAGCCAGGGAACGTGCTCCCGGACAACTCTAATTAGTTTCCTCTGGTTTCAGCAGAGCAGTCTGTGGGCATCTTGGCCAGGCTTAGAGGGGTTGGCAGGGCTGTCACCACTGCGTCTCGGTACACTGTCATTTTTGGTCTGTAGGATGGGTGAGCTGAGCTCAGCTATTGGGACCACTGCTGGGAGATGTTTCTTCCTTTCTTGGCATCTGAGCAAAATATCTGGATGTGTCTGTAGGGCAGAGCTGTCTCGCTGCAGGTAAAGGTGTCTCCTGCTGTGTGAAGGAGCTCCTCCAGCACAGTGAGGGCTGTGGGACCCTTGGTTGTGAGGCAGAGTAGCACAGGGATGGAGCTGAGACTAATGTAGCTCTGTGGTGTGATACCAGGGAATAAAGTCATCTCTCCATTCACATAGGGAGAAGAGCCTGAAGTCCTCCTTCTCACTCTGTTTTTCCTCCTCCCAGGCTGCTGTGGCACCTATAGTGGTGTGCAAGGCAGGGAAAACCATCCCATGGAGGAGAGGTGATGCAGGCAGCTTCTTGTGGGACAGAACAGAAAACCATGAGCAAAGGAACTGGCAGTATGTCCCCTTGTGCCCCATGCAGGAGCCTTCAGTGTCCTCATATGGTTTAACCCTGGGGGCCACCTCCTTCTTGCCTGTCCCCAGGAGACAGCCTGAGGTGTTTGGCCCAGACCAACCTGCTTTATTCTGGTGGAGGGCTGAAACATCCCTGCGATCACCGCTGTTCTTCTGATGTTCTTCTTGACCAAACAGGTCACTGCTTCCCTCAAAATGCAGTTTGTCAGGAAGGTCCTGCTCAGCTTTTCTATTGATTAATTAATTACACAGGGGCCAGCCAAGGCTGCCTCCCTATTTCTTGCTGCTGTAACTGGGAACAGGGGAGCTCCAAAGCCTCACCAGGGGGTGACTCCTTCCCAGCTGTCTCAGGGCTATGGATGCTGCGAGCACCAGATCCTGCCTGGAGCCCACAGAACTGCAACACAACCTCTGATCGGTTATAGGGCCCTACAGTGGGTTCCTCAGCAGGATGCTGAAGCCTGAGATCCTTGTCCTGTTCTTTCACCCCCAAACCTGAAGGTTCTTTGATCTTCTTCCAGCCTGGGGAGAAGACTCCAGGGGGTCAATCTAGAGACCTTCCAGTCCCTGAAAGGAGCTGCCAGAAGGCTGGGGAAGGCTGTTCCCAAGGGCAGGGAAGGATAGGATGAGGGGTCCTGGTTTGAAACTGGAAAAGGGCAGAGTGAGGCTGCACAGGGGGACAAAGTTGTTGAATCTGAGGGTGGGGGATGCCTGGAGCAGGCTGCCCAGAGAGGGGCTGGAGGCCCCATCCCTGGAGCCATTCAAGGTCAGGCTGGCTGGGGCTCTGGGCAACCTGGCCTGGTGAGTGCTGGCCTTGCTTGTTGTAGGGAGGTTGGACTGGATGTCCTTCAGAGATACCTTCCAGCCCAAGACATCCTATGATTCTACGATTCTATATTGCCAGCAGATCCAGGGCATCTGAGCCTTTCCCACATCATTGTGTCACACCATGTTCTCCACAGGACCCTCAGCTGCTGGCACAAGCAAACAAGGGGAAAGGGATAAATTCTGCTGAGGGGGTGCAGGAAACCCGGGATTAAACACAGATTTCAATGATGCATTCATGTTATTCTCCTCCAGGGAGATTACCTCCCTCTGGCTGGAATTGACTGGAACTGGGCTGCAAAACAGACCTTTTCCAATCAACCTGGCTTTTCTCAGTGAAGCTGGCTGATCCCTCATACCTCTCACCATTACTGAAGCAGTTAAGCACCTTTACGTGCTTTTATTGCGATGCCTCATTCTTACCTTCCTATCAGAGGGAAGCCTTTGAGTGACACATTTCTTATTCACGAGGTGATAAATTGTACCCAGAATTTGAGCTGAGCTGATTTTGAATGGAAATTGAAATGCGATTTAAAATAGAAAGGTACAAAAGCAGCACTTCAGAAACATTTCCCCCTCAATTAGTCAATTCCGAAGTCCTGCATGCAGCAAACAGAACATGCTCAGCATTAAACCCAGCTGGACTAGGAAGGCAAGAATGCAGGAGGTGGTGACATTCACCGTGTGCTGATGGCCACAGCTCTGCATTGTCTCTAGTCCTGCCTGGTTCCAGTGGGGCAGGAGGTCCTGCTTGGGGCATGGACCACACTGTCACAAGGGTTTCAGTGACAGGACAAAGGGCAACAGCTTTAGACCAGACCAGGGGAGATCTACACTGGAAGTTAGAATGAAGGTCTTGAATCTGAGGGTGGGGGATCCCTGGACCAGGCTGCACAGAGAGGGTGGAGGCCCCATCCATGGAGCCATTCAAGGTCAGAGTGGCTGGGGCTCTGGGCAACCTGGGCTGGGGAGTGCTGGCCCTGCTTGGTGCAGGGGGATTGAACTGGATGCCCTTTGGAGGTCCCGTCCAGCCAAACACATGGTATGAGTCTAGTAAATGCCAGCCAGAAACCTGATGAGACTCAGCACCCGTGGTTGTCAGCATCCCTCAGCCCAGATGAAGGACCTGTACCCCCTTCAAACCTCTTCTGTCCCTGCAGCAGGATTTTTTTGGGCTCTCCAGGGATGCTCTTTAGCCTTTGCCTCACTGCAGTTCTCTACTATCCTACAAATACCTGCTTTCCTACACCCATCTGCAACCCCCCAACCCCACATCAGCCCTCAAAGACCCTCTCAGCAAATCTCAGGAGAGAGATTAGCCCTCTGCCAGGCATGCAACTTGCTCTCACCTTGCTGCCTGGAGTGTGCTAGTGTTTGGTTTTCACTCCTGATAATCTCCAGACACGCAGCTTCTCGGTCTTGGAAATAGAGGATGATGGAGCAGTCAGGATGTGTCGCTTGCACCTTGGGCAGGGAAAAGGACAGAGAGCTGGATGCTGGGCATTAGAAGACCTGAGCAGGCAGGGTACCAGCCAAATACTCCCAATTTCTGCTGCAGCCAGCCCCAGGAGAGCCCATCTACATGACAGCACGTTGGACCCTGACGTTTCCTTGGCCCTCGACTGCTCTGTAAACTCCTCCAAGGGCCACCGCAGGTATTTGCAGTCCCATCCTGTGATGGCTAAGGGCAGCACTTGTGTGCAACGCGGATGTCATTCAGAGGAGTAGCACTCAGAGATGGAGAGGCTGGTCCCACCAGTGGGGCAGAGGTGAGCACCTCCACAGCCTGAAACCATATCATTAGAGATTTAAACCCCCCATGTATTCGGGCTTGTTGAGTCCTTCCCTTGCTGGCCAGGTGTGGCTCACATTCGGGCTGGTGTACTTTAACTGCAGGCATCGGCAGCAGTTGCTGTAGCTCAGCCTCCTCCTGTTCCACTACAGTTTGGGGAGATGCTGCACAATGCACCCATGGGCCTCTCTGAAGCTTCTGGGTGCTGACACTGAGCAGCCCAGCTGGACCCCATGGCTCCCAAAACCCATGGGAAGTGGTGGCTCAGTGCCCTGGAGTGGGACTGACCAGCATTCCCTGATTTTGGGGTTTCTGTCTTGGCTTCCAGCTGGAAAGATGATGCCTTGAAATTTCCATGTCCATTCCTGGCATCCATACCCATTCCCAAGGATCTGTGCCCATCCCCCACCACCCATGCCCATTTTCAAGGATCCACATCCATTCCTGAGCATCCACACCCATTCCCAAGCATCCATGCCCACAGGGGCAGGTGGTGAGGACTGCAGCATCCACACAGGGGCAGGGTTTTGGGGACAAGACGTGGGATTTGATTTCTGAGGGGTTTTTCCATGCCTCAGTTTCCCCATCTGGGAAGCACTCTGTTGCCATCACTCTCTTTATAAAGACCTGAAAATCTCTGGTGCTCTGTTTCTCTTCCCCTTCCCCTTTCTCCTTTCCCTTTCCCTTCTTTCCCTTTCCCTTTCCCTTTCCCTTTCCCTTTCCCTTTCCCATCTCTCCCTTTCCACTTCCTCTTCCCTTTCTCCCCAAAGCTGAGCTCACACCTGCAGTTGCTAATGAAGTGATTTCTCTGGTTCAAGATGAGTTTGCCTGCCAGACTCTGGGAACCCCCAGTGTCCCCCCACTGCAGCTAGGGCTCAGTGCTTGCTGTCCCCATGCCTCTGCCTGGGATGAGGAGACCCCACCCAGGGTCCCTGACTTCTGCAGCCATCCCAGCCCTCACTCTGGAGGACACTGCTCCAGACCCTTGGGGTTTGGGGTTCCTTCGCAGTGTGTGGGATGATGTGAGCAAAGTCCCACCCAGCACCCACAGGAGGATGGAGGAGATAGTCCCAAGGCAGGGAAGAACAGGTCACCCTCCCTGGGGATGCCCTAGAGCAGCCTCTGGCACTGAATGCCATGGGAGCTCTGCCAGCTGAGCACTATCCCAGCCCCAGGGGACACAGTGGGGTCCCAGCATCACCCATATCCTCCCCCAGAAGTAATGAAAATTTTGAGTGGGCACAGTGGGGCCAGCAGCTCACAGGGCTGCTGCTTGGAGTAACCTCTGGATCAGGCAGCATGAGGGATGGGGACAGGGATGGAGACAAGCTGGGGGAGACCTGTCTCCTGTCCAGGGCTGGCCAGACCTCAAAGCAGTTGTCACTGGCATGGGACCATGGTGCTCGACACCCACCCACTCCCTGAAAACAGCCCCACAGCCCCTGGGGACACTTACCTGAAGCATCGGGAACAAAACCAGCAGGACCAGCTGCATGCAGGTGCAGGGGGGCTGCCATGGGCCCCCCATAGATGATCCAACCCTGTGCTGCCCCATCCACATGTGTCCTGCTCAGTTCCTGAGGGGATGGGGGAACCACAGTTTATCCTGCATGACCCTGTGGGTGCAGAACTGCATCCAGACCCCAACTCCCAGGGGTCATCCAGCACCGTCCTCCTCCTAATCCTGCTTTGCTTCTCCTTTCCCAGTCCCGTCCTGTTCCTGGACTCCTGGGGACCCTCTTCTGCAGGGGGTGCTCAGTCCCACTCAGGTGGTCCAGACCCGGCTGTGGCTGTCCCTGCCTGGTGGGCTCTGCCTCTGCCAGACTGGATGTCACAGCTCCTGGGTCTGGTGATGAGGCTCCACCCTCCGCTCCTGCTCCCCACGCAGAGGATGGATGTGAGGAGCAGCACGGGGAGAACACCCCAGCCTGGCACTGCCCAGCTTGGCACTGCCTAGCCTGGCCACCACTGGGCTCCCAGCAACCCCCCCACCTGCTCCTAATCAGGAACCTGGACTGTCCTAACCCTGGGGGATGCACAGGGTAGGCACAGAGCCCTGTCCCCTGAAGCCTTGGTACTGCTGAGCTGGGAAACCACTGGGTAAAGGCTGTGGAAAGAGGGGGTGCAGGCAGGATGAGGTGCAGGGAGGTCATGCTGATCCCTGTCTGTCTCTGTAAGGGACCTGGGACTGGAGGGAGGCAGAGAGGTTGGTGTAGATGCTGTGATGGGGACTGTGCCCACACACACACATACATGTGTGAGTACACACCCTGACATGGGGTGCTCATGCACACAGACAGGGTGGGGGCAGCACTGCCCACCCCCAGACCCTCATCTCCTGCCTATTCATCTGCGTCCCCTGTGCAGGGCACTCCAAACCCCTCTTTCAGAAGGCACCCCCTGCTCAGAAAGGGATGGGTCTTGGGTGCTGCAGGCAGCACACAGCTCTATAAAAGGCCCTGAGCTCTGCCCCACACAAGGTTACAGTTGAACCTGCTGGTTTGCTGCTACCAGGACACTGGGTGCTGTGATAGAGGGGTGACGTGTGACCCTGGGAGCAGGAGCATCCCGTGATGGACACACACACGTTGCTCTCCCAGCAGCAGTGCCCCCAGCCATGGCCGGGGATGGAGCTGCCCTCAGGGTCTGCTATGGACCTCCAGACCCTCCCCTGGGGTCTGTTCGCTATTGGTAGGGGTGTAAATAAATACATTCATGGGTAATAAACAGCTCTGCCGGAAAGCTCCAGCCCCTCTGGCAAAGAGAATGTTGACCCAAACTTCACCACTTTAATGCTTTTAGTATGGAGAGGGCATGAGGGGTGAGAGGAGGAGGAGGCCCAGGAGCTCAGGGAAGGTGGCTGCAGTGATGTCTTGGGATGAAAGATCCAGCCTCTCAGCCCTGGACCCCTCAAACCCCTCCTCACTGAAACCCTGTGGGTGAGGGTGACAGTGAAAGGGCAGGACTGAGAGTGAGCGAAACACCTGCTGGGGGTAGAGGGCTGGGTGGGCTGCTGCTTGAACTGCTTGCAGTGCTAATTCTAGAAAGCTGGCGTCATTGCCGAGTCCTAACGGGGCAGCAGGTCACGTTAGCTGCTCCCGCCACAACTTCTGATCAAAAGAGGCCGATGAATGAACCGTGGCTGCTGCTCTGCCCGCCAGGGTCCCCAATGGGTGTGGGTCTCCAATGCTAGAGAATGTGGATGAAAACGACGTGGCATAAACCAACCCCCAATCAATTAATTCATTACTTAAATAAAATTATAGAAAATGCAAATGAAAATAAAATTAAAATAAATAAAAACCTCTACAATCAGTTCATTTATAGTAAATCCTAAAATAAAGTGAAAATAAAATATATTATCCAAGAAAATGCAAGTGAGAATGTAATAAAAAGAAATCCAATCAATGAACAAATAAGCAGCAATAAAATAAAATAGAGGTACATAAAATAAACAACTCTTTAACAATAAAAAAGGTAAAAAGAAATCAAATAATCGAACAAGCAAATAATTATCAAGTAAAATAACTAAACCAAACAAATATGAATACAGTTACAGTAGAATGCATGCACATGTAATTAATAATGAATAATGTAAAAACAAATAGAACCCAAATAGTAATAGTGGTTTAAAAACAAAGAAAATACACAACCACATAGCTGATAATAAAGATGAATAAAATATTTAATAATAAATAAAATGTTAATAAATAAATTTAACACAATATTCATTAATAATAAAATAAAGAAACAATTAATTAACAAATAATAAATGAAATACACAACTGTAATCAGTGAATTCTCCACACACTCTCTGTGGGAGGGTGGCTCTTTGTCAGATGCTGCTATACCCAGATAAAACCACCCGCGGTGCAGTAACCTCAGCCTCTAGCTCCATGGTCAGTGCAGGCAGCTCCAGCTGAGCTGGGGGGCAGAGGGATGAAGTGATGGGGATGGGATCTGGTCCGGGGTGGCAGTGGCAGCCCAACACAGCCCCTCAAGGCTGCCTATTCAGTGCCATCTGGTGGAAAATTGGCCTGAGGTCCTGTCCCCGGCTGGTGGTCCCTGGTGGAGAGCAGCCCAGTGTGGGGAGGGGGCCAGGCTGGCCTCTGCTGTGGAAATGGTCGGGTGGGGTCTGAAAAGGCTCCTTTTTGGGTGTAGAACCCCCTTCCTTTCCCCAGAAACTGCCCTGAGCAGTGCGGGGTGTGATGGGGAGCAGTAGGGACCACTCAGGTGATGCCCAGCCACCTCTGTCTTCCTGAGCTGGTCCTGCCCTCCCTCCAGTGAGGAAGAGCTGGGACAGAGAGTGGTGCTTGTCTTGCTGCCTGGAGCTGGGTCACCTGCCCTTCCTGCTGGCACCGGGGCCATCACTCTGTTCTGCAGCATCAAGTGGGAAATAAAGAGGTCAGACTCAGGGCATCACAAATTCTGGCCAATCCAGGACCCTTCGTCCCCTCTGAGCTCCCCACCTGGACCAACACAGGGCTGTGCAGTGGTGGCAGTGGTGAGGTTGGTGGTGGCTGGCCAGAGGGGATGCGACGAGTTGCCTCAGACTCACTGTTCTGGTGTGGCAGCACTGCACGGCCCACGGGTGGTTGGGACGGCGACCACGGGGCCTCTCTGTGTCTGTGCCAAAGCCCCAGGAAACCTCCCTGGAGGCTGTTCCACAGCCACAGGCTCTCCCAGTAATTCAGCACTGGGATTGCTGCTGGTGCGTGTGGGTAATTGGAAGTGACTCAGCTGTTTCCAAAGCAAACGAAGTCACCCGCTGTCTTTTTGCCAGTGGCAAACGCTCATTTACCCAGGGCTGGAGATGACTAACTGTGTCACCTCCATTCCACCTCATGGCAAAGGAACTGGGTGTCCCCAGCCCTCCCTCACCAGCAACTACCTGCTTGATTTTAGGCTCTGTGTGAAGAAACAGCCAGTAAAGGCTGATGCAGCATCAGAGGGGACCACAGTGGCTGGATGGTGGGTGGGGGAAGACGAGGCTCAAAGCACCAGCAGCGTGAGACCTCCTGGGAGGAGAAAGTGATAGGTTTTTGTAATTAGCTGTGGGAATGAGATGCTTTCACATTCTCATGCTGCTGGACTCACAGAGCGTCCCTGAGGGGTGTGTGCTTGGGTGGCCCCGTGAGGTGCAGCACAGGGGGCAGCAGATGCCAGTCGACATCCAGGCTTTGCCTTGGTATGCAATGACAAACTGGTTTTTGGACTGGTTTTTTACACCCCTCAGCAGTGATTAAGGAGGGAAGAATTGCCTCAGTTGTGCTTACTTCATTTTCCATGAGTCTTGGGCAAGGTTGGGGCATCCTGCTTGTGTGTCCTCACTTTAGAAATTTCTCTGGCTCCAGTTTGTCTCTGGGGAATGGGATGGCACAAGGGCTGCTGAGGCACTGGAACAGTCTGGCCAGGGAGGCTGTGGCTGCTCTATCCCTGGCAGTGTCCAAGGCCAGGTTGGATGGACCTCTGGGTCTGGTAATAGGTGTCATTTTCCATGGCAGGGGGTTGGAGCTGGATGAGCTCTGAGGTCCCATCCCAACCATTCTATGACCCTGTGATCACATTGTTGCCCTCCCCCAGTTACTGGAGGGTACTCAGTGAGTCGTTGCTGCTGGGCCATGACAGAGGCCCCCTTCAGGGTCCATGTGTCACCACCTCCATGTGTCTGCAGTCTGGGGGTCAGCAATCATGCCCTGGGTGCTCCTGCTCTGCCCCTTGGCTAACGGGACAGAGCTTGTTGCTGCTAAGCTTTCATTGCTGGTATTCCAGCGAGAGCATCATGAGTGCCAGAGAAGGTCACGTTGTTCCTGCTCCAGATGCCTGGTGAAGCATTGCCCCTGCTCCTGGCTTGTGCTGCAGATGGTTCATGTCCAAGGTGGTAGCAGAGGCAACCTGTCCCTCCTGGTCTCCAAGGCACTGTCTGTACTGCCCCATCCACTGCCTTATCCCTGACCATGGCCCAGAGCAAATCTTCTGGCGCCACCTCACAGGACGATGCTGGCCTTGGGTTTGATTTAGGGTAAAGGTTTAGGTGAGAGCTTCCAGAACCTCCTCCTCCATGCAGGAGAACAGCCAATAACACCCCCAGAGGAGCTCAGGCTGCCATGGGGGGCCTGAGGATGTCCAAAGGCAGGACCCCTGCCACCCCTTTCTGTCCCATCACTGGCAGAGGTTTCATCCCTTTGCCTGGGCACTTAAGTCCTTTCTGCAGATGAGAACATTAGCACCAGCAGGACTGGTACCCTGGCTCTGTGCAGAGCAAGGCAGGCCCTGCCAGAAGCAGGGGGTAATCAGTGCAGTAATTAAATGTGCAAATAATGGGAATTTGGGAGCTATAACAAAAGGCAGAGAAACAATCAGAAGGGGTTTGGAGAAGCAAAGAACATGAAGCAAAATTTAATCAAGCAGAAAATAGCCCGGCTGGAGCCAACGGCTGGGGGATGAGGCAGCTGGCACCNAGAGATCTGTTCTTGCTCGGTGAGGAGGGCTGGGTCCTGGGAAAAGTTCCCAGATCCGGTCTCGCGGTGGATGGTGGATTTAGGATGTAATGTCGATGGAAATTATCACCATTATGCAGCTGATGGGGGCGTGGGGCAGAAAAATACCCAAAGCCAGTGGAAAGTTGGGCTGTTTTGGGGGGGAAAAGGGATTTATTTGTTGCCATAGGGGTTTTTGGGTTTAAATATTTGGTGCAGAGGTACTGTTCACAGCTGCAGTGTTTCCCAGAGATGATCTGGGACACACAACTCTCTGGACAGGGGGAGATAAGTGGAAAATGGGAACTGGCTGTGATCACACATCTCCTTGTAAACAACCTCAGATTTTGGACTCAAATCCCCTTCAGAGCATCCTGGGAGGGGCTCATGGCAGGGAAGAGCAGCAAGCTGGAGCCAGGCTCTGGTGCAACTGGTTTGAGCTCATGCTATGCCTGGCTTGAGTTCCCACAGAGGAATGTGGTGGCTGTTCATGGCAACCCTGGTAGTCCATGAGGCTGGGAACCAGGCCCAGGGGACTTCAAGTGTCACTGGCAGGGCTGAGTGATGTCCCTGGCCACTCTGCCTTGGTTGTGCAGGGAGGGATGTTCTCTCTGAGGACCTGCAAGGGGACATCCCACAGAGTAGGACCATCTCCCTCCATTGGCAGAGACCCTGAACCTGTGTGGTGCTGGCAGGGATGGCTCCATTGGACAAGGCACCACAGAATCTTGTAAGGAAGTGATGGTGCCCCTCTACTGGGCACTGGTGAGGTCACACCTCAAGTATTGGGTCCAGTTTGGGACACCCCAGTACGAGAAAGCCATTGAGGTGCTACAGCGAGGGCAACAGAACTGGTGAAGGGACAGGAGAACAGATCTGATGGCAAGAGGATGAGGGAATTTGTTCAGTCTGGAGAAGAAGAGGCTGAGAGGAAACCTCATTGCCCTTAACAGCTCCCTGAGAGGAGGCTGTAGGGAGGCTGAGGTTGACCTCTTCTCCCAAATCACTGCTGACAGGACCAGAGGAAATGGCCACCAGTTGCCCCAGGGGAGGTTCAGATTGGAAATTAGGAAAGACTTCTCCAATGAAAGAGTGGTGAGGCCTTGGAACAGGCTGCCCAGGGCAGTGATGGAGTCCCCATCCATAGAGGGTTCAAAAGGCAGTGGAGGTGGCACTGTGGGACACAGTCTGGTCATAGAGGAGTTGGGTTGAAGGTTGGACTTGATGATCTTAGAGGTCCTTTCCAACCTTAATCAGACTCATCTCCCCACAAAGGCACCTTGCCAGGTTTGCTCCAAAGTCCCGGAGCCCCCACAGGCAGAAGTGACAAGGCTCAGCCCCACAGGGCTCTTGCTGCCCCCTCCTCTCCACCAGCACTTGAAAGGACCTTTCAGTAAGTCCCAGTCAACAAGGTGGCGAGGCGATGATCAAGCTGCTCCGATGGGGAAGTGCAACCTGCCAGCCCCCACCCTGTCCCTGTTTTCCTGTTACTTTAGTTCTTGCTGCCATGGGGTTTTGCAGATGCTTGAAGTTCACCTGGGCTCAGCGAGGTGCCTTCAGCAAAGAAAAGGCTGTGAAGGGCAGGATTTCCTCTGGCCTGGGATGTTGCAGATTTCCAAAGCCTGGAAGAAGGCAGCAGGGAACTCTCATCACATCTTTTCCCTCTTATTTCCCTACCGAATGACCTTTTCTCTGTCCCAGGGTGGCTACACTTGGGCTCAGAGTCCCCAGACACTTCCCAGCTCAGAAATGTGTGAGCACGAGCTACAGGGCAGGAGCAGTCCTGTATCCATCCCATCGGCTGCAGTGGATGGGACCTGCACAGACCACACACAGGACTCCAGGACCGGGATTTTAAGAAATATCTCAAATCCATAAGCTGTGAGATGCTGCCATTGGGGCTGAGCAGCTTGAGCAATGGGACCAGATCTACCCTCCACCCTAGCTTGGATAAACCTGCTCCTAGCTTGCCTCCCTGCAGAGAGGGTTGTCCCACAGGCTCAGTAACACCATCAGGGTGGCACAAGACTTCTGTGGTGGTGCCCCACAGCCTTCTGTGGGAGTGGTGGGGTTATCCTGGGGACACACTGCAGGAAAAACCAGCCCATCACCAGCCAAACCTCTGGGGAGGGTTTGTTTGGCCCCAGCAGCTATAGCAACCAGCTCTGCAGCAGCTCTGCTCACCCCATTGCCTGCCTGCCTGAGCCATGGATGTGGGGGCAGCGGGGGACACCCTTGGGGTATGGGGGAACACCCCAGCAGGGACCTACAGGATCCCATACAGGGTAAGCTCTGGAGAGCAGTTCTATCTCTGGATTTATGGCATAGTCATGGCTCACTAGTGTTGTTTGGGGAAAAGGAGGTGAAATGGGAGGAGAGAGGGGTTTGGGTAGGGGTTTGGAGTGGTCACTGGGGTCTGAGGCCATAAGTCTGCTCTTTGCAAAATGCCTCCCTGCCCCCTGCAGACCCCGGAGCCCTGGGAAGGCCCTTTTTGCACAGGGACATATTCCCAGGGATGGGGACTTCCCAGACGTGTGGTTCGTTCAGGTTTGCAGGGATGCATCCCTGGAAATATAAGGGTCAGTGCAAGCCCTCCCTGCTCCTCTGAGACCCTCATCCCTGCTCCCTTCAGGGGAATCATTGCTCTCCTCTCTGCTACCAGCTCTGGTTCCCTCTCATCCCTGATGCAGCAGTACCAGGGCACTAAATTAAGCCAAGAGTAGTGGGAGATCCCTGAGGTTCTCCTCTCCCTCCTGCCTTTCAGCTCCGACCCACACGATCTCCCCATGGGGCTGCGCAGGCATTCCAGCAGCCTGTGATGATTCTCCAGCAGCTTCCCGGGACCGTGGCGGCCCTGACTCCCACTACCAGAGCCCCACATGCCCGAGCAGGTGGGTGCAGGTAGATATCACAGAGGTCACCATTCAAACCAGATTAACTTCACCTTTTCCCAGCCTCTTCAGGATAAGGGACAGGCAAGGGGGGTGTGCCCATCCTCTATGGCCACACTGCTTCCATGGCTGCTCTGCCCACAGGATGTGACTTCTGGTGCTTGTACTACCCTTGACACCTGGGCTGGCTTTGGCCGCACCAGAATGCTTCCAGAGAACAGTTTTGGGCTGCTGCTTCATTCTCACAATCTCTATTCCATGTGGGTGTAGGGAGTATCACCAGGGCAGTACAGGCTCCTTGTCTATGTGAGGTGGGACTGCACTGGTACACAACCTCACAGCCTACAAGACATGGAGGCAGGAGACAAGACCAACTACCTATAGGGGCTTTACTCAACCTTAAGCCACCCAGAATCCTGCAACGTGGACTGAAGGAGCAGCAGCAAAGACAGGGAGACTTGAGGACATCTGTGAGTGAAGCTCTGCAGCATTTTGGGGAGGGGGGAAGGCTGAGCTGCCCTTAAAAACACAGGGAGGAAAGGGCACACTGAAAATTGGTGTGGGGACACCCCAGCCCAGCCTCTTGCAGCCCTGTGGTTGATGCTGGCTGCCCTTCCAGTGGGATGGGTGGGATGTGCTAAGGGCTGCCAGTGCTTCATGTGCTTTCTTGTCCCCATTCAATGCCTGGCTACTGAACCACTTCTCCCTCGCAGCAGGTCTGGCCATCTCCTGGGTTGTGTCACAACACTCCTCTCTGGAGACCTTGTGGGTGCCCCGGGAGCCTGCCTCCACAGCCCTGGCAGCATTCTGGCCTCTGGCACATGGGGGATGCCCGAACCCCTTATTTGCCCAAGCTGCAGCCCACTCTGTGACCTGGCTCATGGTTCCTGTGCATAAAGCCAACAGATTTGAGGCAGTCCCTGCAGCAGGTTTACAGGGTTCTTGTAGGGAAATTTCATGCCTGGGAGGTTTTGATGGCAACACAGAGCCAGACACCCGCTTCCAGCCCCATTACCCCCAGCAGCTGCTCCTCTGCTTGGGCAAGCAGCCAGTGGGACTGGGAACTTCACCTCTACCGACAGAGCTGTGCTGGATTCAGGCTCCTTGTGTGGAGACAGGAAAAGGGTGAGGAGGCACTGAACATCCCCCACCTGCTCCTCTCCTGGTCTCAGCTCCATAGGTGCTTCCTCCTAGCAATGGAAGTGGGACCAGCTCTTTTCTCCTCAGGGGGTTTCTATCTCACCCAATGTGGTAATGAGGCAGGGCTGACCCTGGCTTGTTCCCCATGTGGTAACACCCTGAGGGCTCCAGTTCTGCTGCCTGGTGCCAAGGCAGATGCTTGCCAAGCTGCTGAGCGCTGCCAGGGCCAAAGCAATTCTCCTCCAAATGGGTGGAAAGTCCGATGCCTCCAGCACCACTGATCACATTTTGTGAGCAGCCTTCAGCAAGCCAGACCAGATGTTTAACCACATTTGCAAAGGCCGAAATATAGCAGTTTTAAAGCTTTATCTAAGCACAATGATTTTGAAATACCACATGGCCCTTCTGAATTGGGGGTTGGGGAGAGCCTGGCTTAGCTCCCACTGCTTGGGCACAGGGACAAGCCTTGGTGCCACCCCATTGCAGACACTTACCCCACAGCTGCTTTTCTCGTACCTTGTTCTGGTCCCTTTCTGATGCAGAGCCCCTTGCTCCGTGGCAGATTTAATCGATTTGATGATGATTCAAAACTCCCAGATGCACCAGGTGGTGATGAACAGCCTGGCTGTGTCAGCACTGACAGCCTTTGGCTTCGGACCATCACCAGCCACTGCCCAGGTAAGAATCTGGGATGCTGGATGGGCAAAGTGACCAATGGACCAAAAGGACCAAACAGCTGGGCAAAGGGAGCTTTGCAGAGCTGCCCAGACATCAGGGGTGACTGTTTTGACACAGCATGGGACCACTCTGAGCGCAAAAGCTGGGGGGTTTCAGCACAGCTCAGTCTGGGCCCTGCAGCAGCTTGGGGTTTTGAGGCTTTTTGTGCCCAGCTCCACCAGCAGGGATCATATCCAGACTGCCTGGAGGTGATTCATCCCAGACAGGAAGAGACAGGACCCTTTCTGAGTGCTGCGGCTTGGGCAGGCTGTGGTGGCCAAGCACTTCATTAGCAGGATGGCTCTGCAAGGGCTTTCATTTGAAAGTCCACATCAAAACAAAATCATTTTCAACATCCCATCTCTGTGGGTGAAACAAATGCTGCTTTCCTGGCGGGGCCAAGAGCTGGGCTGCAGGCAGCCACCTTGCTTGCTGCCAGCTGGCATCTATAGGCATGTGCTCTCCCACAATGCCCAACCAGTACCCTCCAGTTCACTGTGCTTGCAAGACTGGACCCTGTCTGTCACATCCCAGGGGTCAGATCAACCAGGCTTTTCCCAGAAGGAGTCCCGTCTGTGAGGTTTGCACTCCACTGTGTTTCCAGCAGCCAGGTTCCCATGCTGTCCAGTTGCGGGGTTTTGTGTGGGATTGAGCCCACCCAACCACACTGTGCTGGTAGCATCACAGCCAGGCATGGCTCCATGGGATCTCTCTTGCTGGTGCTTTGGGGAGCAGCACCCAGGGAAATGGCTGCCAAAAGCACAGTCCTGCCTTCTGTTCTTCCCCACAGGTGACAGTGGTGCCTCCAGAGACTGGGGAGGAAGAGGAGCCTATGGTTTTCCACCATCACTACATCCCCTACCCTGGTCTTGCTTCTATCCTGCAGCGGCCATTGCCATCACAGGATGGAGGAGCAATGGCCGTGCGGTATCTGGGTGCAGGCTCACTAGTCAAGGATGAGGAAGTGTGAGTAATGAGGGAGATGTGAGGAAAGAGGCTGCTGCTTTGTGTCACCTGCTATGGGTTAGGGTTAGTATGGGGCTGCGTGTGTGTCCAATGGCCCCTGGTGCTGCAGGCTTTCAGTCCAAGCTGGGTCACAAGGGGCAATGCCAGGCTGGCACCTACTCATGTCCTTGTTCCTCTCCAGCCATGCAGTGGCCCCCCCTCCACCTCCCAGTGCTACGGGGACTGTGGGAGCTGATGTCCCACCAGCATCAGGTAAGGACAAGTTATCCTCAGCAGGGAACACCCTGCCTCAAGTCTGCACCAGCCCTCACTCAAAGGCTGAGACCTCCCCATTCCCTCCATCCGTCTCATCCCCGGAGTGACTGTCACACAGCCCTCAGGTGCCCTTTTCTCTCCGCAGAGTACTATGACCAGGTGGCAGAGAGGCTGTGAGCTCTGTGCTTCATGAAGAATTTTTTCCTGCACATCCCAGTCCTTGACCCAAGAAGATCCTGCAGGTGCTGAGCATGGGATTTCCTTCATACCCAGTTCTGGAGAGTCATAAAGCCTGTCCCCAAACCCCAGGTGATGGTATGACCCCAAACAGAGCCAGGCTTTATCCCCATGCTCTGCAGGGGCTCATTGCCATCAGGCTCAGTGTGACACCCCAGTCCTGGCTGGACAGCAAGTCTCTGCCAAGTCACAAGGAGTCTGCAGCATGAGCTGGGTCCCCATGGGTAAGAGGGGTGGGCAATGCCAGCCCAGGTGGTCCTGGTCTTAATTAGTCCCTTCAGATCTCAATGCAGCACATTGCCTGTAATTAATTTGCTTTGTTAAGAAAGTGTCCTGCTGTCACTAATTAAGCAGCTGTCATTACCCAGGCTGCTGGCTTCCAGCCTGAGTGCAGGGTTTCCTCCAAGCTGGGGGTTGAAGTTGGGGGTGTGAGGCTCTTGCACTGGGTGGTGGGTTCATCAGTGCCTGAGTCAGGAGCCAGGACAGTCAGTGGAGCTGTTGGGGGTTGGTGCTGGGAAGCAGAGAGGGGTGTTCCTGGCTAAGCACAGCGTGGGGAGAACTGCATCTGGTCTGTAACTCGTGGTTGGGGAAGAGGTTGAGGCAGCAGCCTGGTAAAGGGGAGGCAGCGAGGATGACCATATTGTTCCCTAGGACTTGATGTTCCCTGTGCTCATCAGGAAAAAGGAGGGAGATGCTTGGAAGTTGTCCCCTGCCACTTCTCCAACTGCATGTATGGGTGACAGCCCTGCTCTGACCCCAGCGTGGTTACAGACCAGTTGTTAGGAGGGTTTTCCTTATGAGCAGAACTTCTAGTAGGAGACTTCAGAGCTGGAGTCCCTTCAGAAAGATGGCTCTCAGGCAGTTGCACTTTAAATCAACTCCTGCTATGGCCACTGGGCGTGAGGATGGCCCTGTCTCATAAGGGGTCTCTGGAAAAGAGACCCTGAGCCCAGCACTGGGTTTTGCTCTGGCACAGTCAGCAAAGTTTAGCCTGGCTCCTGCTGGAGCTGGACCAGCAATTCCTCAGTGTGGAGCAGGAGAGCTGCTCTTGGCTGCTCAGGGCACATCTCCAGCTGGGGGCATCCCAAGAGGCTGAGAGACTGGTGGAGCAGAACAGCAAGAGCACAGAGGCAGGAGATGATCCAAAATCTGGTCTGAGTTTGATAAGAGCCCAGACTGGTGCACAAAGGTTTCTGTATCCTTACAGACAGAAAGGGAAGAAGGAGGAGGGAAGTCACCTGGGGATCGGGTGGACAGGAAGGGTGGGCTCCAGATGTGACCCAATCTTAGCTTGAATATGAGAATAATGAGAGGAATGGCAGGATGAAGCAATGGGGATTGCAACACCCATGATGGAAGTCACCCCTCGGAGCCCTCTCTGGGTCATGCTGGTTAGATTGAGCCACCCTTCAACTGACTGCACGTAGAGCATCACCCACCCAGGAACCCAAAAGCAGCTGCTTGCACCTGCATCAGCAGTGAGAGGGGTAAGGTGTGGGTAGAAAGAAAAGCCATGGGCACGGAGGGGAACAGAGCAGGGCTGATGCAGAGTGGTTTTGCTGAAGGGGCAGGGCTACTGGGTTTGACCAGGTGATGGGATGATACTGTGTCTAATGACTGTTTGCCCCATAGCTCTGGGGTGTTTTTATGGGAAGGCACCAGCGGAGCTCTCTGATCTGAGGCTCCTGCCCCAAGGGTCAGAGATGAACCAATGGGTCTGGGCAGCAGCAGGTGGCTGGCTGTCCCTGGCAGAGCTTGGAGATGCTGCTGAAGCCCAGGCCGAGTTATCTGCAATGGTAAGCACTCACTTTTGTAAAAGGAACATCAGAGCAGAGCTTCTGCAGAGCAGCCTCAAGTCTGCCTGGATCCTGCGTGCCCAGAGCAACGCTGCGGAAGGAGAAGCTAATTACAGCCCTGTGTGTATTAATTGCATCCATAAAAACACCTAATGCAATGCAGGCCTGGCCTGGCAACTGGGACGAGGGCTGGCATCATTCTGAGCCTGGGGTGGTGGTGGGGCTTAGTCCCTGTGGCTTTGCTTGGGCCTGGAGAGGGGAAGGGTAGAGAGACTCCTGCAGTCCAGGCTGGGGAGGACTAGGGAAGCAGGGAGCACTGGCACCATGTTTCTGCTGCAGACCCAGGCTGGGAGCAGCAGAGAGGAATTTTTCCAGTAATCTGATGCTCTGTGGGATGAGGCTGGGGATCAGCTACAAGGCCAGCAGGTTTCTGTGATGTGCCTTGCACTCATGGCAACTGATCTGGTCACACCAAGTCACAGATGGATTTCAACAGTCCAGGAGGGCCCTTATCAGCAGTGACACCTTGAGTGTCCCAGGTCTGTAGCATTGACTCACCACCACTCTCCACCCTTGCTGGGGTATCCTGCCTCCCATCTGAGCCAGCCTGGCCTCACACCTCTGTATAGGGTGCGATACACACAGCACCTTTCCCCTGGACCAGCCCCAAACGCCCACATGCAGCTCTGCTGATTCACCCGAGTCACCCGCCACACTTCTCAGCATCCCCTGCTCCACTCGCCCTGCGCCCAGGGACACAGGCTGAGCTCTTCAGCATCTTCCTGCTGGGACAGCATGATGGAGGTGGTCCTGCTCCATGGGCTGCTGCTCCTCCTCCCCTTGGCATCCCTGCTGCTTTACTGCTACAATGCTACTTTCCACTACTTCTGCAAAGTGGCCTTCTTCAATGGCTGGATTCTGGTCATGGCCACCATCCTATCCCCCTTTGTGGCATTTCGGGGACGCTCTGTGGAGAACATGAAGTGAGTATGACCTGGGGATGTGTTTCTGTTGTGTGGATGACTGGGGTTTGGCTGTGATGGAGATGCTCATGTGATCCTGTGGACACAGGCTCTCTTGTGCTCTGGGCGCAGCTACAGCTGTGTTACAGCCTTGGGGCCACAGTGAAGGCTGTGGTTGTGTCTCTATGGCAATGAAAAATTCATGTGCACCCTGTGGCGTGGTAAAGATGTGCTGTCCATGCCCAGGAAGGGCATCCTGGGTCACACCTAGTGGTGTTTGGAGGTGAAGTAGGATAAAAGGGATCATTCCTGGCCATTGCAATGGCAGGGTCATCCGTTGGGTGGGTGATAGAGGGGATTTTGGCAGGGGTTGGAGGTGTGACACTAGCAGGATACAAACATGCACCCGTTGTAGTGTCTCTGTTAGCGCAGACAGGTCTTGGTCAGCGGAAGCCCTGGAGCCCACGCTTTGGCAGAGGAACCTTGAGGTGCCTCCATGCTGTTGCTGTCAGGCATGGCACAGTCATATCTCAACGAGTCACACACTGGTGCTGCCAGCTGTGCTCAAGGGTGTTAGCAGCCAAGATAACATCACGGTGCAACATGAGAGGGAGGTCTGATTGCTTTTATGGGTGTTGCAATGCTGTTGCCAGAATCATGGGCATGAGAGCACACCAGGAGGGATGTAATTATGTCAGAGTGAAAAATGTCTGAGCCAGTGGTATTGGCTGAGCTCTAGCCATCTCATATTTCTGCTGATGGATTTCAGACCCTCAGCAGGAGTATGGTCAGAGATTTGATGTTACCAGTCTATTGTGTAGCTGCTCTTCCTCCTCTTTTCCATGCAGAAGTCCTGGGCACACGCTCACTCATCTAGAAGTGTTTGGAGCCCTGATGCAAACACTTCCGCTCAGTGGGAATACCCGAAGTGATGCGGGGGTGAATCACACTGCCTTATCTTGTCCCACCAACACCTCACAGCCATCCTGTGCCAGAGCAGTAGGCCCAGCCCTGTCTCCTCCTCAGCTTCTAAATCACAAAGCCTCTGGCTTGAAGCAGGTTCCTGTCATTAGTCTTGGCCTCAGGGCATTGCCATAAATGTTTTGCTTCTCTGCAGTCACAGGGCTGTCTGAGCCTCATGCATAGGTGGTCTTCTGATACAACAGACCCTCTAACATCATGCCTCCTCCCATGTCTGTGCTTCATCTGCTCTCTCCTCTCAGACTTCTCATGTCTACGTGGTGCTATGCCCCTGCTCACATCCCTGTTCCCTGCCCTGCCTCCTGTGGGCACACTGGCACCAACTGCGGCCAGAGATGTGGACCCTGCCATGGGTGCTCTTCATGCTGTGGGTTGGAGAGTGCCCCATTTCAGCACCAAAATCATACAAACATTTTATCTCTACTGTGGGTGCTGCAATCCCCGTTGCTCCATCCTCCTTCCATTCCTCTCGTTATTCTCATACTGAGCATCACCCTTCATCAGCACTGCCATCCTGGTGTTACCCTTCCTGTCCAACCCTCCCTGGATGGTGACACCACTCTTTCTGTCCACACAGACAAAGCCTCCATCGCTTCCTGACAGTGCTGGTCCAGTGAAGCCATTCTTGAAGTTTCCTCTCATGAATGAAGCTGAGTTGGTTTTCCATTCTTTGCTTTCTTTCCCCTCTGCCTGCAGTGCTACAGTTTGGTTCCTGCATACATCTGCTTCCATCTAGACCTGCCTGTCTCAAGGCTTTTCCTCTGCATGTCCATATTCCATGCTCATCCACCTGCAGCTCAGTACCTCTCAGCTGCAATCCAGCTCCTCTAGCTTTAGCTATCTGCAGTGCAGGCTGGAGCCCACAGAATCACAGAAGTTGAAGGGACCCCAAGAGCTCATCAAATCCAATGGCTGAGTTTCCAGCCTGCATATGCAGGCCCAGCTGCATACATGGAAGAGCCTCGGGTTGAGGCTCGCCTGGCCAGAGGTACTTGTCTTCATTGGAATGGGATGATTTGCACCCTGGCTGCATGCAAACATCCTCTCCCTTCTCTTCTTGCTTTCCCATCACCCAACCATGACAATAACTGTTGTATCTTCCTCCCACCACCTTGTGCTGGCTGTTCATCAGCAGCATTACACAGACTTTCTATTCCTGAGACAGCTGCTGGTCTCAGCCTGGGAAGGGGAACAAGGTTGGCTTAGAGAAGCAAAGATTTGCTGAGATGAGCACAGGCTCGTGTAGAGCAGAACTAACCTGGCCCATCTTGCACCATTGCTCCCTAAGTGGTTGTGAAAAGCTGGAAGGAATGAAGCATTCTGTGTCAATCTCCTACCTGTGTGTGTTCCTCTGCCCTAGGCTCCTGCGTGCTGTGCTCCTGCCCCTCAAACATGTCTGTGGCATCAAGATCCAGGTGTGGGGCTCTGAGCATCTCAATACCAAGGAGCCGTATGTGATAGTTTGCAACCATCAGGCTTCCCTTGACATCTTGGGTATGTGGAAAGGAGGTGGGGGTGATTTATGGCTGCATCAGCAGCTTTTAGCTGGCTGCAGGGGTGGATTAGCTGATTAGCTCACTGAGAGGGTTCCCAGTGAGGCCAGTACCAGGACTTGTACAGAGCAGTGTGGTAGGCATAGACCAGAAGAACTGGTGGGACAGGAGCCCAGGGCTATGGGTGTGCTGCAAAGAGGGGATTTGTACAATGGAAGATGATACCAGGACACTACAGCCACAGGGCTAGTTGGTTCTGGGTGTCTGTGGGCAGGGCTGCATCCTTTCCTCTCTCATCCATCCTTCAGGCATGGTGGAGGTCATCCCCGACCGCTGTGTGCCCATTGCCAAGAAGGAGCTCCTGTACCTGGGCACAGTGGGGTGGGCTTGTTGGCTCTGTGGCATCATCTTCATCGACCGCCATAAAAGAGAAGATGCAATCAATGTCATCTCCCAGACGGCCAGGACCATGCGGCAAGAAAACGTGAGGGTGGGGAGTCAGGGAGCAACCACTGATGAGGACAAGGGGGTGCAGGGAGGATGGATGCAGCAGTACCCAGGGTGCTCTGAGTGAGGTCCATACTTGTGTCTCTCCTGTGCAGCTCCGAGTGTTGGTTTTCCCTGAAGGCACCAGAAACCAGGGGAAATCTCTGCTACCTTTCAAGCATGGGGCTTTCCACTTGGCCGTGCAGGCTCAGGTAAGGCCAGCCTCACCCTCCATTCACCCTGGCTGGTGTCAGGTGGGCATGCACCCAGGGACAGCAGGATGGGAGATGTTAGAATCTTGTGGTTGGCACTCCCCAGGAACAGGCACCATGCAGTGCAGGACACAGGGAGGGGAAGGGCACAGCAGGAAATGGAGTTCCCAGTTGGGGAGGGGGATGTGTATGGAGGACACCTCTGATCCATTCCCTACAGGTTCCCATTTTCCCCATGGTGATCTCCCCATACCAGGACTTCTTCAGCTCCAAGGATAAGAGATTCACCTCTGGTAAGTGACAGAGAAGTGCATTGTCAAAAGGGAGAGCTGGCAGTGGGTGAGAGGCACATGAGGCTTAGAGGGCTCTTTGTGTGACATGGAGATGTGTGATGGTGGAAGATGCTAGAGGGAAGACTTGATTCTCGGTGGGCTTGAGGAGAGACTGAGGTTTTTAGCCTGGAGAAGAGGAGACTCGGGGGGACCTTGTCCCTCTCTACAAATCTCTGAACAGAGGTTGTAGTCAGATGGGGGTTGGGCTCTTCTCCTGGGCAACCAGCACCAGGATGACAGGCCAGAGCCTGAAGCTGCCAGGGAAGGGTTAGGTTGGATGTTATGAAGCCCTTCCTCATGGAAAGGGGGATCAGGGTCTGGACTGGACTGGCCAGGGAAGTGGTGGAGTCCCCATCCCTTGAGGTGTTGAAGGACATCTTGGCTGCGGCACTTAGTGCCCTGGTGTGGCCGATGGGGTGATGTTAGGTGCTAGGCTGGGCTGGAGGAGCTCAGAGGGCTTTGCCAGCCCCAATGATTCTGTGATTCTGTAACAGCATCCCTGACCCTTCCCAACTCTCTCCAGGTATGTGCACCATCCGAATTCTCCCTAAGGTAGAAACACAGGCCCTGAGCCCAAAGGATGTCCCCAGACTGACTGAGACAGTCCGACAGACCATGGCTGATGCCCTTGCTGAGATGTCTGCAAGTCACTGTGGGCACCAGAGCACTGACCAGCATATGCTCCCCCGCTGCACTGGGGCCAGTGCTGGCAGGGACCGGGACAACCTGCAGTGCCAGGATGACACAACAAGGACTAGAAATTAGGCAAAAGGACTGATCTGCAGGGGACCTTTAGAGAAAATGAACAGCCAGAGATGGAGCCATACTGTCCCCATGTCCCTTGCAAATATGTCCACCAGACATGCCATGCCCACTGCAGCCTTCGAGAATGGGATGGAGCCACCACTGTGGTCAACATGTGACAGTGTCTCACCAGCTTCTGTGGTGAGACATTTCTTCCTTCTGTCCTGTCTCAATCTCCTTTGCATGGCTGTCCCAGGATGGCAAAGCGAGAGTCAGTGCATTGTCATTTGGGATAAGTAAGAGCATGGATTGTGAGCACTGACTTGGACTCTGAGAGGGACTGGATAATCCCAGCACCCACCCTAAGTAATCCTTCCTAGATGGAAGAGGAGCATGAGGGAGGACCTGAAGAACCCATACGTTAACCAGGGTGAAGAAGCCTGGCAGGGCATCTGGCACTGGTGCCTCCCTGGGCAACAGCCTGCACAGGCAATTTTTCCAGCTTTTCTTCCGTGGCGTATCGTAACAGCTAATGGGTGGAACACTTAATGCTTGCTTTCTGAATTCTCTTACACAACAGCGAGGAAAATCATCTTCTTCAACTTCAATAGGATAGCCTGTCTCATAAAACGTCGGTAGCACATTGTCGACCTATGCAAAACACATGGGCTTTGTGTGGGAAAGGAATAGAATCATGGAAAGCACTGGGTTGGAAGGGACCTTTAAAGGTCATCTAGTCCAACCTCCTGCAGTGAGCAGGGACACCTTCAAGCAAATCCAGTTCCTCAGAGTCTCATCCAGTCCGACCTTGAATATCCCAATATGTGGGGCCTCCATCACCTCTCCACACAAACGCTTCCAGCGTTTCACCACCCTCGTCATAAAACAGTGTTTTCTCGTAGCTAAACTCAATCTACACTGGTTTTTCTCTCACTCTGGTCACTGGTCCTCATAGGAGGGTTGTTGC
>VZRI01005003.1:276-58349 GCA_013397515.1 Upupa epops | reverse complement strand
GTACACTTATATACCCCATGCCCTTCGTGTAGGCCCCTTTTTTACTGATGTAGCAGAATAGAGGACCTATCGCGTCATATCCTGCAAGCCCGCATGCGCATAATACAATACCAATCACATCCTAGGGGACATCATGACCAGTAGGTTGAGGGAGGTGATCCTTCCCCTCTATTCTCTTGTGATATCCCATCTGGAGTACTGCATCCAGTTCTGGAGCCCCCAATACAGGAAACTGTTGGAATGTGTCCAGAGGAGGGCCATGAGGATGATTGGAGGGCCATGAGTGTTGGAAGGCTGGAGCACCTCTCCTACAGGGACAGGCTAAGCTGGTCTTGGACTTGGACCTGTTCAGCCTGGACAAGAGGACACTCCAGGGAGATCTTACAGAGGCCTTCCAGTACCTGCAGGGGACCTAGAGGAAAGCTGGAGAGGGGCTGTTTCCAAGGGCTTATAGTGCCTTAGAGCGGCTTATAGAGCAGGGGTAATGGTCTCAAGCTGGAAGAGGGTAGGTTTAGGTTGGAAGTCAGGAGGAATTTCTTCACCATGAGAGTGGTGAGAAACACTGGAACAGGTTGCCCAGGGAGGTTGTGGCTGCCCCCTCTCTGGAAGTTTTCAAGGCCAGATTGGATGGGACCTTGAGCAACTTGGTCTAGTGGGCAGCTTCCCTGCTCACAGGAGGGGGTTAGAACTGGATAATCATTAAGTTCCCTTCCAACCTTAACCATTCTATGAGTCTATGAACTTCTCAAAGTGAGCAGTTCAGTAGCCACAACCCCTTATCACCAACAGATCATGCCTTGCTTTTTTGCTTAGCACACATATGAGACTATAGAAAAAGTAGATATCATTTTTTAAATCCTCTACTGCAAATTTAGAATTATGTTTCCTTAGCAGTGGAGTGTTAACAAAATCAGTACGCAACATTTTTTAATAAATATTTAGTTTGTATCATAAAAGTATCTCTTAAAGGAAATGGCTGTAATCTTGCATGGTTTGGTACGCAATACGTTTTCTCAAGCTTACCCTTTTTTTCTTTTAAAAATTTTGTTTTGGATTGTGTAAAAAAACCTGCAGCCTCCCACTTTCCTTCATATCACTTGTAACTTGTCAAAAAGATTATTTCTTAACAAGCTTTAAATATCTGAGACATTAGTGTCAGCCACAATAAATTGTTAACACACAGCTTTTAAACAACATTTATTTTGAAATCAGAGCATTACTTTGCAGGTAATTTGAATTGCTATGCAAGTTCAGTTAGAATAAATAAAACTCACAGTTATGTTAAATGAAAACATCTATCTCAGAAAGATTTGGTGAGCACTGGAATCTCTTCCATCTTTCTAAATAGTTTTCCTAAAAGTAGGATAGAGAAAGCAGTTCTCAAATTCCAGTTCATCAATTGTAATGAGTTGAAAGAGATTTTAGTAAATGCTTCCAGCAACACAGCAAATTTACAGTAAAAAAAAATATTCCACAGAATCACAGAATTATTGACGATGAAGAAGACCTCTGGGGTCATTCAGTCCAGCCCTTGGGCTAACTTCACCACTTCAGCTAGACTGTGACACTAAGTGCCACATCCAGTCTTAAACACCTCCAAGGACGGGGATTCCACCACCACCCTAGGCAGTCCATTCCAGTGTCTGATCATCATCCCTGTGAGGAAGGGCTTTCTAACATCTACTCTAAACCTCTCCTGGCAGCTTCAGGTCCTGGCGTATCATCTTATTACTAGTTGTCTGGAGAAGAGCCCAACCCTCACCTGTCTACAACTTCCCTTCAGGTAGTAATTTCTAGGACTCTTGCAATATAACTTAGTTTTTAATGAGTTAAAATGTATAAGTTTTTTACAGCCTGTGTATTTCACTTTCCCAATTTATTTGTTACTCTCATTCTGCTAAGTCAGATGATAAAATTCTTTCCTTTTACCGATCCACCTTTCATATGAAAGAACAAACATGTTTTGCAAAGTATTAATAACTCCTGGAAATGTGTTAAACAATAATGGACTGTTATTATGGTATATGAAAATTAATTTCTCATTCAAAAAATATTTTTTCTACCCTTATGATTTACAAAACAATTTCTAACAAGTAGTAAAAAGGCAAAAACTCAGAAAAGGTATTATTGTGTACTTTTGTCATGATTTGAAAACCATGGTGACAATATTAACGAATTAATTTAGCTAAGGTCCTAATGAACCAAAATAAAAACAAGATTGGAGAGTTTGAAAAAAGAACCACGAATTGCAGGCAAAAAACAAATTTCCTAGTTTTGGGGGGAAACCACAACAAGGCATATAATTCACCCCATATAAAAACCCCACATAAAAGTACATATGCACAAAGACATGGAGATTCAGCACACTGTTCTTACAGATCTGAGCCAAGACTTGGTGTTGAAATCCTAAAAAGGAAAAACATTCCTTCTTCTTGTGGCAACTTGCTGTTCATAAAGTCCACACACATGTCCCTCAGCATCAATGGGCATTTTAAAGTCCAGTTCTCTGTTCCATGTGCTTTAATGCGAATGATTCATTTCCATAATATTGATTCTTATGGACAAGGGTAGAAGTCTTTCCATTTTGGCAAAACATGGAATCTGGATGAAACTTTATTTCTGCTGATCTCTGAGGTACTATGTTGTGTAGAGATACACTACATTTCCAGTGTAAAATGGCTGCTGCATGTAGTTTAGTGTCACATGCATCCTGTCTGCAACTCAGACAAGAAATGAAGATGGAATTGGAGAGGAATGAGGGGTCAGCAAACTGAAATTGATCTCCACACCCCTTCTGCCAGACCAAACACCCTCCACTCTCAGAAAATGAGTAAATTGAGATTATGTTTCTGTTTTTCAGTTTTCAAAATAAATCATTGAAATTTCAAGCTGTAACAACCTTTGATTAATAGAAACAGTTATTCTGTTAGCACTTAATGCACAGCTCATCAGCTCGGATGTGCTGAATAAAGTCTCCATTACTGTCTCTAAGACTTCCCTACCTGTCTGGAAAGTACGCCAAACCCTTGTAATAAGACTGGATGTTTTGTCCTCTTTATGTCACTTTAACAAGCGACATTATTTATTTAATTACATAAATAATTAAATAGTTGCAGTCATTAAAAGATGAATATACTCCAGCCTAGAGTTTTGTACTCTCGCCTCATAGCTAATATAGTAATATTTTATTCCTTGATCCACAAATGTTTAATTATTTATGCAAAGTTAAATATAATGTGAATGGAAGTAATTGAGAACACCCCACCCCGAAGATCTAGATGCACTGATGGCTGGGGATCTTTACTACAATGAGTTAAAACTCCCTCACAGAAAATAACTGAATCTTCTGTTTTTTCCCTTACTTTCACAAGGTTCGTTCTTTGTATTGGTGTGATTCTGAATAGTAAACACATTGTCCAAAATCAAGTGTTTTCTTAGAAATGAAGAACTACTTTTTCTATCACACCAAGACAAAAGAAAAAAAAAAAAGTCAAAAAAATTTGTCTTAAAAACTTTTTTTAACTGTGAATACCACAAACATACAACACTATTTGCAGAACAGTAGTTTGTTCATTGTTTGCTTTCACAACTTACTGGTCTGTAAAGAATAGTGTTTGAACAACATAAAGTAAAAGATAAAACATATAGAATGTAAACCAATTATGATACTTCAGGGATTTATTGAGCTGGGTAAAACAATTCTGCAAAGTCTTTGGCTTCAAGAGGTTTAAAACACACCATCAAAGTCATCACAGAGCACACAATTTACTGACTTTGCTACTGCTTTGCTTGCCCAGTTCTTCATCTCCCAAACCAAATTATTTCAAATATTATTTTCATTATTTCTGGTCTAACCCTCACAACCTCCAATAGCAAACAACCTGTAAAAATAGCAATAGGTATAGTCCATATATTTAGCTAAAAAGTGATTTTCACAGTCTTCAAAAGAAAGACAAAAGGGGATTGCAAGTGAAATGGAAACTCATTTTCCAAGTGGTGAGTTGAGGCACAAAGACAATAGGTGGCTCCTTGTCAGAAGAAAACAGGACCAGATTTCTAATAGACCAGATACTATGGTTTGAGGCATGTAGAGATATTAGTCTCTAAAAGCTTGCATTGTGAAATATATGGCTTTGTATTCAAAGTCGTTCAGCACTCAAGGAACCAGAAAATTACTTGTTTCGTATTCTGCATCTCAAATGTCTAACTCAAACCTCAGAAAAATCTAACTTTATGGATTCTGGTCACTGTATAAAATCTATCACCATGTCACTTTGTACAAGGTCACATAAGGAGACTATAAATGTGCCTGGAACTGAAGCTAAATGTCTAGAATTCTAGCGTAACACTTCTTTGGCATACACTGAAATTCATGGAAAGCACACTGTCATAAACTACTTACAATGAGTGTATTACCTCACTAAAAGTGAAAAAGAAAAGAGAAACAATCAGAAAAGTTACTTCAGCATATTAAAAAGAATTTATGCATTTTTTTTCCTGGATTTTAGATTCAATTTGCTTTTATAATTTGGGGTGAGAAAAGTGATTCCTCTTGTTTGCTTTCTAAGAGATCTGTTAAATGGCCAGGAAATATACAACACACTAGAGGGCTTGGAGATTTCTTAATGCATTGCACTGGTGCTCAATAAATCTGTTCCTCGAAGAAGTTTATTTCTTTAATCCAGCACGATCTCACCTAATGGATGGCATGGATGTGATATGGTGACTGTATGCTGAGTGATGTTACTAGGGACAAGACTTATCACTGTGATAAAAAGCAAAGAGAAGCAGCACTTTACAAATAAGTGCTCTGGAAAGAAAAGGGGGTTTAAACCACGCATTTTTTCCCTCTCTGCAAACAAGTTCATTGCTAAGGAGGATGTAGACATATGGCATTGCCTTGACCGAGGCAGTCTGCTTCACTACTACCTATCAACTCCAACCCTGTGTTCATTTAGTCTTGTGCAGAGGAAGAAAATTTATCAAGGTAGTAGCCTTGATATTGTAGTGACATGTGTAAATTGGTCTGAAAATATTCACCTGTTCCTGTTAACAATGTAGATGTGACCTAAGCCCAAACTGAATTCAAGGTTAGCTAATCACATTGTGATTGATGTTCTCTTTGGTGGCATTTGGCTTCCAGTACAAGCTAAGCACAGCAGGGTTTGAGAATAGGTCAGATGTTCAAGAAAAAAAGTGGACTCAGGGTTTTTTTTTGCCTTAGAAAAAGTCCTGAATGTGAACACAGCATAAAATAAAACCAGAATATTTGTTTCTATCTACAGACAGAAGATACAGGACTATGAATCTGTTTTTCCCTATGTTTTTCTGCCAAATTATTATTACAATGATAAATCTTTGAAGTCAGTAATAAGTATTACAAAGGTAAAAAAAAGAAAGTTGCTATGAATGATGACTTTAAAGGTTATAGTTTAGAACTAACTGCAAGAAAGAAATTCAGAAGAAAGAAGGGGCAAAAAAGACTTCAGAAAAATAAGGGATAAAACAAGTATAGAACAATAATGGTTACATGAGGACAATCAGAAACTTACCATAAATCAAGTCTCAGTGTGTCATCACAGTATTAATCACACATTAAGATGACTTAAAAAAACAGCTTTCTATATTTCCATGTAGATCTTTTACTTGTACTAGTACAGCATTTTTGTACAGTCTTGGGTGAACAAATTCTCCATTTTTTAACTCAAGAAAATTTGGAATGTAGTCCTGTCCTCAAGAAAGGACACTGTCTTTTTCCTCATTAACAACAATAAAACCAATATATTTAATATAGGACTGGAGTAGGGCTTGCAGTTATGTACGGACCTTGCATTCTTAGTACACACACTCACATGCATGGACACCCCAAGTGTTTTGCTGACTTCGCTTAAGGCCAGCTTTGATACTATGAGGCTTCTCAGATTTGAGTAACAGTTGTGAGAAAGGGTTATGACTGATAACTTTGCTCCCCTGTTGTGTACAGGAGAACTTGCAGCTGTGCCAGCACCTGGGGTCAAACTGGACCAAGTCAGTCTGTGAATCGTGGACTCTTCAGCTTGACTTCCGGGTATCATGAAGGATCCTGTCTGTTGAGGATGTCACCCTGCTCTGTTGAGGAGCAGCTGTACATTGTGAGGCCTTTGCACTGCCCTACACTATTGTTATCTTTGGCACTGCGGCCACTGCAGAGTGCTCCTGCCTGCCAATTCCTGAAAAACTCACCTGCCTTTGCAGATATAAATTTGCCTTTCTACTTGAGAAACCTAACACCCTCTTTTTTTGTTTTTTTCAACTTAGAATGTTTTTCCACAGAAAAGAGTCTCAGGTGTTGTTACTGCTAATGTTTTACAGCAGAATTCAGTGAGAAATTTTATAACATATGAAACCACAATAGCATCTCTCACACCAAAACTGCGTGAAGATAACAAGGAGAGCACAACTGAAATAAAGAGGGAAAATAATAATTTCTGAATTCTGACCAGTAAGTGTAGGCACATTTGCAAATTCATAACTCAACCCTTTGGAAAGATATTGCAAAACCACATTATTAAAGGAAAGAAGAATTTAGGGATGACTGAAAAAAATCCATGTAAACCCAGTAGAATTAACCCATGCTAATACTAGTTCAGCAGCTGTGAACTATTAATCTGTTTCCTGTCATTGTTCAATTCAGCTAAAGTTGCCCTTGATAACATGTTGCAAACAAGAATGTTCAAAACTGCTATGGCTACTAATGTTTTAATGGCATATTTTCTAAACCTAAACATCTGTATCCTTGGATGTCTTGTCAATACAAAGCTATCAAAATCCCTTTTATGGGGGATCAGAAGAAGTCAGCTAGAGAAAAATGTGATAATTCTGTGTGTTTTGGTACATCTAGAAGTTTTCAGCAATATCCTATATACTTTGCAAGTTTAATTTATTCAAGCCCTCTCTTAATAAAAAAGAGCTAAAGTAGGTAGAGATTATTTTAGCTATCACTTGCACAGAACATTTGCCAATCAATAAACTGTATTAGTGCTTCAGCACAGTTTCAAGTCAGAAAGACTTCACAAAAAATTGTGAAGAAAGAAAAAGACCCACTACAGCTGTGGTTAAATATGCCATATTGACATTGTCATATTTGAAACATTAAACATTTGCATGCATGACTCAACTAGTTTTCCTGGCCTATTCAGCAACTTTACTTGTATGTATTATTTGGCAATGTCTGATCATTACAACTTAATCTCTTCTTTCCACGTGGGAAACAATCTTCCTCCATGAATTTTAATCAGATTGAAAATTTTAAGAGAAAGATAAGTTTTGTGCTATGTGCTAAACAAAGAAAACTCATAAAAGTACAGGAAGAACATATAGACATTAAAAACAATACAATATCATGAACACTTGGGAGAGAAAAGGGTAATAATGGGTAGGACCCTACAAATCCTTTATCTTGAGTTTGTTAAAATGCTTTCTGAAGTGTTCACATCTATGATTTCAAGTGGTTCAACTTCAGCACAAAGAAACAAACACACTTCAGAATAATAGTAAACATTTCTAGATCATTTTGCAGGATGGAATTATTGTATCACCTGGGAAAGTATACTAGTATACTAGTATACTAGTAGTTATATACTAGTAGTTACCTTCTTTGGTTTCTCTATCTAAACAGCTGCAATTAAAAAAAGCACAAAATAATTCTGTTACTACAGTATAAATATAAATAATGCATATACTCACATACTGTTTTAACATACAGTTTAAAACATACAGTTTTAACAAAATTATTATATTTTTTTTTAATACTCAAATTTTCTTCCATTAAAATTCTTTCAATTTTCACATCTATGTTAACCTATTTTTTTATTAATTCAGGTTTAATATTAGTATTTGTTTTTAAACAGTTCAGAGATACCTGAGAACACATTGTTACCACAGGAGCTCGGAGAAATAGAACTTTGTGGTTTCTAGCCCTGTTCTATCAGTGTTGGTGTAATGTACTAGAAACACTTTTGTTTGTTGGTTTTCTGCTAGTGAAGGGCTAATATTCTCTGGAATGTTTGTTGTTTTACTGTCTGAATTCCACTTGAACACTTAGGTTACAAGGTTTCTTAAAGTTGGTGTTTCAGTAGGAAAATGGTAATATGTCTTTTAGCATACGCAGTAATTATTAGTGTTTGCCAC
The DNA here is from genome assembly GCA_013397515.1 of Upupa epops. Taxonomy (NCBI): domain Eukaryota; kingdom Metazoa; phylum Chordata; class Aves; order Bucerotiformes; family Upupidae; genus Upupa; species Upupa epops. The sequence continues at coordinate 50,180 of VZRI01005003.1, read as the reverse complement.
TGTTTTGTGCTTCACTCAACACCGTATAATTTTTGAGATTCTTTGCAAACATTGTCCTGCAATTCTCTGCTTGATATGCATTCATGTAAAGATGAAAACATTCAATTAAAGGGAAGTTTCATCCCTTCCTGTGGGATCTTTGAAAATCATTTGCTTGAACTCAATGAAGTCCACTCTTAGGGAGGTTTTGATCCAGTGACTAAGATTTTATATTGATGCCACGTCCAGAAACCTCTTAACAGCAGTTTCTTTCAAAATCACTGAAGAATCCACTGGTTTTTAGAACATCATATAGCACATTGCTTCAATTCAATTTGAGGGATTAATCTCTTGATCCCTTTTGCTTTTTTAGATAGGAATAGAAAAGCTTTTATGTGGAAAGTGGATGCTGGGCATCTAGTAATAGGAAAAGGTTGGAAGTTGTAGGGCTTTCCAAGTGTAGTTAACTCATAATGACTTCCATTTACTTTCTCATTGAGAATGAAGGTTCTTGTAGCAAATCTATCATGGCAAAATCTTTGCAGCTTTCAAGTTTACAATTGAATAACACTACTATTATTTGTCAAATTATTTTTTTATACATTGTTCCTTTCTGTGACAGAGACTAGTAGGAATAGCAAGAATTTAAAACTTTTTTACCATTTTAAGTAGCAGTGTCAGAAAGGGAAGTTTGAATTTGTACAGAAGTGGGGAGATCTGCAGTCAGACCCAGTTCCTGAAGGAGTCTGAAAATACCAAGCCCTTGTAGTTTCTGCAGCTGAGATTCATACTGGAGTTAAATAAGCATTAAATATGTCTAGATTGCAGTGAAAGATTTATGCTCTAGCTGTATTTCTATACCCAAGAATGAAAAAGAAGTGTAGGAAATTGAAAATCAAGGAAATGGCATTGTACAGAATTGAGAAGGGATTGTACAAATACAGAACAGATGTTAGCTACACTACTTAATATGCTGCATGAAGGCTGTTAGGTGTTTCTGCACTAGTAGACAGAACTAGTAGGCTGAACCTGAACAGCATGAGGCAGACATTGAGCAGAAATGTGGGGGTCCATCAGAAATAGACCTGTACTCTAGCCAGAACTGTAAGACAAAACACTTCCAAAAATAATTGACAATTGTTTTAGTGTGATGTATATTCTTCAGAGCCTCTGTAGATTTCCTTTCCTGCAATATCAGACCCACAATTATGAGCTTACTTGTAAATATAATGTAGAAACGTCACTAAAATTTCTTAGAAACTGAAACAGACAGTCTTTTACCATGTAGTGTATCTATATGATAGGTTGCAAGGCTGTATTAGGTGCTAACTTGAGCCAGTTGCTCCCAAGGGAGGCTTTTCTTTATGAAGAAAGAAGATCACTGAGTTATTCATCTTGTTTGTAGTGTCCTTTCCTGTCTTTAGCTCTCAGGAAAATGTAAATCAAAAGTTCTTGAGTTACAGATCCTGATCATTCACAAGGTAATGTTGCAAACACAGCAAGAAAATATATTATTTGCAAATTGCTTAAATGATGTATTTGATATTACCTTAAATTATTGCTGCAGTAAATCCCATGTTACAATATTTCACCTTGACTATATTTTAAAACATTACCTTTCTCAACATAAATACTGTATTTCCTATTTACATATGCATTAAAAAAAGTAAGAATCCTTCCTGAATGACAGAATGCTTTATTTCTAAATGACTGTTTCAAGTCTTACTTCCTTTATGTCAGAACATATGTGTATTTTAAAATGCTATTAATTCCTTAACTAATGAAGATTGTTGCAGAGAATTAAAATAGAATTTGCCTGAAAAATAACATTTTCAAATTGCTAACGTTTTCAGGTCCAGAATAATTTCGGAATCAGCATAACATTTGCTTAGGTATCTATAGATATTACATTCCCCTTGAATTCCTAAAAGCAAATAGCAATTTTATTAATTATTTTACTTTTTGGTGTTATGACTGTAAAAATAACTTATTTTTATTTGTAAGGTAAATTATTGAAAAGTTGTACGTAATTATCCCTGTGTTCAGTTTTACCAATATCTTATTTCTAGGTACGCATTTTACTTATGAATACCCAATACCTTGAACTTAGAAAAAACTAGGGAGCAATTTTACTCACTATTTTCTACATTAACTGTATGATACCTGGAAACAGCTGAGTCTAGAAAAGCCTAAAACCACACTTACACACCTCTGGATCTGCCTAAACTATAGCAACTTTAAAAAAAAAATGTGTTTAGTGACACCAGTTTTCAATGATTTTTTTTTTCTTTTAGGTTTTTTGTTTTTTGATGATGGTATTTTTTTTTTTAATTTATATCTGGAGACAGCCATCAAAAACTGCAATGACAGATCTTCTAAGGTAAGAATGTGCTTCCAATCTATAAAGACTGGATAGCTGCCTTTCAAATGGATGTATTTTTATTAATGTTTAGGTTTCCAGTGTTTAAGAAGTTTGATGCATGTAGTATGTACTTAGTGACATATCTAATACATCATACACAGTTTTAATATTTTTTTTACTTAGAATCCTAATTTACAAGAAGAATCCTACATCAACCATAATTCATAATTATCTGTTCAACTAATAATAAAATGCAACATATAATATTTAAGAATTTATAAATTTTATCATGTTTTTCATTAAGCATACATATACTAAATACTTATAGTTCTGTTTCTTAGTTCAAGAAGGATGCAGAGCTGCTGCAGGTTGTCCAACGTAGAACAAAGAAGATGATGATCTAGGTGATCCTGCTGTGGCACTGGGATTAGACTAGATGATCGTTTGAGATCCCTTCCTATCCTTAATGATTCTATGATTCTGTGATTATACTATTAAAAATAGTTAGATTTAATTACAACTTTTGGTGATATGACTTCTGTTTTGTAGGTAGAAACCTTTATACCAAAATTACTTTAGCACTTCCCTTTGACAGCTTTAAATCTGAAAAAGAAATACTCCATTCAGTGAACCAAATAAAAAAAAAGAATTGCAAAAGCCTAAAAACCTGTACTTGTTCCTGTCCAGCTACATGGAAATATGGCTGCTTCTGTAAAAGCATATCCTCACAATGCAGCATCTGTCTAACATAGGGCATTGCATGATCAGTTGCATCTGTGTAACCCTGAAGGCAAAAACTTGGCTTGCAGATTAAGCATGCTATTCAACTATTGCTTGCATGTTTAGAGGCACCATTTTATGCCATCCCTTGGACATAGTTTTTACATAAACCCTTGAATTAGATTATCTTCTGCAGATAAATATGTATATTAAAGGAACAACAATCTGTAAATAAAAAAGCTACAATCAGAAAAATAATATGTTTATTAAAAAAGTCAATGGATAAACAAAAACAAATGCTAAAAAAGCAAAAGGACAAAATTAAAAAAAAAAATAACCAAAGATTAATTGAAAGACCAGGCACTGTATATTTCATCAAATAGATCATCCTTACTATTCCATATGACCTTAACTAATTAAAAGGCTACTTCATTGCATTTTGATCTTGATTCCCTCCAACATTTTCTAATAATCCCTATAGAGAATCACAGTCTAATAGATGATTTCCAGAAAATAACTTATGGAATATGCTGGGCATGTCTTTTTCTACTAGGGCGGCTATGGGAACATTTCATGTGAAATGTATTGTGGCAGGATGTAAAACATTATTTTCTATGATAAGAATGAGATGAGGTATCTTGGGTTTGAAAGCTTGTACTTCAAACTTTCTGTTGTAGGGTTGGTTTTTTTTGATTAGTTTTGTTGCGTGTTTTTTCCTTGTAATCTTCAACCCTCATTGGGCAGGTGCTACATAATGCATTCTAATAGAAAAGTGTACTTTTCAAACTGTTCTTGGTAGCACTTAACAGTCATAGTAGTCAGTGATAAGAAATGATTTCATGATAGTTTAAGAGGGATAAATGTTACTTCTACTTGAGATATCGGAGATTTCTCCCATTTCCAAGCAGTAACACTTAAATGCAGAGATCTGCAAGTGCAAAAATACCCAGTAATTGTTCACAGATATCTTGTGGGTGATGCCTTACACTTCAGAACTTCAAGTGATATCCCAGTAACTAGGAGCTTAGCAGACAAACTGATGGAGTGCTCCAAAGGGGTTAGTGGAAATGATTTGTCATGCAAAGAAGTGTTAGCTGCAGGCATCTCAAAATGCCTGGCACTCAGTCAAAAGCACTTTGAACTCCAGGTTCTATTATCACTTTTTCAAGCAGAAACTTTGGATAGTGATGTCTCAAAACAAGAAAAATCTGAGATTCTCTGCACAGATGTCACTTCTAATGGAATATTTTAGACACAAGACTGGTTTTGGAGAATTCTTTTCCATGAATAATATTCAAGCCTATAGGACAAGCTACTGTACTATAGACAGTGACATAAACATGGTTAAGTTACAACAGTAGGAAATTCTTTAAAGCAATTACAGAATGAAATGAAAGTACTTGTGATATTTGCCTATATTTACGAAAGTTCATGGGCTATGGTGCTAGCCACTTGTCGTTTCTTCTCCCCATTTTCATTATGAATGCGGTATATGTGAATGGAAATACAACAGTTAACATATTTCAAGCAACTGGAATCTTTCTTTTTTGTGGGTGCTAGCTATGCAGCTATGACATATGTTTTGGATTGGCAATTGTAGATAAACCTGAAAGGGAAGAAGTCATCATTGGCTATGCAGAAACACCAGAGCTTTTTGTGTCATTACCAATACATGGTAATTCTTAGTCTTCTGTGAAGAATAATGCATAACAGAGAGGTTCTCAGGTTTCAGATATTCTTTGGAAAAGCTTTATTATTGGGGATTGCTTGATTACTACAATGTAGAGCAAAAGCACAAGATTGAAGTCCAGTCTTAACTACTGAAACATTCACTCTCCTGTATTTTGAAATACACAGATCACAACAGAATAAAGGTGGCTGTATTTATGATTTAGATATTTCAGATTTAATTGACCAGATGCTCCAGGAGTGTAAAAACTTAAATATTAAAAGGGGAACATTAAAAAGATATATGCACCCATCTCAAAATATCCAGCCATTTAGTAATCAAAAAACATGTAGAGAATGGTAACACGTTTTGTAAATTAAGACCCATTTATGTTCAAAGCTCCACATCAGTTTGGTACTCTTTCCAGCATATGGTCCTTCTCTGGAGGATCAGTGGTTCTAGAAGCTGTGTAAACACTAATTTCCTTTGAAGTTTTTTTCTGTCATGTTGTACAAATTCACAGTTTGGCAGACTTTACTGCCAGTTACCTGGAGCCACAGCTAACATTCTGAGTTCCACCTAATTGGAAACAAACAGAGAATAGCAAGCCAAAGTATCAAGTACATGTGTCAACTTTTATTTAATGTTTGTTCTCTGTCATTTTTAAAGCTTAACAACCACATTAGGTGCACATATTTTGCAGATGAATTATTACATCTCCATCTTTTCCTCTTTACAGTTTTGTTAGATGCTTTATTTTGTTCACAGGTGAAAACTAATGATTTTAGAAAATTTATGGTGATGACACATGAGTAAATCAAAAATACCATCACAGAAACATCTACCTATTGTATTTTGAAAATGGAAAATCCACTTCATTAGAAGAATCAGATCACTGATGGCTAAGCACAGAAAATACAGTCATAGGATGTTCAAGTTTCAGACTTAGATAGGGATCGCACAAAATATTGCTTCTGAATATCTTATTTTATTAGAAAGTGGAGAAAGAATTCTGATCGCTCAGATTTTGGGATTCACTTGACAGCTTCAGCAAAGGATAGAGGCACTCCTGACTTGGCTTTGGAGCTAACTGAGGAAAAACAGCTTGGAGAAAAGGGCTTCTTCTCACAGCAGTCAGATTCATGTGGCCAAAAGAGTCATCCTTGCCTCCCTTCCCTGTGTCAGCTGAGAGAGGTGGACCCTCAAGAGAGAGGTGGAACAAGCATGAGTAGAGCCATACTGCCTTAGTGCTGTGTGGGATAGTGGGTTTTTTTGGGTATTTTCCCTTTGATTTTTTTTTTTTTCTTCTTCTTCCTTCTTTGCCTTTTTTCTACTCTCTGTTGCAAAGCTTTGAAACCATACAGAAGCTCCTGTGAGACACAATGTAGGAACCCTGACTGAGGTCAAGTAGAAACACAAAGATGTCCAAGTCTCCGGCTTCTGAGAATGCCAGAGCCTGGCACTGCTAGCATAGTGTGACAGAGATAACACCTGTGACCAGTGTGGCCAAGTAAATTATATGATCAGCCTGGTGGGAGAGCTAAAAGATGAGGCTGAAAGCCTGAAGATAATAAGGGAGTCTGAGAGGGAGCTAGACTAGTGGAGTCAGGCTCTACCATCCTTGAGAAGAGGAGAGCATGTGGACGCTCTATTAGAAAAAGAAGGTCCCCAGCAAGGAAAATGACTGCCTGGCTGAATGAGGAGCTTGTGCTGCAGCTTAGAAGAAAAAAGAGAGTCTACCACCTTTGGAAGAAGGGGCATTCTATGAAGAAGAGTATAGGGATTTAGTTAGGTTGTGTAGAAAGAATATTAGAGGGCTAGAACTCAGTCTGGCCATGACTGCAAGGGATAATAAAAGGTGGTTTTAAAATATATTAGCAACAAAAAAAGAAGGGAGAGTCTACATCTTTTATCAGATGTGAGAGGGAAAATTATTATCACAGATGAGGAAAAGGCTGAGCTACTTAATGCCTTCTTTGCCTCAGTCTTTAGCAGTCAGAGACATCTTCATGATGTTCAGTCCCCTGAGCTGGAAGATAGGATTGGAGATCAATAGTTCCGACATAATCCAGGAAATAGTAGTGTATGATGTACTAAGCCATCTGGACATCCATCTGTGGTCCCGACTATGGGACCAGATGATATCCATTCGAGAATGCTGAGGGAGGTGATGGAGGAACTTGCCGAGCCTCTCTCCATCATTTATAAGCAGTCTTGATTAAAGGAGAAGGCCCTAGGTTATGTGAAAATTGCAAATGTGATGCCCTTCTACAACAAGGGTAGAAGGGAGAATCCAGGGAACTACAGGCCTGTGAGACTGACCTCAGTAGTAGGGAAAATAATGGAACTGTTCATCTTGGGAGTGATCACACAGCAAGTGCAAGAGAACAGGAGGATCCGGCCCAGCCAACCGGGTTCATGAAGGACAACTACTGTTAAACAACCTGATCACTTTCTATGACCAGGTGACCCACCCAGTGGGTGAGGGAAAAGCAGTGGATGTAGTCTACTTGGACTTCAGAGAGGTATTTTACACCCTTTCCAACAGCATTCTGCTGGAGAAGACGGTGGCTCACAGCTTAGACTGGCAGACTCTTCACTGGGTTAAAAAATGGCTGGATGGCTGAGGTCAGAGAGTTGTGGTGAGTGGAGTTAAATCCAGTTGGTGACCATCCACAAGCTCCAGTGTCCATCAGGGCTTGCTTTGGGACCAGTCTTGTTTAACATCCTTATCAAAGACCTTGGATGAGAGGATTGAATGCACCCTCAGTAGATTTGCAGATGACACAAAATTAAACGGGTGTGTTGATTTGCTTGAGGGTAAGGAGGCACTGCAGAGGAAATTGGACAGGCTGGAGCAATGGGCTGAAGCCAGCAATATGAGGCTTAAGAAGGTCAAGTGCTAGGTCACACATTTTGGTCACAACAACCCTGAGCAGTGCTACAGGCTTGGGGAAGAATGACTGGAGACATGCCCGGAGGAAAAGGAACTGGGAAGGTTGGTTGACAGCCAGCTGAATATGAGCCAGCAGTTGTGCCCAGGTGGCCAAGAAGGCCAGAGGCATCCTGACCTGCATGAGGAATGGTGGAACCAGCAGAAGTAGGGAAGTGATTGTGCCCCTCTATTCTGCACTCATGGGATGGCACCTTGAGTATTGTGTACAGTTTTGGTCACCACAGTAGAAGGATGTTGATGTGTTGGAGCAGGTGCAGAGGAGGGCAACAAGGCTGGAGAGATGTCTAGAAAACAGGCTCTATGAAAAGTGGCTGAAAGAACTGGGATTATTTAGTCTAGAGGAGAGGACACTGAGAGGAGACCTTACTTCTCTCTACAACTACCTAAAAAGAGGTTGTAGCAGGGCTGGTGCTGGAACAGGTTGCCTCAGGTGGTGGTACAGTTGCCATCCCTGAAGGTGTTTAAAAAATTAGTAGATACAGAACTTGAGGCCATGGTCTAGGAGTTAGGGAGATGTTGCAGCATCAAGGGGCCAGAGTATTCTGTGCGTCTCAGATGGAGGACAGAAGCCGAAATAGAAGGGATGAGTGGAAACTAGTGAAGGGCTGTGGTAGGAGGCAAGCACCAATCTTGCTTGCCTCACCTTCTCAATTGCCACTAACAGATATGAGCCCCTACTGGAAGACAATCAGTCTAATAAGGATGCAGAAGAGAGAGAACCCACACTGGATGCCCTAGCAAGGTCGCAGAAATACGGGAAATCTTTTAGTAATATGACAACCTCCTCCACAAAGAAGAGAAGGGCCCTAGCTATTGGAGACTCTCTCCTGAAAGGAACTGAGGGCCCAATATGAAGAGCTGACCCTCACCACAATGAAGTCTGCAGCCTGCCTGGAGACTGAATCAGGGATATCACCAGGATGCTCCTTTACATGGTGAGATCAGATGACTATTACCCACTGCTGATCTTCCAGACAGATGGGGAGGAAGCTGTATTCCACTTTGAGATGAAGACATGGGCTGGAATAGAAGAATTCAGTCCATTAATGAGACTGGTGTTACAGACAGGGCTTTGAGTTCTTTGATAACGACTGGTTGACTAGATATAGAACTCGAGGCCATGGTCTAGGTGTTAGAGATGTTGGGGAGGGCTGGACTTGATGATCCTGTAGTATCCTTTGCAGCCATGATGATTTTATGATTCAATGACAGAATTGTTTCCTTGTGTTTATTTACAAAGAAATTCTTCTCAAGGTATTTATCCCTCTGGTTTCTGAGCCCTGACTATGCGCAATGTAAGACATCAGTTTCTAGCGAAAACTTATTCTTGTTTGAACCTCACTTCTTCCTGTGACAAAGATCCAAATTTGTGTGAACATATGTCCACTAGATCCTGAGCTCTGTCATGATGTATGCACAGCTTTCCTGGATGCCTGTCTAGGGATTGAGAATTTCACAAACCACTTGTGACCTCATAGCCACTGGAGATGACTCTTGTTAACTCTAAGACACAGGTATCCTTGTAGGTATGATATTGAATATTGAATATTGAATATTGCCTGATACAATGGGTGACAGATGATTTACAGCAACAAACAAGCAAATGTAGACAATGATGCCAAGTGATGCCCCGGATCTATACTGTGGAAGTTTATGCAGAGTAGTCCATCAGTGCATTCCCACACACTGACAACAAGGACCTGTGGAAGTGGTGATGAGATGTTTTGCAGCCTGCAAAATATGACAGTATGGAGACAGTCTCTCTAATTCTCTACAGACACATGTATTAACCTTGAAGAAATAAATTGAAAGGCAGTTTAAGAAACTAGAAAGAAGGATACAATGAATTATATTCTCCCTGAGTGGAGTGCGTATATTAAGAGAAGAGGCCCTTCTATGAAATCAGCTAAAAACGATACCACCTGCTACAAGGCACTCTGTTTACTGATAGATCATACCAATTCAGAAAATCTAAAGTGGAAAACTGCTGTGTGGAGTCTCACACAACATATTGCAGAAGCAACTAAGGGAGAAGGTGAATCAAGTCAGTTTGAAGAGGTAAAAACTATCCAGCTGGCTTTAGACACCACTGAATGAGAAAAGTGGCCAGTACTGTATGTTAACTTGTGGATGATAGAAAATACTTTGTGGGGTTGGCTGAAACAGTTTAAGCAAGAAACTGGGAGTGTAAACCTATCTAGGTTGCCACAATGTGGCAAGACATTGTTGCTTAGATAAAGAAAATATTTGTGAAAATACATCATATTGCTGACTTCATTTATAGAAGAAAGCTGCTGGAGAACACACCTAAACTTAGAACACAAAGGCAAGCTATTTTTAACTCATTTGGTCCATGACACTTCAGAAAATCAGGGAAGAGACATAATGTACAGGTGACCAAAGGGTGGATTTAACTATGGGCAACCCAGTCCCAAGCTATGATCTTAAATTACCTGAAAGTGGCCTATAAGAATGCTGGGGAAGAACCATTCAATTGGGCATGTAACAATAGGATAAGCATAATAGTTTTAAAGCTGGAAAAGAGCAGATTTTGCTTAGACGTCAGGAAAAAGTTCTTTAATATAAGGAGGATGAATCACTAGAACAAATTGCCTAGGTGTGGTTGAGGCCCCATCGCTGGAGACATTCAAAGTCTGTCTTGATAGATCTCTGGGTGATCTGGTCTAGTGAGTGATGTCCCTGCTTGTTGCAGAGGGGTTGAACATCAAATCTTGACAATCACAAACCTGTAATCCAGATGTGAAATAGTCACTAGACTTCTGAAGTAAACTAGCAAAAAAGAACAACAATTTTCAAACAGTACAAACAAAAATAACCCCAACTACTGTTGCCTTTCCCCTTTGAGGGTTTGGAGAGTATTCTTGGCTCAGTTACATAAGAACCTCTTTAGGTCTTCATGTTATATTTTACTCTCAATAAATTTTTATGATGTTTTTTATGTGGGGTTAATTAAATGTGTCATGTTTGGGTTGTTCTACAAATTGTGTTAGTTTTCTTCTTACCTGCAATTCACTAGTGGGTTTTTTGAGCTTTCATTGTTCTGTGTTGGCCTATATGCACATTACCTAAATCAATTAGTCAATTTTGTCTTGGTTTGTAAATGCCTGACAATAAGTAAGGTGAGTGATACCTGAATAAGAAGGTTTGGGAAACAAAGGAGAAGGAAAAAAAGTCCTCTATTCCCACAATGCACAATGAGTTGAAACCAATTTGTCAGAAGTAGCACTCTGTATTTGGTTTTGGTTTACCACCTCTGAGAACATGGCTATGTCTGTTGTAAAAGCATAGTACAGTGTGATTTAAAAACTGCTGCTGATTTCCTTGTGGAAACTCTCTGTTCCATAGAAGGAAATCCTGTTAACTAACAAATACAGTAACTTATATAAGGTTTTCCTTTTATGGAACGTCTCCTACATAACTCCAAAATTTTGATGCAAAGGCAGATCTAAACCATGTGATTGTAAACAATAGCAACTTTTTCCTTTGGTAACCGACCCAATATCAGTCATATTCTTTCCATAGTATCTGACTTCTGTACCTCTTCATCTTCCTCTTATATATAAGCTAGATTTTAGACAACCAGTAGATAAGTATATAAATTTCCAGAGAACTATATATCAGAAAAATGAGAAGTTGTTTTCTTCTGAAGCAAAGAAAATTAAAGACATATGGTACTGTGAAATATTGCTTAGTCAAAAATGTGCCATGTGTGTACAGACAATTTTACAGCAGTCCCTGGAGAGATATATGTAAGCTAGTTGAGCTATGTAGGAATGAATGTGCATACACCTGTGTGTCTGTAAGTCTGTGTGATGGTGAGAAGGAAATTAATGATCTGCAGAAGAAGAAAATTCCACTAGTTATTCAGTTTTCATTTTTGTCAGGAAATAAATATGATTATTAAACTGAAAGGAAGCAAGAAAAACAATTAGGGAAGGAGAAGGATAATGGCCAGACTATTGAGGGAAATACTTATTTCTTTATTGACTTCTTTAGAACTATGATAATTTTTTAACCATGATGATATTTTAATGTTTGAGGATTAGATACTCTGTCCACATTTGCTGAAAAAGTTAATTATTGCTACAATAATGAAGATGTGTTGGGAATGAAGCATCACTTAAAATGAGAGTACTAAACTATCCCATCAGTATACTTGGTAAATATTTAATAGTGCATTTCCTGGAGCAGAAAACACTCCAAAACTCTCTTGGATCTTAACTATGATTATATCTAATAACTATAATTAAATCTAACTCTTTTTAATAGAATCATAGAATAGTAGAATCATTAGGGATAGGAAGGGACCTCGAAAAATCATCTAGTCCAATCCCCCTGCCACAGCAGGACTATCTAGACCAAGTCACACAGGAATATGTCCAGGTGGATTTTGAATGTCTCCAGAGATGGAGACTCCACAACACCCCTAGGCAATCTGTTCCAATGCTTTGCCACCCTCTCTGTGAAGAAGTTTCTTCTTGTGTTTATGGGGAACATCCTATGTTCCAGTTTGTACCCATTAACCCTTGTTCTATCACTGGATGACACTGAGAAGAGCCTGGCTTCTTCTTCTTGACACTTGCCCTTTATATATTTATAAACATCAATGAGGTCACCCCTCAGTCTCCTTTCTTCCAAGCTAAAAAGTCGTAACTCCTTCAGCCTTTTCTTATAAGTCAGATGTCCCACTCCCTAAATCATCTTTGTGGCTTCTGCACTGGACTCTCTCAAGCAGTTCTATGCCCTTCTTGAACTCAGGGGCCCAGAATTAGACTTAATATTCCAGATGTCGTCTCACCAGAGCAGAATAGAGGAGGAGGAGAACCTCTCTCAAACTACTAACCACACCACTTCAATCTTCCCCAGGAAACTATTGGCCTTCTTGACCACAAGGTCACATTGCTGGCTTATGCCCATCCTGCTCTCCACCAGGACCCCCAGGTTTCATTCTCCTACACTGCTCTCCAGCAGGTCAGTCCCCAGCCTTTATTAGTATCTGGGGTTGTTCTTGCCCAGATGCGAAGACTCTACACTTGCCCTTGTTGAATTTCACTAAATTCACAGTATCACAGTATCTCAGTAATGATGAGGCTGGAAAAGACCTTAAAAATCATCCTGTCCAACCTAAAACCAACCAAGTAAACCTAAACGCCTGACATCTAGATCATGCCACTCAGCACTTCATCCAGCCTAACCTTAGTAAAGGTAAAACCTTTACTACTTTACTTAGTAAAACCAAGTAAACCTTAAACACCTGTAGAGACGGTGACCCAACCTTTGTGGGCAGCCAGTTCCAAAATCTGATCACTCTTTCAGTAAAAAACCTTTTCCTAATGTCGTCTAACCCTCCCCCAATGGAGCTTAAGACTGTGACCCCTTGTCTTGTCTCCAGTGTCCAGGGAGAAAATTCCTCCCTGCCCATCTCTCTAGCCTGTCTAGGTCCCACTGAATGACAGCACAGCCCTCTGGTGTTTCAACCACTCCTCACAGCTTTGTGTCATCAGCAAACTTGTTGACAGTGCACACTAATCCCTCATCCAAGTTATTAATGGTCCCAGTACCGATCCTAGAGGTACCCCACTAGATACAGGCCTCCAATTGGACTCTGTCCCATTGACCACTACTTTCTGGCTTCTATCCTGAATCCAGTTCATGATTCACCTCACTACCTGATTTTCCAGACATTTTCTCAGTTTGGCTGCAGGGATGCTGTGGGAGACTGTATCAAGTGCTTTATTGAAGTAAAGATAGACCACATCCACTGCATTGTCATCATCTATCCACTTGGTTATATTTTCATAATAAGCTATCAGGTTAATTAAGTATGAACTCCCTTTGGTGAAGCTATATTGACTGTTTCTAATGACCCTGTTGTTCTTGATGTGCCTGGAGGCAGCACTGAGGACAAGTTGTTCCATCACCTTTCTGGGGATGAAGGTGATGCAGACCATTCTGTACTTACCGGGGTCCACCTTCTTGCCCTTTGTAAAGACTGGAGTGACAGTTTCTACCCTCCAGTCCTCAGGTATCTCTCCTGTTCCCCTTAACTTCCATCAAAAGGGATAGAAAGTGGTCTATCAGTGACTTCCAACATCTCTCTTAACACTTGTATGTGCATCCCACCCTATCCAGGTGCATGGATTTACACACATCCAGCCTAATTTATTGGTCCCTAACCCAGTCCTTGTCAACCAGGGCAAACTCCTCCTTCGTCCTGAGTTTCTCTGAGGCCTCAGTTGTGAGGGGCTCAGTAGGACAGCCTCCAGTAGTATAGACAGATGCAAAGAAGGCCTTCAGTATCTCCACCTTCTTTGTTTCCTGTCATCAGAGCACCCATCTCATTCAACAGTGGGCCTACATTGCTTCTAGTGTTAGTTTTATCTGTAATGTACTTGAAGAAGCCCTTTCTGTTATCCTTGACCTCTCTTGCAAGGTTTGATACCAAGGAGAGCTTGGCTTTCCTAGTTGCATTCCTACATCATCTGACTAGTGTCTTATAGTCATCCCAAGTGGCCATCATCTATAGACTTCCTTCTTCCTCTGGAGTTTGCCCAGCAGCTCCTTGCTTAACCACATAGGTCTTCTGACTCCCTTTCTTGACCTCTTGCATGTTGGGATGGTCTGATCTTGAGCTTGAAAGAAGTGGTCATTGAAGGTTAACCAGGTATTTTGGGGCACTGTATTCTCTGGTACTCTGTCCCATGTGATTTTCCTTAGAAACTGCTTGAAAAGGACAAAGTTGGCTCTACTGAAATCTAGGGTTGTGATTCTCCTAGGTATTTTGTTCCTGCCTGCACACGAGACCCTGAATGCCACCATTTTATGGTCACTCCTGCCCTCAACCTTCACTGCTTCAACAAGAACCCCCTGTGTTAGTGAGAAGGTCCAGCAACACTGCTTTCCTAGTGGGCTCATCCACCATTTGCATCATGAAGTTGCCATCAATAAGTGGAGGAGCCTCCTGAACTGTGGATGGCTGGCAAATATCAGGGTAGTTAAAATCCCCCATGACAAGAAAGACCTGTAACTTTGAAGCTGTTGTCAGCTGCCTGTAGAAGACCTCATCAACTTCCTCATCCTGATCTGGTGGCCTGTGATAGACACCCACAACAGTATCACCCAAGTCAACTAGCCTTTTAATCTGTGCCCACAAACTCTCAACTCACTTTTCATGCATTCCTGGACAGAACTCAGTATATTCTAGTTGATTTCTCATGTAAAGAGCAACTCCACCACTTTTCCTTGCTGGCCTCAAGCTATTGAATGCAGCTTCCTGCCCACACATCTAGAAAATCAGTAGTGGGTAGTAGTCAGTTGATTTGACCAGATTAAGGAGCATCCTAGTGATATCCCTGATTCTAGTTACAGGTAGACTGCAAACTCCCCTATGGTGAAGGTCAGTCTGTATATGGGGCCCTTAGGGATTGAGTCCCCAGTAACTAGTACCCTTCTCTTTTTTGTGAAAGAGGTTGTCATATTGCTGGAAGGCCTATCTGATTGTGATAAGACCTCCAGAATAGGTTGCCTGTCATCTATATTCCCATTAGACTGAATGTCTTTCAGGAGGGGCTCATATCTATTTCTTAGAGTCACATGAGATGGCAAGGTGGGCAAGAGGGGGTGCTTGCCTTCTGCCATGATCTTGAACTTGCTTTCACTCACCCATTTTACTTAGGCTTCTGTCTTCCTTCTGAGAGGTGCTGAATACAGAGGCCCTTGATTCTGGGTGTTATTTGGCCATTGTATGGTTCACAGGCACTGGGTCCACCAATCTTTCCCCATTTCAGCCTCTCTAATGCCCCTGAGCCTTTCTACTTGAGCTTGTAACCTTATAAACTCATCTTGCAGCTGCGTCGTTTGATTAAGCAGATCATCTATCTGCTCACACAGCTGTTCTCCAAGATTAAATCAGTGAGAGGCTGTGGCCTGTCACCTGCAGAGCCACATCCTTCTGTGGGAGCTCTGTCTGGGTTCACATGCCCATTTTGTCTCAGAAACCTGGGCACAACCTGAATGACCCTCATTAAAGAAAAGTCAAATGTATACTGCAAGAAAGAAAAAAAATTAATAAGTGATATTTGTGATAAATAACTTTTCTCTAGCATTGGTGTTCTGGGGAAGGAAAAAGATTTTCCCACTCATAGCATGACAAAGTATACATATAGTATACACTTCCATGGAGATTTCCTAAGAGATTAAAATGGCTTATATGTCTTTATCAGCTTGAATTTTCTACTTAATTTCTTCATATCCTTTAAATAATTCCACCCTTAGGACTTCACCACACTGGATTGAAGATTAGCCAAATTGTTCTTATGTCCGACTTATAAATCAAATATAGGGCTGTCTGATCATTAATGTAAAAATGTGTTCAAGTTTAGAAATCTTAATGCAAAATGTTGCTGAGACTGTTAGATGCCTTCAGAGTGTCACACCTACAGTAAATTAATCAAAATATGCATGATATTTGATCTTATTAAACAGAAAACACTTGCTAAAGTACCTCTGGTAACACATGCATTTGAAAAAATTAAGACAACACCCATTAATGTTGTCACTTAATTTGCAGCTCACCTCTCCTTTACACAAAGCTGCTGTGTTTTGTTTGTTCATATTCTAGGAAGATCGTTTCCATATGTCTAATATATGTGATTTTTCAACATGTATATTATCCTTCATTTTAATACTACTCCATTATATTAATTTACTAACAAGTTTTAGCTAAACTCATTATCTCGATTGTTACCCAGTCATCCAGAAAACTAGGCCATTCACTTACTTGTGTCAATAATCATATCCTATGGTCACTGCATATTAGTATTTAATTTTTGTTCTACTCTCTGTGCTTAAGTGTAATCAAGTGAGTAATTTCGCTAGAACCATCCACTGAGCCTTAAAGTGTGAATCAATTTCATATGGTCTACCTCTGTACACACTGCAGCTCCAAAAGTGGCCACAACCAGAGTGATAAAATGCAGAGGTAATATGATGGAGTGTGGGTAAGTTTGTAATCCTCAGAGAATTTTTTGTGCTACTCTGTCTGTTTAGATCAAAGCTATAATTGTTATTATACAACACCTCTTGATACATAATATGCTGTGCACACATGACAATCCCCACCAGTAACAATAGAAAATTATTTGACAAAAAAGAATATTTTGCATGTTCCCTTAAGCTAAATCAGTTGGCAAAGTATTATTTCCTAGCCATAAATTTTCTATTTCTAGGAGTAGTTGGCTACATACAAAGGAATTAGTCAAACATTGCATTTTCCCTCCCTTTCATTTATCTTTTTTTCCTATGTAAGATATGTCTGCTTGTAGTTATATGTTCTACAAGTTACACACTGTCTGGTAGTAGAGAATCTTCACATTGTACAATATGTTTGCCTTCTATGGGTTGATCTAACCTTTATGAAATCCAAATCCCACAATTATGAATGCATACATTGATCACACATATATAGAGAACTACTTAGAGTGTATTTTACAGTAGTCCAGATCTCTTCTCCAGTATAGAAGGACTTC
This sequence comes from Upupa epops, assembly GCA_013397515.1. NCBI lineage: Eukaryota > Metazoa > Chordata > Aves > Bucerotiformes > Upupidae > Upupa > Upupa epops. The sequence goes on along the minus strand of VZRI01005003.1, from coordinate 32,946 downwards.
ATTGCAAAAACCTGAATAGCTTCCTCTGAGAGAGCTAGTCATCAAACAGCATTCTACACAAAGGATATATTCAGAGAAAGACTGAGGTGCATAGAGTATGGACGTAGAAAAGGCTGGCAGCCCATATTTTGAACACCTTTCTTCATCCTTATTTATCTGATTCGCAGCAGTCTCTTCAAAACAGTTGTACAAAGGATTCATTGGCTTTTTGCTTTCATACAGAATGAAACAGGTTTGGAAGATTTCCCATATGCTTGGAAACACAATCTTTGCTCATCAAACTCAAATTTTACTCTCAGGAACAAATCACGTTTTTCACATGCAGAGCATCTTGCTCTGAGTTCTGAAACAACAGTTCAGTTTCTAGGGCAGTTTCTGTTTGAAAGTAGACAGGTTAAATAGTAGTAGCATTTTTTTCTTTACCCAAGGTTAGGGGTATTGACTTTACAGTGTTGCTATGCTTCCTGTCTACAGATTGTGGAGGTTTTCTCAAGGTTGTATCAATATAATAATGTAGGAATTTACATAGGCAGATTATTACCCCCTCTATTAGCGGTGTGCAGACAATGAAGAGATGTAGAGAGAATAAGTGTTCTCCAGATATTGATCCTTAACACTGTGTAGTCATTATGAACAAATAACTATATAAAAGTGAACAATACTAACACAAAGGGCAAATATTTAAATATCCTACTACTTAAGAGGTTGCATTAAATATTTACATATTGATTTATATTTTCATATAAATAAAAAGTTTAAAAATAATTGTACAGTTATAGAATACTTTTTATTTTGAAAGTATCCTTGTGAAATGCATACTAGGGAAGATATAGCAGAATAACTAAAATAAAAGTGCAATTAGGTTAATACTGCTTGCACTTTACAAGATGTTGCTTTTGATCATCTGTGTTCTTTAGACTTTGAGGAATCAATACAATCAAAGACTTTTGTAATGCAAAAGGCTGATTCTGGAAAGTCAAGTAAAATTCCTAATGAAATCCAAACTCACTGAATTTACAGATTTCTCCTTCCTATATGCATGTTCTACCTGACCAAAAAAAGAGAGCTGTTGCTAAGCAACACTGTTTTCCTATCCCACTGGTCAGGCTTCAGACTCAAACAAAGGCTCACTGAGGAGATGATAGCAAAGTGCAGTTAAAACCAAGAGTTTGCGACATTAAACAAAAATTTACACCCTGGCTTCTACTCTCAATGGACCCAGGTCTGGGGACTTTTGTGTTTGGGAACAAATGGGGTATAGAGCAATAAGGAAAACAGGTCATTGAAGTGCTTTGCATTAACTTTGCCAATTTCAGCACATATTTTAAAATGAGGGGGAAGCCAGAGCCCTTATTTTGAAGTAACCACTTGACTCATTGGCTCTACTTGGTGCCAGCCTAGTGAAAGATCCATTTCCTCTCCAGAGCTTACCAAAATGTGTTACATTGTGAAGGGTTACAACAGAAATGATACCTTAATATGTGTAGGCACTCCTGTGAGACACTTAACAGCTGTCTCAGTGTCTTCTAGATCCTTGCTGCGCCAAGTTGTTAACTATTTGTCCATAAATGCAGGCATTAATTCAGTCATTAAGAGGTTAATAAATTAGGCTTTTTTTTTCTCCCATATTTCAAGGATATTCAATATGGTTCATATCATGCATCAGTGCTACATTAAATTCCTATTACTGTTGAAGTAAATTTCTTTAGGTTTTGTGAGATTTTATGCTTCAATATTGTGCAGAGCCAGCCCAGGTGTAAGATTACACTTCTGGATTTAAAGTTTGTGGGGTTTTTTACTGTTTTCATATGCTTCTTTTAAGATCTTACTGCTTGATGTTTGTGTTAATGAATAATACTCTTACCAAGACCTCTTCATTAATTCTCTAATAATATGGGTAGAACACATTAAAATTTGCCTTCATATTTTGTCTATCTGTACCTCTAAAGCATGACCAGTTGTTATGCTTTAAAACCTAAGCAGAATCTGTAGATTTAATTTGTGTATTTTCTGCTGAAATGTTTGGGTTTGAAAAGTTTGATATCATGGGCATTTTATCTCAGTTTAGCTTAGGAGTAGTGTGACAAACCATATATATATGTCTATGTCTTGTGAGGGATTTTTGCTGATGGTGGGGAGGCATGAATTTAAATGTCTTTTCACATTCTTTCCCCAAATTAAGTTTTTTTTATTGCCTGCAAGTTTGTAAATTATTTTTCTTAAACTCTCCCTTTGTGTCTAACAATTTGTTTAAAAGTTCTTTGCTAAAATAGAGTCCAGGTCTTTAATCCACAAGACTAGTGCATCTCAGAGTATAGTGGTGACAAAATATAGCACAATGCCATAGACATTTTGGCTCTAATAAGCTAGAATTTTAACCCATGGGAAATTCTGAAAAAGGTAGCACAAATTCTCTGTCCTAGGAGGTGAAAGCCAGTGTATAGCATTTTGTTTTGCAAGTTCAGCAGATCATTTAGCTCTTGTTTTCTAAAAGGAAAATAGTAATAGGGACATGAGAAGCATAATAGACAACGATTGTAACACAAAAGCTGACACACCAAAAAAAGAACAAGAAAGTTAAGTGAGAATCATATGTAGGATCAACTGCAAATAACAAGTTCATAGACAGGAACATAACTATAAACCTGTATCATTACTAAGTTATTATTTTCCCATGGATGATTTAGATTGAGCTTCAGAATCCTTGAAAAGATATTAGAACTTACAGGACTAAAACATAATCATTTTTTTTTTTGTACATAATAATTGTTCAAACTACTATTTCTCTACTAATTTTCATAAAAGAAGGTAAATGACTGTTTTAGAAATGTACATTTTATCTGTTTTGCCTATTGATAATAAAATACAAAGTGCTTAACTGTTGAGTGATGTAGAGTGCATTTGGAAACACATACATGTTTTATAAGGTCCTATATAATTTTAAAAGACTCCTATACTCTTCTTAGGAGTTGCCTGTGTTCTAGAATCTTCACCTTTACTCTGTCCAGGATATTTGTGTGACTTACATTCATAGACTCTAGTGTGAGAATAACTTCCCTATTTCTCTACCTCATGGATGTATTTGAAGACTTATAAACACTTCTCAGTGATAGAAAAATATGACCAATACATGCAAAGAGTAAATTATTAAGGAAAGTTGTATCTGCAAGACATTTTATGATAATCAATGCAATAAATGGAAGTATTGCTCTCTTCTTATTTTCCTTATGCATTGTTCTATATTCTCCTTATTGTTTTAAAGGGAAGTCTATTTTTCTCAAAGATTATTTTTTCTAACAAAAAAGAAAATATGCAGTGATCCCTATCCAGCTGTTCCTTGACAGTTGACAGGGCATTGTCAATGCATGTCAAGCAATTATAAATCTTGAATGAAGTCATGTCATGTTTGTGGACAAGTATAAAAGCAGATTCCTCAAATAGGCCAAAGACAATGAATAATTGTCTCAGATCAAATCATGTATATATAAAATGTAATTTTACACTACACTTCATTTAAACAGAATGGAGAGTATTTATATACATTGTTACTTTGTACTTACTCTATCTGATGAAAAAAATTGTGACTGAACAAATAGAACTGGTCAATGCCTTCTTTTTATCCATCAAAAAGTTAATATCAAGGTCAAGTGTGGCCACAGACTGTTGTAGAAATATTTTGTTCAAACTGCAGAAAATACAGAACTTCTTTTTCCCTATTTTCATGGCATTTTTCTTGCACGAGAGAGAGAGAGAGACTCTTCTAAAGACTCCATGTGGGTAGAATAACACTCAGTTTGTGGCTGGAAGAAAAGTTATAAATTAACTTTTTCATAAAGGTAGCTCTAATAACTGGGTAGCAATGCATACAGTGAACAGGAGCAAGATGCAAATTTCTACAACATTAGGCTGTTTTTTTTCAATAAATATGCAGCTTAACTGTGCTTAACTGTTTCTTTTGTGTGACCTCCACAAACAATTTATCATGAAGATGCTGGTTCTTCCTTAGAAGTGTGGACTCAATGTGTATTCCAAATTACAGAATGGAGAAAATGTAGAAGAACTAATAAATTTTGTAAAGGATAAAGAACATCATAGTGTTTAAATCGTGCATCATTGAAAACCTATTTCACTAGGTGCCAGTCATTTTAAGTAATTAACAACTAGGTGCTAGGTTTCCATCCTGAGGCAAAGATGACAATGGTTGACTAATTATTAAAGTATTTTGACATAATAATGGCTGCTGACATAAGTGTTACTACAAAGAAACAACAAGTAGTTTACTACAGCGTTTCATTTCTAAAGAGATTGGGCAAGACGCATGAGAGTAATGCAGCCACTAGGAACCAACAGTAATAGAAAGTTTGTTATACTTCTTAGCATTATAGCACTCAAAACACTGAACACGCTCCATTTGACCAATCATTAATAAGTACTGTAGCTTTATGTTTCTCATCGCTATATGAAATTCTATTCTTATTGATGATGTATGCAAGATGACCGACAAAATTGCTCATGCTCCTTCATTACTAGACAAAAATTGTCATATCACAATCTTCCATTCCAACATGATCTAGAAACACAGACTAGCTAGAGTAGTTCCTTGTGTTGAAAAATAGTTTCACATTTTAAAGACATTTATGAATATTCAAAACAGCAAAACATATCAAAATAAACCACTAATGAAAATATCGATGTGGCAAGCCAATGGGTGAAACTATAAACTAAATAGAAATATGCTAAAATAGAATATACCAGTTGCTTGTGGATGAAATTATTAATTTACCTATACTCAAATATCTGCCTACATTTTTATAGTAAAAAGAAACATATGTAATATTACCATGATAAATGACATAACAACAAAATTAGACACTCATTCCATAATAAAAATAAAATAATGCAAATTGCTAAATATTTTTATACCATCATATTTGTGTTCTATTAATTGTGTTTTAAATGAATCTGTCATATAATTCTATTTCTTGAGACTTACAGCAGCCTTACTCCAGAAAGTCAGTGATCAAGCTGCTCTAGATGGTTTCTCCCTCTATTCAGCAACTAAAATAAAAAACAACTTTTCTTTCACTCTTGTAGGCACCAGTTCTTGAATTTTCCTTTCATATGTGCTGGGAACTGTTTGGTTTTTATGTAATCATCCAATCTAAGGAGAATCTTCCATCTGCCTAACTTCTTTGCTATGTAATCCAATGTTTCTCTTTGAAGGCATTGGATTCATTTTGGTATGCTGACAAAAGTCTGTATCTGAGGGTTTGAAAGGGGTTATTTTAAACACCAGGGGAAAGAGTATACAATACTTTTAATAGTCTTGTATTCTTAGAAACTATTATAAGTTTCAATGTTTCTGGTACATGTGAGATTTTCATTTATCTTGGTTCATGACCATAGTAAAGAAATATTAAACTCATATCCACAAAAGTATAGGAAACCATAAGCTTTTAACACTCACACCAAGAGACAAGTCTAGGTACATTAAGAATGACATGTTATTAAGAATTCCTACCAAGACAAAATGAAGTTTGAAAAGCTAGTACAGAAGACCTTTCTTACGATAATATAACAATCTTAATACAATGCAAAAATCTACCTTGTTTAATTGGATAATTTACTTAAACAGAAATTCTATTTTTAAAGCTTTTTATCTAAGCCATGGAAATAGCAACATTTGTGTAGCAAGACAGAACTTCTAGTTATGTATTACACTCTTGACTTTAGGCTGTTTCTCCAAGTTAAGCAAAAAAATTTTTGGTCTCCAGTGATTCTGAGATTCAGTAAAATATCAGGCAAAAAATCTACATATTGATTTTGCTCATGTCTTACATGTGTATGGGCATAAAATTTTCTAAACTTACAAATATATATTTGTAGACATAATTCTATCTTCCAGGCCCATGTATTTGTATGCTAGAAGGACTACCTTAGCCATTTCTGTATTGTAAACCATATTGCTAAGAGGTCATATCAGAAAAATTTCTAAAAGTATCCCTCCTTCCCCACAGACATGAACCATTTTGATGTGTAACTAAGACTTCCATACTTTCACATCTCAGTACAAAGTCCCTCATTCCAAACTATCCACCTGTAAACAACAGGTTCCCACTGGGACCTTCTAGCATACTTAGGTTCATTACTCCCTCTGACACCATGTTAAGGATTAGACATTTCCATGTTTTGAACTTTTATTAACATCTACATACTTTTTAAAATCTGATAGTTCTTTGAGGTCTAACTCTCCAGAAACTGTCCAGAATATTCACAGCTAGGACTTTCAAGAATAAATTTTGCATATATGAATGTGTACTCACTGAGAAAATATGATACAGCAGCCCTTTATCCTGCTTAAGATGCTCTCCTACACAGACATCTAAAATGTAGCTTCATCCGGGTATAATCCTTATGCATCTTTTTCTCAGGCTGCAGGCCTGACAGATAATGATGTCCTATTCTGTAGCTGTGAAGGAGATCTTGAATGTAACAGGTTTTCAGAAAAGCCTTTAGAATTAGGCTGTTTTCGTGTGCTGGGGATACATTTCTACAATTCTAATCAGCACAGAGTGAAACACTGGAGGAGGCAGGACTCTGCTAGATTCCTTGGTTCTGAGTAATCAAGAATAAATCCCATGAATAGAAATACTTTGAGCACAGGAATGGAACTTTGAAAATCTTACTAGATAAGGAATGCTTCAGAAACACAGAGGACAATTACAGAATGTATAAACAGCACCAGACTTTTGTGTACTGACATATAAAACAAGGGAGACCCCATGGTTTAAAAAAGTTACAAAACATAGACATTAATTGAATGTTTATGTGCTTCAAAGCAAATGGAAGTAATGTGTGTTACACTTTCACTACGTAGCAGTAAAATAACACTCTCTCTGTTTATCTGAGCCATGCAGAAGTTCTGAGAGATAATTCACAGCTATGTCCCATGGCATGCTTTCCATTCCATTATTTACAAAGGCTTAGGCACATATATGCAAACAGTAAAATACAAAGTGAGTTGCTACCTGAGTTACTGTGGTTTATCTATCTGTACAGGAGTGGACCCATGTGAATCTTACGAGGTTGAACAGGTGAGTGCAAGGTCTGACACTTGGGTTGGGGCAATAGCTGTTACCAATATAGGGTGAAGAATGGTGGGATTGTGAGCAGCCTTGAGGAGAAAGACTTGTGGATACTGATGGATGAAAGGCTGCACAACAAGTAGAGAACATAAAAGCAAAGAAATATAAAATTTAGTTTTAGATCAGCAACCTTGACAACACCAAAGTGTGGCATGGTCTGACTCGCCCTCACTCCTCTCATCTGTAGACTCTTGGGACCTCTGGCTGTCTTCATTGCTCTCTTGGTATAGTTGACTCCATAAATGAAGGGGTAGTGATAGAAGTAATTGTCAGAAATTGCCTCTGAGTGTCTTTTTGACTCCTACCAGGTAGTTTCTTTACCCCTGTGACTTAAGGGACTCAGTGAGGGGGACTTTCAGGACCTTAGAGAAATCTTGGATGTACTCTTGGGGAAGCAACAGCCCACCACATTAGCATGCCTCTGCAGATAGAACACTCTTGTTTCATGGCTTTTTTTTTCTTCTTCTTGTTCTGTTCTCACTGCAGAACTTGTATATCTTTGCCATGTTCAGGAATTCAGTCCTGGAAACTGAGAGTGGTTTCTGCTCCTCCACTCCTCTCCCTGCTTATAGTAATTTGAGCCATTTCACCCATTGTTATTCACTGTGACAATAGCTCAAAAGGCCATTTGTATCATGAGTTGCATTAGAAGAAAATTGGTTAGCCGGCTGAAAATGTAGGTTCTCTCCCTCTGCTTCATCCATCCCTGGAGTCCTTGGCACAAGAAGGAAATGAACCTGTTGGAGAAGGTCCAGAGAATAACCACAAAAATGATCAGAGGGATGAAGAACTTCTGTTGTGAGGACAAGCAATGAGAGTTGGGATTGTTCAGTCTTGAAAAAAGAAGGCTCCAGGGAGACCCTGTTGTGCCCTTACAGAGCCTTTTCTGTACTCTTAGAGCACAGTGTACATTAGCTTTGTAAACTTCTTCTGCAGTAACATCTCATGTTCCAAGCACTGGGATATCAACAGTAAACAGGAGTTGAGACTAGGACATTTAAACACTTGGATTTGGTGAGGATTTATTTCAGTGTCTATGACAGACTATGGTGGTAGTGTTTCAGACCTCAGAACAGGAAAAAACTTAAATGCTCATTGCATTTCTGCATAATGACAACAATAATGGAACTATTTTCAGAAATCTAGCAGAGCATTTAGGGTCTCTGATCAGCTTTCATACGAAGAAACAGATTCAAGGTAAAGTACATTTTTCCTTGAAGCTGTGTACTTGACATCTTACATACTAGTATATCACTTTGACACCTGTAGTCACAGACTAGCAGACACAGAGAAGAAAATGTTAAGACAATTTTCCATGCTTCTAGCAAGTAAGAAAAGATTTCAGTTCATGCCCATTCAGGTGCTCAATAGCATCCACAAAGCAAATAATGTTATCAGTACAAGTATCTGATATTTTATATTATTTTTTTTCTTAACTGAGAACCACATAATTCTGTTCTGAAATGGCTATATGTTTTTTGGGGGATTTTTTTTTGGTGGTAATGGTTTGTTGCTTTTTTGATTTTGCATTTTTTGGGGAACTTGGGAATGTGTGCTTCAACTGGGGTTTCTTGGTGGCTTTTGATTGCTTTGAATAAGCTTGCATTTAGGAGTTGGATACACAGGGACCATGCTTTGCTTTGTTAGCTTCTTTATTGCATGCACATCTTCATAAATACACATGCATGTAATCAATCTCATACCAATAAATCTTGTGACTCCTTAAAGCAAAGTAAAGTTTGAAGAGTCATTTAAGTGTTTTGAAGGAAGGTGTCTTTGAAGTGGATCTTTTCTGGGTACCGCTCTTGCACATTTACAGATTTGAGAGGTTGTGGACAGTGGCATTTCTCAGTTGTTTGTGGTCATAGACTAAATTAGTTTAGTCACAAAATTCCATTTTCATTACTTTCCTGAGCACTTAGATCCTCTCAGCTGTGACAGCTTTTACAATCTCTTAGTAGTTTATTGCCTGTGACATACAGGATCTGAATTTTCCTGGTGTTCTGCAATATCACAGTAACTTTCCATTAGTATCAATAATTCAAATCCCCAATAAAGTCTTCAAAAAAGATATTTTTCTCTTTTGTGTGTAGCTTTTATCTTCAGTGTTTCTAAACAATGTCAAAGCTAGACAGTGTGATTCAGTAGCTAGGAATAGTGTTTTTATAAGCTATACTGTAAAATCTTTACTTTGTTTTGGCATGCTATGTCAGTTTCTTTTATACTATTCCACAGAGGAATTTTTGTTTCACCATTAAAAAACATAGATGTAGTTACCGATAAATTTTACTTGTTCAGTTTTGTGTGGACTTCTCTGTTACATTTTGTACAAAATTGTATCTATTATATATAATATATCTACTCTATATCATAATATTATTATATTATCATAGTATTATTAATATCTAAAATATTAAAAGTGATGGAGGTCAAAATATTTCAGGTTGTTTGGAGACAAAAAATTCTTTGAATCTGGTTACAAGTTCCATTAGAAACATATCTCAGTAAGTAGAGCAATACATTTTCAAATTCTATACAAGTTTTGAACACACTCACTGGCTTGTACTTGTTGAATTTTGTAAAAGTATCTCTCATTAAAAGAGAATACAGTGATTTTAATATATATACATGTATGTTCTGAGTATTGCAGCTTCTGATAAACAAGATAAAGCACCTGGCTTCTATGTGTTTAGTCAGCATTTTCAATAACTCTCTCGCTGTTAAATGTAAATGTTAAATCCATTACATTACTCCCATACATCTACCTGAGCCTCTTAAAATGACGAAAACTTTCCTCTCCTGTAAATGGTAATTTCTGCAAGGGATGGTAAATGTTGCTGTAAAATATGGTCTGCAGACTTCTAATCTTTACTCTTTGCAGAAATAATCTGTTGGAGATAGTCCCCAGAAGAAGAAGCATGTTCAGCTAATAGTTCTTCCAGTACTTCATAACTGATTGATTTTACAAAATAACTCTACATCCCTAATCTTTCAACTGCAATGGCATATTACTACAAGGAGGCTTTAGTAAGGCTTTTGACACAGTCTCCCACAAAATTTTTCTGTGGAAACTGGAGAATCATGGTATAGCTAAATATACCCTTCACTGGGTTAAAAACTGTCTAGCTGGCCATTCCCAGAAAGTTGTGATTAATGGGGTGAAAACTAGCTGATGGCTGATCCCAAGCGATGTCTCTCAGGGTTCAGTTTTGGGGCCAGTCTTGATTAAAATATGTATTGATGACCTGGACGTGGAGATTGAGAGCACCCTCAATAAGTTTGCAGACAACATGAAACTTTGTGCAAGGTTTGATCTACTTGAGGGAAGGAAGGTCCTATAGAGGGTCTTGGACAGGCTGGGTCAATTGGCTGGAGCCAACTGTATGGTACAACAAGGCCAAGTGCTGGGTCCTGCATTTTGGTCATAGCAATCACAGGCAATGCTACAGGCTTGGGGATCAGTGGCTCAAAGGCTGCCCAGCAGAAAAAGACCTGGGGGTGCTGGTAGACATCCGGCTTCATATGAGCCAACAGTGTGCCCAGGTGGCCAAGAAGGCCAACAGGATCCTGGCCTGCATCAGGAATAGCATAGTCAGCAGGAGAAAGGAAGTACTCAGCCCTTGTACTCAGCTCTTGTGAGGCCTCATCTTGAGTACTGTGTTCACTTCTGGTCCCCTCATTATAGGAAAGACATGGAGATGCTGGAGATTGACCAAAGGAGAGCTACCAAGTTTATCAGGAGTTTAGAGAACAAGTTGTATTAGGAGAGGCTGAGGGAGATGGGCTGTTTAGTTTGTTGAAGAGGAGGCTGAGTGGGGACCTCATTGTCCTCTACAGCTACCTGAAGGGTGGCTGTAGAGAGGTGGGTGTTGGCCTCTTCTCCTTGGTGACTAATAAGAGAACCAAGGGCAATGGTCTGAAGTTGAGGCAGGGGAGGTTTAGTTTAGATGTTAGGAAGAATACTGTTGCAGACTTATTGGTGCGGTTGACCCAATTTATACACTGCTATCAACTAAAAAAATTCTGTTACAAATAAATTTTGACACAGTGAGAACATCTTTCTCTGTGGAGCTTGTAAAATCTAGCTATTAATTGTGCCCATGTAAAAGAGTAAAATGAGTCAGGACTATAGACCTCAAGCTATATGGTTCAAAGATATTTTTTAATAAAACATGAATATAGATATGAGTCTAAAAACCCTGCCATGACAACAGTAAATAAAACAAAACATGCTATGTCTGCATAGAACAACTGGAAAACACATATGAAATAGACATTTTTCCAAGGATAAGAATGACACTTGGAGTCAGAAGAACTATAAGGAAGAATGTGTTCCCAGTGCAGATAGCACAGACATAAAAATATTCTTATTAGCACAGACTCCCAAGGCAACAACTGTATCTTGCAGGAGGACAAAAAAGAAAAAGAACAAAAGCATTACAAATTAGGAAAAGGATTCTTTATGGAGACTCAGAAACATGCATGAAGAGATTGATGTGAAATTAGTCAGCTAGAATATTATGGCTCACAGCCAGACTTGCAAAAGCCTTGAGACCTAAAAGAAACTCTATTTGATGGGCACTCCATATTAAGAGATGACAAGTGTCTCTTTTATACTAATCTAAGTCCAGTTAAGAGACAATGAATTTAATTAATTAGGTTAATTAATTGCTTCTTGCCTGGCAAGATTTTGAACATACTGAGAAACTGCTCTGGTTAATTCACAACAGTGAAGTAGTTTGCCAAGTTCTACAAATTCTTGGGGTTCCCCCCTATTAAATTTATGTACTGTGCTAAGTGCCTCATGATCAAACTAAATATCTGTAAAACAAAAACACTCACATTTTGATATATTATATTCCTTCCATTACTCTCCTTCTTCTACATGGTTTCTGAAGCCATATATGTGTATATAAATATATTAGGATATAAAAAATATCCTAAATACAAGCATTTTAATAGTATTCTTCTACAGTATTAAATGATTACAGTCAGATCCAGAAATAAGCTTGTTCCAATATTTTATAGTTTTGTATAAAAATATCTACCTGACAATTTTATATTAATCAGCATATATGTAATCATTTCTAATAAAATTCCACTGACCATATATGTATACCACTTATGTAAAAAAACTAACACTGACCTTATTCATGCTTTTTGTGATAACACTTTAAGCTGCTATTTCCAGGACTAAACATGCAAATATTCAAGAGAAACCTCAAACTAATTATATTTTTATGACTGTACTTCTACATGTTTTAAATACAGAAAAATATATCGAAAATATATGAGGTCAGGATTTTGCAAAGAAAAAAAGAAACACAGATTTACAAATAAAGTAAGTGTATATTAAGTCTTGAAGTCCATAGGCTTGGCCAGGAATAGGTCAAACAATTGATGAGGTTTTTCTTACACCATTCGAACTGTGAAATATATTTGTGTTTCTCCATCTTTTTCATTTTTGATCTATGTTTTAGAGGAAAAGCACATGAAACTGAATCTGAGACTCAGCAGCTATCTTGCTCAAGAAAGGTGGTCCATATAGAAAGGGTGTAGTAACTCAAAGATCAGCAGAATCACAAAATTACAGAATTATTGAGGCTGAAATAAACCTCTAAAATCATCAAGTCCATCAATGACTCAGGATCACCACAGCCAACTAGACCATGGCACTAAGTACCTGAAGGGAGCCTACAGGAAAGCTGAGGAAGGGCTGTTTAAAAGGCCTTAGAGTGGTAGGACTAATGGTAATTGTATCAAGGTGAAAGAGGTTAGGTTTACACCTAAAGTAACACCTAAAGTGACACCTAAGTCAGAAGGAAACTCTTCACAATGAAGATGGTGAGAGACACTGGAATAGACTGTCCAGAGAGGTTGTAGCTGCCCCTCCCTGGAAGAAGGCCAGATTGAATGGGGCCTTGATCACCTTAGGGTAGTGGGGGGTGTCGCTGCTAATCAACCTAGTGTAGCACAAGGGTTAGAACTAGATGATATTTAAGGTCCCTTCCAACCTGAACCATTCTCTGAATCTATGAACATTTATTTTTTAAATTGTAGGGGTAGGGACTTCATCACCTGTGTTGATCACACTTTCTGTGAGAAAGTGATTCCTAATATCCAGTCTAAATCCCCCCTGGCAAAACCTCTTGTCCTGCCACTAGCTGCTTGGGAGAAGAGCTCAATCCCCATCTGTCTTCAACTTCTCCTCAAGTAGCTATAGGGAGTAATAAGGTCCCCCGAGTCTCCTCCAGGATAAACAATCCCAGCTCCCTCAACCTTGCCTCATCAGACTTTCCCTCTAGTCCCTTCACCAGCCTCATTGCTCTCCTCTGCCCTGCTCCAGTACCTTAATATCTTTCTTGAAACAAGGGGTACAGAGTTGCACACAGTACTTGAGGTGAGGCCTCAACAGTATAGGGGGAGAATTATATCCCTAGTCCAGCTGGCCACGCTATTCCTCATACAAGCCAGGATACCATTGATCTTTTGTGCCATCTGGGTATACTGCTGCTTCATGTTCAACCATTTGTTGACCAGTACTCCCAGGTCCCTCTATGCCAGACCACTCTCCAACCACTCATCCCTCAGTCTGTAGTGCTACAGGGGGTTATTGTGGCCAAGATGTAGGACTCTGTAGTTGACCTTGTTAAACCTCATGCTGTTGGCCTCTGTCCTCTCTGCCTATCCAGATCTCTCTGCAGCATCCTTCTCCCCTCCAAAAGATCAACACTTCTACCCAACTTGATGTCATCTTTGAATTGACTAAGAGTATATTCAATCCCTTCATCCAGATCATGTTGTAAAGATGTTGAATAGGATTTAGCCGAGCACTAATCCCTAGGGGACACTGCTGATCACTGGACACCAAAATGAGATGGCACCATTCACAACCACTCTCTGTGCCCGGTCATCCAGCCATTTCTTAAGCCAGCACAGGATATACCAGCTTTTCCAGGAGGATGCTGTGGGACACTGTGTCAAAGGCTTTGCTGAAGTCTAGGTAGACCACACCCACACCCTTCTCACAGTATCACAGTATCATAGTAATGATGAGGCTGGGAAAGACCTTAAAGTTCTTCCAGTCCAACCTAAAACCAACCAAGTAAACCTAACATCTGACAACTAGATCATGCCACTCAGCACTTCATCCAGACTAACCTTGAACACCTCCAGAGCCAGTGACTCGACAACCTCTGTGGTCAGCCCATTCCAAATCTGGATCACTCTTTCAGTGACAAACCTTTTCCTAATGTCAAGTCTAAATCTCCCCCAATGGAGCTTAAGACTATGACCCCTTGTCCTGTCTCCAGTGACCAGGCAGAAAAGACCGACTTCTGCCTGACTACAACCGCATTTTAGATAGTTATAGACCTCGATAAGGTCACCCTTGAGCCTCCTCTTTCCTAGGCTAAACAGACACAGCTCCATCAGCCTCTCCTTGTAGGGCTTTCCTTCCAGACCCTTTACCATTCTAGTTGCTCTCCTCTGGACTTGTTCCAGCACCTTGACATCCTTCCTAAACTGAGGGGCCCAGAATTGAACACAATACTCCAGGTGTTGTCTAACCAGTGCCAAATACAGGGGGAGGATTACCTCCTTATCCCTGCTGGCCACACCATTCCTGATACAGGCCATGTTTGCCATTAGCCCTCCTAGCCGCCTGGGCACATTGCTGACTCATGCTAAGTTTACTGTTCACCAATATCCCCAAGTCTCTTTCTACATGAGTACTCTCTAAGAACTCCATTCCCAGCCTATAGTACTGGAATGGAAGCTATTACTATCCCTCTTTTTTTTCACTGATATATTTATAAAAGGTCTTCATTTTATTCTTAACAGTAGTGGCCAGCCTGAGTTAGAGTTGGGCTTTAGCCTCCCTAATTTTCTTCCTACACAACCTGACAATTCCTCGATACATGACTCAATTGACCTCACCCTTTTTCCAGAGGTAGTACATTGTCTTTTTCTCTTAGTTTTTTCAAAATTTCCTTCCTCATCCAGTATGGTCTTTTTCCCCTACGGCCCATCTTGTGACAAACAGGGACAGCCTGGGTTTGTGCCTTCAATAATACATTCCTGAATTATACACAGCTCTCCTGGACCCCCTTTTTGTAAAGGGCTGCCTCTATAGGAATTGAACTTTCCTATTCAATTGCTTAAATAAACTGAAATATGCCCTGAGGATATCCAGTTTAGATGCTTTATTGAGCCCTCTTTTTGATCCACTATTAATTGAAAACAACCATTTCATGATCACTGCATCCCAGGCAGCCTCCAACAACCATATCACTCACTAGGTCTACCCTATTTGCAAATAGCAAATCAAGAAAAGCCTTACCTCTCGTAGGCTCACCGACCAATTGCGTCAAAAACCAGTCCTCAATACACTCTACTAACCTTCTAGACTGCCTTCTCACTGCTGTGTTAAGATCCCAGAGAATATCTAGGAGGTTGAAGTCACCCAAGAGAATTAAGGCAGATGATCTTCTCCTCAAACACTAGGTGAGTCACCCAGTCAAAGAATGGATCAAATTGGTTAGGAAGGATCTTCTTTTCCTAAACCCATGCTGGCTGAGCCTGATGCCCTGTTTGACTTGTACATGCTGCTCAACGGCACTCAGAATGATCTGTTCCATGACCTTGCCAGACACTGATGTTACGCTGACAAGTCTATAGTTCTTCTGATCCTCCTTCCAGCACTTCTTATGGATGGGCATCACATTGACCAACCTCCAATCTTATGGAACCACACCAGTTATCCAGGACCAATGATAAATAATGAAGAGTGGCTTAGCTAGGCCTTGCTCCAACTCCTGAAGCACCCTGGGATGAGGTCCCATCTGGACCCATAATCTTGTTAGCATCTAAGTGACACAGCAGGTCACTAATTACTTCCTCCTAGATTACAGTCTCCTCTGAATTCATGGTTTGCTGAAATAGAAAGAGTAACCCCTCCTCATAGAAACAGGAATCGGAGTTTTGGAAATGCAGAACTGGTGTGGAAGCACATGGAATGGAGAACTGAACTTTAAAATCCCTGTTGATGCCAGTGTATGTAAGCATAGATTTGATGGGCACCATGTTTCCACAGAAGCAGGAATGGTTCAAAGTTTTTCCCCTTTTACTGCTTAGACATTGAGTGTGTAGTTCAATTATGTAAAAACATTGTGACTAATCACCACATTTCTTTGTTATGTAGGGTTTTTCTGTTATTTTTTTATGCAGAGTGAATGAAATATCTTGTTCATTTTTTCCCCAAACTGAGTTAGTTTTGGGTTTTGCCTGCAATTGATAACTGTTTTTTTTTTTTAACAACCCTTCCTGTATTGATTTTATTTTGGCCCATTAACACTTTATGTAATTTAATTGTTTTAATTCTATTGTCAAAGTTTTTAACCTGTGACACATTTATATCCTGTTTGTTTCTGCTCCTTAAGCATTGGAGCTACCTCCTTTCTAGTTTCTTAATATTCATAATCTTTTACCAGGCTAACAAGTCATTTCCCATTACCACTACAGAGGCTATGCAAACAACATCATACCTAAAGTATCAGTTGCACTAGAAAAGGTTTTATATACATTTGAAATGACAAAAACTCCAACAATCCTTCCTAGGGGATATTAGTCAAAAAATGTAGCAGATTGAAAATTAGATCCATCATGCAGTAGCTGTCATTTAAGGCAGTTTGACAGTTCATAGGTTTGCTTACTTTCTCTGATCAAATCAACCTGGTACACAGTGTCAATCATTTGGGCCACATAATTCCAATGTCAGGTTGGGTAGATAGATTTTCTATCATAGCTATGCAACAGTGTCTGATTTTATTTTTAGATACATGACTAAGCATCATAAAATATTTCAAACTTCTTGTCAGTCTGTGTATGCTTCATCAGAAAAACTAGACAAATTTCCCATGTCGTCTTCTGAAGTTTTGTAATTGCACCAGCACCTCCTAACCTTGCATTTATTCAGTTACTTAAAAATTGCATGCAGATCACTAAATGTAAAAATATTCATATAGCTGGAAGTTAGGTGTAAATTTTAATCTGCTTCAAATTTGTTCCTGTTCCATTAGAGGAAGAACATGAGAAAAAGAAATGTTTAATTTCTGCAGACCTAGTTAATTTCTCCACTATGTGTATATGCACACATATATATACACGTGTGTGTAGAGACATATACTCTGTTAATGAAGTACTGGACTTTATTTTAAATGATTTTCAAGTCTGGGCTCTTGCTTTGATACCATTTCCTTCGTTTCTCAGGCTTAGAGCAGTGTACCTGAAGAGCAGAACAAAAATCTAAAATCTGTGTTTTTTATTAATGCTTTATTATAATATTTTTGTGGTTTTCACTTTTTATGCACATAATCTTGCCAGAAACAGTCTTTGTAGATGTCTACAAGATTCATATTCTGTTCGCTTTTTCCCTCTCTGCCTAACCAGATCTCTCTGCAGTGTCTTCCTCCCCTCCCCTTTACCCCAAAAATAAAATATAATTTCAAATTTTAAATCTGTTCTTCCTAAATCCTGTCTAGTGTAGGGATTATTATTCTAATGGCTCTCAATATATTCAGGAAAATAGATATGAAAAAAATGGCAGTAATATTCTATAAAAATACAATATTCATCCTTAACTTATCCTTCTAAAATGTCTCAAGATTTATACTACAGTTTAGGATTTTGAAACTTATAACTGAAAAGTTAAAAAGGTGGGATCTGCAAAAAAAATCAATCTTTTGCACCTGTTGGGTTTTTTTGTATCATGCAAATAGAACAATCCATAAAATATTTATAAGGGCTGGAGCATTTTCCTTTCTCTTATGAGAAGAAGCTGAGAGGCCTACATCTCTTTAGCCTGGAGAAGATACAGCTGAGAGAGGATCCTGTCATACTTAGAAATACCTAAAAGAGTGTCAGAAGGTGGAGGCCAGGTCCTTTTCAGTGGTGTCGATAATAAACAAGGGATAATTGATGCAAACTGGAACACCAAAAGTCGAATCTGAAAATTACTGGTTAGGAAAAAAACGATTTATTAAGGAAGACATTTTTCTCAGGTTGATGGAGTATTAAAACAAGCTGCCCAGAATGATTCTGATGTCTCCTTCTCTAAAGACTTTCCAAACCTGCCTATATTTTATTCTGTGCAACCTGCACAGAATGTGGACCTGCTTTAGCACAAGGATTACTTCCCATTTCTACCAATCTGTGCTTCTCTGATTCAGTGGCAACTGAACACAGTTTATGTAATATTAAGACTCATGGGACAGGTATTATTTATCCTCTTTTGTTAAAGATGTGTTGAGAAAACTGAATATGCATAAATCCATGTCCCCAGATGGGATGAACCCATGAGTACTAAGGGAGACAGTGGAAGTAATTGTGAAGCCACTCTGTCATCTTTTCTAAGTCATGTGGATCAGGAGAGGCCTAGAGACTGCAGGTTAGCAAACGTCATTCCAGTCTTCAAAAGGGAGGACCCAGGTAACTCTAGACTGGTCAGCCTCACTTCCATCCCAGGAAAGGTGATGGAATAATTTGTCCTAGATGCTGTCTCTTAGCACATCACAGACAAGAACGTCATCAGGAACAGTCAGTATGGCTTCACCAAGGGGAAGTCATGCTTGACCAACCTGATAGCCTTTTATGAGGGCATAACCAGGTGGATAGATGATTGCAGAGCAGTGGATGTGATCAATCTTGACTTCAGTAAGGCATTTGACAGTCTCACATAGCATCCTCCCAGCCAAACTGTGGACTGGATGATTGGGTAGTGAGGTGGATTGTGAACTGGTTGCAACATAGAAGCCAGAGAGAGAGGTAGTTAATGGGACAGAGTCTAGTTGGAGGCCTGTATATAGTGGGGTCCCCCAAGGTTCAGTGCCAGGACCAGTCCTCTTCAATCTATTGATTAATTACTTGGATGAGAGATTAGGTTGCACTGTCAGCAAGTTTGCTAAGGACACAAAGCTGGGTGGTGTCACTGACACCCCAGCAAACTGTGCTGAGATTCAGCGAGACCTGGACAGGGTAGAGAGCTGGGCAGAGAGAAACTTAATGAGGTACAAGGGTAAGTGTAGAGTCTTGCATCTGGGCAAGGACAACCCTGGGGACCGGTATAGGTTGCGGACTGACCTATTGGAGAGCAGTGTAGGAGAAAAGGACCTGGGAGTCCCAGTGGACAGCAGGGTGACTATGAGCCAGCAATGTGCTCTTGTGGTCAGAAGGGTCAACAGCATCCTGGGGGGGAATCAGAAGAGGGGTGTTAAGCAGATCAAGTGAGGTTCTTCTCCCCCTCTACTCTGCACTAGTGGGGCTGCATCCGGAATACTGTGTTCAGCTCTGGGCCCCTCATTTCAAGAGGGACACAGAGCTGCTGGAGGGTGTCCAGCATAGAGCAACGAAGATGATGAAGGAAGTAGAACTGCTTCCTTATGAGGAAAGTCTGAGGGAGCTGGGTCTCTTGAGCTTGAAGAAGAGGAGGCTGAGGGGTGACCTCATAAATGTCTCTAAATGAGTGGGTGTCAGGAGGATGGAGCCAGGCTCTTCTCAAGGTCATTTGTTGATATGACAAGTAGCAATGGGTGAAAGCTGGAACAGAGGAGGTTATAGAAATATCAGAAGGAATTTCTTCACAATGAGGGTAACAGACCATTGGTACAGGCTGCCTTGGGGGGTTGTGGAGTCTCCTTCTCTGGAGATATTTAAGATCCATCTGGATATGTTCCTGTGTAACTTGGTCTAGGTCATAATGCTGTGGCAGGGGGATTGGACTACATGATCTTTCAAGGGCCCTTTTAATACCTAATGATTCTACGATTCTATAATTCTGGAGGAACTATGTACGCTAAGAGCCAAATGCTTACTTCATTCCCAAGACAACCACACAGGGGTAGCAAAAGCTCTTTAAGTCTCAATGGTTCATGTGAAATCAGTGTACAGTACCAGATTCCCACTTAAAGGGAGGAAAAAAGCAACAGAGAAAAAGCTTTTCTGCTTTCTTCCTCTATTTCTGTATTTCAGACTCATTGTGGAAGTATTTAAATTAGTCCATCTGAAGGAACAGAAGCTGTTAGTTCTTGGTATGTATTGTCTATTTCATTATTAGGTATCTTCAGCTGTTTTACACAGAACATTGGGGCACTTAGAAGTGAAGTTCCGTGTTCAATGTCTCCTGCCTAGTTAGGACCAAATCTGGGAAGATGACAATCTAATCTATTAGACAATAAATTTTCCTCCTTATTTCCACCAATTCATTAACATATATTATTAATTGTCATATACACTAAATATATTATAAAAAAATACCTAAGGGATAACTTCCATATTTTTTAAGGCATCTATAACAACACTCTACCCCTCACTCTAATAAGCCACTGTCATTTTCAGTGAGGCAGTTATTAGGGCACTTAAGCACATTAGTTGTGCAAGGAGAACTGAGCATAATAACCTGAAAAATTTCAGACAGTATGAATTGATTTTTGCTCTTAACAGTTCAAGATCAGCAAATATAAAAAGTGACCTCATAAGAAAGCTTGACATAAAAATGGAGAAAAAGTACCAAATTAGCATTTTGTTAAAATTGGAAGCACAGTAATAGGAGATGTTTGTGCAAAACTGTGTATTAAAATAACAGATTTTTTTATGGTTTTATTGCTATGGTAGTGTCCTCTGTCTTTTAATGTCACTTTAATTATTCTCTTCATTGTAGTTTTTATTTCCTCAGAATCAGGACAGTTTTGGCATATATTTCTATTCTTCATGGTATATGCTTTACCTAAGAAATCATCATTTATGTGTTCTTTCCATAAATCAAGATTTATTTTAGATCTTCCTATATAAATGCAAGAGTTATGTAAGCCATTTTTAACATGACTCTATTAATTAACCTATAATATTTGCACTATTGTATCCTAAATGGATTCACCTCAGCAATTAAGAAAAAATATACAGACAGAACATTTCAAAGTGTTATTAAAATCTGTTGCAAAATTAAAATCTAATGGAAGCATTCTCAATATAGTTAAAGGATCATTTCAACTGATAGCCATAAAAACATTCAGTTATCATTGTACTTAGTATCACCTTGTAATTAGTATTGTTACCATTAACAGATTGAAATACGTCAGAGGAATACCCATTCCATTGTCCCATATAATATACAATATTCTGGGGATCTTGAACTCTGATCTCAGCCAACCCATCTGCAAAAGCTGGGCAATATAATTATTGAAGATAAATAAATTACATGAGTCAAGAAGCAGTTTTCAGTGGAGAAACAGCCCTCTCTGGCATGTATAGAATAGGCAGTCCTGAAAATAAAATGGCAGCATTCTAAAAATATCTTAGCAATTTCAATAAAATGTAAGCTTTGATTTTCTTTAAAAACCATATGGTCCACTTTTACTTGTAAAGATATTGTTGATACATCAAAATATCGTATAGTCTTTTGCATAAACCCTGTACTTTTGTATGTAATATATACAGGTTATATATGCCAAATGCCATCAGTTATGCTCCTCTTTCATAGTAGTTCATTCCCTTCCTCCTCTTCCTGCCCCTTTTTAGACTCCATTTTCTCAGTATTACAGCATTACCCAAGAGAGCTTTAAATGATGCATGGCTAGAACAAAGGCGAGGGAATCTAGGGCACTGCCACAAGACTAGAACACCTTAGTTTCTGCCATACAGAATATGCCAATACAGAGTGTTAAACATTTACACATCTGGCTGTTATCAGAATTGCTTATCTTTTACTTTTCAAATAACTCCTTTGATTTTACTGTGGCATGCAATCTTTTTTTAGCAGGAAAGAAAAGCAGAAAAAAGTATTTCCAGCCTCAGATAATCTTTTTCCCACAGATAAGTAATGTATATCCATTAAAAAGAAGGAACAGAAAAACATAGAATAACTGAAAAAAGGAATGTAGACACAGCAGATACATTAATCTTCCTTCTCATCCTCCAAAATCTGATTATGTAGGATTGTTTTCAAAAAGTGCACAGGCAGTAAAAATGCATAAAATTTGGGAGGCACAATACCTAAGCTTAAACTATTACAGAATTCTCTTTGTTTGCTGAAGCATTTATTTTTAGCACCATTGAGGAACTCTCATTGTGCAATATGCCAAACAATAGAAAAAACACCTCTCTAGCAGTGCTGCTCATGAATTTCCCCATATGTCTTCAAAAAATAAAGTGACAAGCAAAAATTTGAAAACTACTGTGTAAAAATTCAATGTAGCAAAATGTCTGTTTCCAAGCAGTTTTCAGTATTGTCCCAGCAGAACTAACAAGCTAAATAAAGCTGCAATGGGTCAATTATTTGGCTGACAGATCTCTGAATGACAGAGGAAGTGGCAAAATGATTTAGTACTTGGTTTTCTTCTCTGTGTGATAGTAATAATTAAAGGTACCACACATTACAGTGAGGTACAGTGCAGAGACAGTTATTTTGTTAATCTTTGAATAGTTAGTAGGTAGAATTTGTATGCCAGGAGATCCAAGGCACTTTCTTATCAAGTATGAATACTACTCAGAATGGAATTTGTCTAGCAGATGGCAATCAGTTGTGCCCAACCTATTTAGGATCCTTAGTGAGATATGCCACTATTTTCACTCTTGAAGTATTTAATGCAGCTATGAATTCTTTAACCTTGTTCAGGAGTCACCACAGTGCCATACGCAGTGATAAGTGGCAAACATATATAAGGTAGGCACATGCCTGGGGCTTATTCCCTCAGCACATTTCTCTGATGTGAGGAGTCATGTGTGCAGCATCACTGCTGGACTCACGTCCGCTGAATTTTCTTGGCCTCCTTCTAAACAAAAGGAAGGAAATATATACCACAATTGGATAGAGAGCAACATGACTCAGCAGTAATAGATATATGTGGATTTCATCATAGACTCATAGAACAGTTTAGGACGGAAGAGACCTTAGAGACCATAGAACCATAGAATGTGTTGCACTAGAACTGAACTTAAAATGTCATCTAGGCCAACTCCCCTGCAGTGAGCAGGGACATTTTTAAATAGATTGCTGAGAGTCTCAGAGACTCAAAGCTTGACTTTGAATACTTCCAGGGATGGCAGTGCCTTATCGCCCTTCTCTTAAAATATCTTTTTCTATTTTTTTCATTGTAAAGACTTTTTTTTTTAACATCAATCTACATTTACCCTGCTCTAGTTTAAAACCATTGCCCCTTGTCCTGTCACTACATGTCCTTGTGAACAGCACCTCACCAACTTTCCTGTAGGTCCCCTTCAAGTCCTGGAAGGTTGCCATAGGGTGCCCTCCAGAGCCTTCTCTTTTCCAAGTTCAAAAATCCCACTTCTAAGAGAGGTGCTCAAATTCTGTGATCATGTTTGTGGACCTCCTCAGGACTCAGTTCAAGAAGTCGTCATTCTTCTTGTATTGAGGGCTCCACAGCTGGACATGGAACTCCAAATGGGGTTTCAATAGAGCAGACTAGATGAGCAGAATCACTCCTCTTAGTCTGCTGATCATGCTGCTTCTGATGCAACCCAGGATGCAATTAGCCTTCTGGGTTGCCAGAATATATTGATTGTTTATGTCCAGATTTCATCCCCCAACACCCTGGAGTCCCACTCTGTGGGACTGCTCTCTTAACACATCACCCCTTAGCCTGCACTGATGATGAGGATTGCCCTGACCCAAGTGAAGGACCTTACACATATTGAACCCAATAGGTGTCACATGAGCCCACTTCTACAGCTAGTCTGTAGAGATCACTCTATCATGTCAGCTGCACCCCTCAACATAGTGCCACCTGCAAGCTTGCTGAGGGTGCACTTGATCCTACTATGTCATTGATGAAGATATTGAAGTACATTGATCCCACCATGGACCCCCAGAGGACATCACTTGTTACCTGTCTCCATCTAGACACTGAGCCATTGTCTACAATCCTATGGATGTAACTATCCAACCTATTCATATTCACCAAAGAATACATCCATCAAACCCTTGTTTTTCTAATTTAGAGAGCAGAATTCTGTAGGGAACAAAAGGCCTTGCAGAAGTCCACATAGATGATGTCCACATAGATGTCATCTCACTAGCCTTCTCTTGTTCAATGATGAAGTCACTACTGAAGACAGGCACTAGGCTGGTCTGACAGAGCCTGTTTTATCATGTTGCTTCAACCCCCTCACCATAAGCAGGGACACCTCTTACTAGACAAGGTTTCTCAGGGCCCCATATAACCTGACCTTGAAGAATTCCAGAGAGAAGGCAATCACTGCTTTTCTGGGCAGCATGTTGGATGAGAAGGGAGTCTTACCACACCTCACAGGGAGGAATTTCTTATTTTCATTCTGCAGCCCATAGTTTGGGCACAGAATTTGTTTGTTGTATTAAACTATGCCATTTAATTAAATGTAGTATGATAGTAAAATTATCTCTCTCGTGGATATACTCTAATGATTTCCACTGATTCCATCAGTGATCAGCTGGAGTCAATGTATTTTCACCAAGAGATGGATGAGGAACTGAGAGAGATCGTATGGTTAGAATTAAATGAAAGTTACGGGCAAGTGATATCACAGTGAAGATTTGCTACAGACTACCCAACCAGGATAGTAAGTGGATGAGGCCCTCTTTAAACAGATAAAAGCTGGTTCGTGCTTACAAGCCATAGTCCTCATGGTGGACTTCAAGCACCCTGACATCTGCTGGAGGGACAACACAGCAAAGCGCCAGCATTCCAGGTAGTTCCTGGAGTGCATTGATATCAGCTTTCACCTCCAAATGATAGTGAAAACAACCAGAAAGGGAGCTTTGCTAGACCTTGTACTCACCAACAGAGATGGGCTGGTCAGTGATATAAAACTTAATGGGGGACTAGGCTACAGTGACCATGACACTGTAGAATTCTAGATCCTTAGGGCAGTGAGAAAAGTGTGATGTGTGCTCATGACACTTGGCTTTAAAAGGGCAGATTTGAATCTCTTCAAAGATCTGCTTAGTAAAGTAGAATGGGACAAAGCAATGGATGAGAAGGGAGCCCAGGACAGTTGGTCCTTTTTCAAGGATCACCTCCTGCAAGCCCAGGACTAATGTGATCCAGTGATGAGAAAGGCAAGCAGGAGTGCCAGCAGGCCTGACATGGATGAGCCAGGAACTCCTGGACACACTTAGGGTAAAAAATTAAGCTGACAGAGAATTGAGACAAGGATAGAAGCCCTGGGAGAAGTACAGAGAAGTAGACAGAGAAGCAAAGGTAGGAAAGAAAAAGCATGTAGATAATTTGATGTAGCAAGAGAGATTAAGGACAACAGGAAAAAATTCTATAGGAATGTCAAGGATAAGAGGAAGACTGGGGAAAATGTAAGCCCACTCCTGAAGGAAACAGGAGAGCTGGTCACCTAAGATGCAGAGAAAACCAAGGTACTCAATAACTAACTATATTGCATCTGTCTTCACTGTCAAGGACTCTGGTCACACCGTTCATGTTACAGAGGCCAAAGTCAGGGACTGAGAAAGGGAAGATTCCCCCTACTGCAGACAAAGAACAGGTTCAAGTCTATCTAAAGAACCTGAAGGTGAACAAGTCTATGGGATTCACCCATGGCTCCTGAAAGATCTGACAGATGAAGTGGCATAACCACTGTCCATCATATTTGAAAAGTCATGGCAGTCCGGTGAAGTTCCCACCAACCAGAAAAGGGAGAACATAACTCCCATTTTCAAAAATGGAAGAAGATCCAGGGAACTACAGGCCAGTCAGTTTTACTTCTGTGCCTGAAAAGATCATGGTGCAGATCCTCCTGAAAGCTCTGCTCAGGCAAGCAGATAATAAAGTGGTGATTGGTGGCAACCAAAAAGGCTTCACCAAGCGCAAGTCCTGCCTGACCAACATTTATGATGGGGTCATGGCCTTGGTGGACAAAGGCAGAGCAATAGATGTTATCTGTCTGTACCTGTGCAAAGCACTCGACACTGTCCCGCACGACTTTCTATTCTCTAAAATAGAACTATATGGATTTTATGCATGGATCTTTCATCGGATAAGAAGTGACTGGATGGTCATACCCAAAGAGTTGTGATCAATGGCTCAGTGTCCAAATGGGGATGTATCTTCTTCAAAGGTTGGTACTCACGTGAGTGCTGTTTAACATCTCTGTCAGCAACATGGACAGTGGAATTGAATGCATTCTCAGCCAGTTTGCTGATGACACCAAATTGTGCGGTGAAGTCAACACACTGGAGGGAAGGGATGCCAATCAGAAGAACCTTGACAGGCTCAAGAAGTGGGTGCATGCAAACTACACAGAGTTCAATAAGGGCAAGTGCAAGGTTCTGCACATGGGGTAAGACAGTCCCATGCAGGAATACAGATTGAGAGGAGAAAGGATTGAGGACAGCCCTGAAGAGAATGACTTGGGTGGTTGGAGGGTGGCATGGAAATTTAACATGAGCTGTCAGCTTGTGCTTGTAGCCCAGAAAGCCAAACATGTCCTGGGTTACATCAAAAGAAGCATATGCAGATAATCCAGGGAGGTGATTCTTCCCCTCTATTCTGCATTTGTGAGATCGTACTTGGAATACCTTGTCCATTTCTGGAGTCCTCAGCATAAGAGGGACATAAAGCTCCTGGAACTTGTCCAGAGGAGAGCAACTAAAATGATCAGAGTGCTGGAGACCATCCCTTATGAGGACAAACTGAGCAAGCTGGGGTTGTTCAGCCTGGAGAAAAGGAGAGTCCAAGGTGACCTAGCAGCTTCCTGATATCTGAAGGGGGCCTACAAGAAAGCTGTGGTAGGGCTTTTTACAAAAATGCGTAGGAAGAGGACAAGGGGAAACAGTTACAAATGTGAGGAGGGGAAATTTAAGTTAGATATTAAGAAAAAAAATATCTTTCCTGTGAGGGTGGTGAGATGCTGAAACAGGTTGCCCAAGAAAATTGTGGCTGCCCCATCCGTGGAAGTGTTCCAAGGCTAGGTTGGATGGGTCCCTGAGTAACTGGATCTAATGAAGGCATCCCTGCCTATGCAGGTCAATAAAAGAAGTGTGTTTTCCAGATGCACGTAGGGAAATTTATTGAAATTCTGCTCATTTATTTCAAACTATTAGGCTCAAACACCGGGAAGGAAAACAAAATCAATATAACTATTTGAGAAACTTACAATCTGAATTCAGGTGTATTGGAGTATAGAGGCAACATTGGTGATATATATGGAAAGATCATTAATATGTTGATGCTCCAGTATCCCTACCAGGATTTCAATATTTTCAAAAGGCCTGTATGATTTTATTTCACTTTGCTTATAAAACCTTACCAGATTAAAAGGGACATGCTGAATATTCTCATTTAGGTATTGGAAGTTATACCTAAAAAGCTTTACTATCCTTGGTTATTTTCTGGCCAGTGTTTCCAGAAAAAAATCTGTTGAATAAAATGTTTAATGTGGTTATGCAGCATATGTATTCCTGCAAGTGCTAACAGCAGTGCTGCTTAAAGTAAAAAATTTGTGATTGACATACATCGGGTTAAAATATGTATGAATTTTATTGAAAAGGACTTCTTTCAGAAGTGAGCGTTGAAGCCTGCTCTCAATAAAAGTCCATGGTTAATTCTTTGTTTTCCTGTGTTGCTAAAAAGAAAGAGTATTTTTTAATCAAAATATGTGAACTGTCAATCATCTGCCTTTAAATGGAGTGTATTTAAAAGTGTTTATGCAGCAAAGCTTAGGGTTGCTGTCTTCCTTGAGGTGCAGGAAATAAAGGTACTTTATATAGGTCATTTAAACTGCTGCTCTTGAGTATGATGCAAGCAAGGTAAGAATTAGAACTGCACAGGAAGGAAAGCTAAATACAAATACATAAAGTTAGTTACCTGCAAGACTTGATAGTTTTTCATAATTGGTTACCTCTTTTGGCCTGAAGACTAAATTCAGTGAGAGATGACAGAGCGAGCAAACCCATTACTTGTGTCCTCATACAGTTATGTTAATATGATAAAACCTACAAACCCACTTTGACATTTAATTTCTTATCAATAATACAGAATAAAACCTGAATTGGATAAAGCCACCTTACAGACTATGTCCATTTACATATGGCTTTTAATGCAGCAGTAATCAGGATATTCACTGTCAGATAATGATATGTGAGTATGAAGATTGAAAAGGACCCATAATAGTATGTTTGAAAAGATGAACAGCTGGATGAAATTACGTCTTCCATGTTATTTAAGGAAAGATTCAGTGACACAGAAGTAAAAATTGTGTCATGGTCAAACTGACAGTGAAAGAATGGGATCTTAGTTTGTGATTGACTTTTATTTTTCATACGTATATAAGGATGGTGTCATCATCAAGCAGAAGCCATGTGACAATTAGATCTTGCATTCTATTCCTGTGCAACTTGGTCTAGGTGATCCAGCTGTGGCAGGGGGATTGGACTAGATGATCTTTTGAGGTCCCTTCTGATCCCTAATGATTTTATGATTCCAACCAGTTTTGGATTTCTCAATTTTAAACACAAGTTTCAATTAATCTGTTTTGTAACAAAATTTATTTTGGTCTAGAAGGTAAGCATTCTGAAAATCAGATGCTTGGAATAAAAAACCAGGAAGAAAAACCAGATATCAAAGGAATTTAGTATGTCTCATTTCCACTTTTTCCTTCCAGTGAAGTTGCATTTGTAATTTATTGCTAAGAGATGGAATAAAGCGAATGAGTTTAAGTTTTGGTTTTTTATTGTCCCTTATCTTGTATACTTAGTATTCTAAGTAAACATTCAATTGGAAAAAAAAATGAGTTAGTCCAACACATAAAAAAGGTGAAATATCATTGTGCAGCTTTTATTCTTCACCAATTAAAATCTATTGTGTCATCAGGCTCTAGTCTGAACTTTCTGGGAATTACAAATTACAGAATTCACCTGTTAATAATTTAGAGAAGCCTAGTTTATTTCTTCCTCCAAACCCCTGATTCCAATACTCTTAATTTTAATTATCTAGATAAACTTCTTATTTTATTTTAAATTGCATGGGAATTGTAAAGTCTATGATATTTATTTGTCCTAGCAAATTGCAGTTTCTGCACTGCAATGCATTAACCCATTATCTGTTAATGCTCCACATAGATCAATTTATGCTGTTATTTATTTATTGACCCTGATTTTTTATTGCCTTTCCCACATGCCATGTTTGTTTCACTAGTAAAACTAATTTTATTGCATGCCTTGGCATACATACTTTACTGAGTAAGTCTCATTTCTATGTGACTGTTTTTAGAAAATATTGATTCTAATATCATCTATCTTCCTTTCCTTAGACCCTTCTCACTCCTTTCTGTGCCAAAGGACCTTTATATTTTCCTTTATTCAGTTCCCTGTTACATTCATTTATACTAGAACATAAATACATAACTGTTTATTTTAGCAGTCATGTAAATATGTAATTATATATTTCATATATTCACTAAATTACATACTTAAGTACCTTTCTGTACTTTCTGAAACAGAAACACTTGTTAATCCATTCTGAATGAAAATTACCAAAAAAATAATGAGGAATAAGCAGTAAAGGCCTTTCATCAGAGATAAATATAGAAAGTTGTAAACTAAAGCCACAAAACCTCTTCAGGCACCTCGGGCTGTTATTAATAACCAAAGCACACATAGCCACTAATTACAGTCTTACAGTTTTCTTTGCACCATGTCAGGCAATCCGTGAATTACAACAGCAAGTACAAACAAGTCCAAGACACTTGTAATGCAGTATTGTAAGTTTGTTTTAATAATGCACTATTGTGAGTTTGTTTTTAGGGCTTTGTTTTCTTATGTGCATATCATTATTTTAGTTGCCCAGTAAAAAAATCCAACAAATTAGTCCTTTGATTCCTGCTAACAAAGTACTATAGTCTTCTCTGTCCCCTCTGTAGCAATTTTCATCATGTAGCTTAGTAATGCCCTGAAAAAGTCCCGTGGAGTCTTAGGATGCTCTAGAGTACTTTGATCAATTTAGTTTCGCAGTTATGTACAGAAGTATGACTACGAAGACTAACGATTTTAGCAAGCCAGATTTCATGACTCTTCTTCCTCAGAATAATCCTTGAGACAGGCTATGAGTGGTACTATTACCGGAAAAAGAAGAGAATAATGGTGCTCTTTTCCTATGCAGTTCCTCCCACAAGGTTCTCACTAAATTGCAGATCCTGTATTTAGCAAAATCTGAACCATGAGCTCAATTCCAGATTTTAATTTGATGACACACAACAACTTAATGATTTGGACCGTATTCTTTGTCAGCATCTTCATTGACTCACAGTGTAGCTTTGATAAATAACTCATATCTAGTTATATTTTATCCCTTTTATAATACAGGAAGATGTTTTGAGGAAGAAACAAACTGCCTTATTTTTTCTTTGACTGTTTAGCCTGTGAATTCAGCTGGAGAACATAACTTGCTATGCATTTATTAATGCTCACTCACAAATGTTCCATTTAACAGCCCTTAGAATATACTGTGCTGCTGTACTCCCTAACTAAGTGACCACTTGCATTCCATTTTATGGTTCTCTAGCCAGCATTTTCATGTGTATCCAACAGCACTGAAAGTGGGTATTCTTATTTCATTGTATTGAAGGGATGTAATACTAAAGTGATTCTGTGAAAAACACTAAATATGTTGTAAATGGGGAGAAATACTGCTTCTTGTACTTGCAGGTAGAAGAAGAAAATTACCTGTGGGTGTAATGAATTCTACACTACTTGTATGATATGGCAGAAGAAAGTAGTCTGTTTCAATACTTGCAGACTCATCAGTCAATAGGAAAGAAGACTAAGGAAAAGCGCTGAAATTGTAGTGTCAGCTGTAAATAAGTAACATTTTTATATTAGGTTTGTTCAGATTTTCTAGGGCAGGAGGGGTTTCCAAAGTCACAGTGATCGCACAGTAATCACAATAACGATGAGGCTGGAAAACACCTTAAAGATCATCCAGTCTAACCTAAAACCAAGCAAGTAACCCTAAACATCTGACATCTAGATCATGCTACTCACCACTTCATCCAGACTAACCTTGAACACCTCCAGAGACGGATACTCAACCACCTCCATTCCAAAATCTGGTCACTTTTTTAGTGAAAAAACTTTTCCTAATGTTAAGTCTAAACCTCACTCGATGGAGCTTAGGACTGTGACCCCTTGTCCTGTCTCCAGTGTCCAGGAAGAAAAGACCGACCCTTGCCTGACTGCAACCACCTTTTAGGTAGTTAAGTAGACAGTGATAAGGTCACCCCTGAGCCTCTTCTTTTCCAGGATAAACAGACCCAACTCCATCAGCCTCTCCTCGTAGGCCTTACTTTCCAGGCCCTTTACCATTCTAGTTGCTCTCCTCTGGACTCGTTCCAGCACCTCAACATCCTTCTTAAACTGAGGGGCCCAGAATTGAACACAATACTCCATGTGCCATCTAACCAGTGCCGAATACAGGGGGAGGATAACCTCCCTCTCCCTGCTGGCCACATCATTCCTGATACAGGCCAGGTTTGCCATTAGCCCTCTTAGCTGCCTGGGCACATTGCTGACTCATGCTAAGTTTACTGTCCACCAATACCCCCAAGTCTCTTTCTACCTGAGTACTCTCTAAGAACTCCATTCCCAGCCTATAGTTCTGCCTGGGGTTGTTATAATCAAAATGCCTGGGGTTGTTATAATCAAAATGCACAGCCCGACACTTGGACTTGTTAAAACTCATCCTATTGGAGCCTGCCCATCTCTCCAGTCTGTCCAAGTCCCTCTGCAGGGCCCTCCTACCCTCCAACAGATCAACATGGGCTCCAAGCTTGGTGTCATCCACAAATTTGCTCATGATGGATTCCAACCCATCATCAATATCATCAATGAAGATGTTAAACACCAACCCTTGGGGGACACCACTAGTAATGGATCGCCAACTACATGTGACGCCATTTACAACCACTCTCTGGGCTCATCCATCTAAACAGTTCCTGACCCTGCACAGTATATTCCTGTCAAAGCCCCTTGATGCCATCTTAGTCAGGAGTATATCATGGGAGACCATGTCAACTGGTTTACTGAAATCCAGGTACACTACATCCACAGCCTTCGTCTCATCAACCAGTCAAGTTACTTGATTATAAAATGAGATCAGGTTAGTCAGGCAAGACCTACCCCACCTAAACCCATGTTGACTGGGATTAATCTCTTGGCCATCACGCAGTTGTTGCATGATAGCCCTCAGCACTATCTGTTCCATAATTTTGCCCAAAACTGAGGTGAGGCTAACAGGTCTATAGTTACCTGGACCCTCCTTCCGACCCTTCTTGTAAATGGGGGTTACATTTGCCAACTTCCAATCATACGGGACCTCTCCTGTGATTCACAAGTTCTGATAAATTATGGAGAGAGGTTTAGCAAGCTCATCCGCCAGCTCTCTCATCACTCTGGGATGAATCCAATCTGGTCCCATGGACCTGTGGCGATCCAAGTGGATCAGCAGATCTCTAACTAGTACCTCTTGGATAA
>VZRI01005002.1:0-144859 GCA_013397515.1 Upupa epops | reverse complement strand
TGAAAACTTAGTAATTTCATGATCACGGCTTCCCAGACAGCCACTGACAACCACATCCCCCACCAGGTCTACCCTATTTGCAAAGATCAAATCAAGAATCTACTTTCCAAGAGCTTTGCTAGTTTAACTATTTAGCTTCTGACATGCCTGAATGCCATTAGTATTACGTTGTGAGTGCTGGTCACATACATTCTTACTCCACAAATAATAGGGTTGAACTACACCTGTGAAAAACATTTATGCCATAAGGTGAACTCCTACCACTGAGTGAGATTCACAAACTTAGAACACTTGCACCTTCCAGTGAAGCATGAATCTTTCAATATTAATCCAGCTTCATTAAGGATTACAGTGGTGTTATATCTGGAGGATTCATAGGACCTTTTTCACAGAGTATGCAGAATATTCTCACAGTACTCCTGATGCAACCATAAACCACGAGAGATTGTCTTCCAGTACTGCCCATCCCAAGGTCTTATCACAACATGTAAGTATCCCTTTCCCTTAACACATTGGGCCTAATAGAAATCAAAGTGCTTTCATCTAAGTGCTGTAACACAACAACAACTGGACAACTTGAGATACTTACAATGCAATGAAAAGCTAGAGTAGAAAAGAGCTGACAGCCCCAAAGCTGCCATTGGAAAGCTCCAGGATGCTTCTGCACTAGTTTGTGCCAATACCTTAGCAGAGCAGCCTTGAAACTGTTCTTTGTTCAAAGATTGTTCCAAAGTGGCTAACTAAATTATTATATGACATTTAGTTGACAGCAGCAGCAAACTATTCTAGGAAAAGGCCAAAATAAGACTATTGTGTTATGTCTGTATTTAGGGAGTTAGTTTCCTTGAGCCACAGAATTTCGTACAAGCCTGCTTTAGCCAGTTTCTACCACATGTGTATTACACATAAAGCAAGTGAAAATTGCATTTAACTGCAATTAGGTTAACCAGGTCCTGCACATATCATCCTCCTCCATCAGCTAGGCCTCAGTAATATCTTATGTAAAATGTAGAAGTCTGTCTTTCTACTTTTCTCTTGAGTGATTCGAGATAGAGGGGACAGGTAGGGATTCCAACAGCCACTACAAGCAGCACTGAGGTTAAACAGCCTTCTCACCACCCCTAGGCACAGCTCTGCCTCAAAGCAGCAGTGGTCAAAAAATAATTTAGTCTTCAACCACGTCCTGCAATTAACAAAACTAACTATAGAAGAGAAAAAACCCCATGGAAATCAGACTACTCAAAAGAAAATTCACAGTTAATTCGAAACCCCGTATCTGTTTTTTCCTCACTGTTGAAAGTTTTTGTGAGTCATGACTCCTGCTTCTTCCCCAGGGCAGCCACTGGATTCATATTCCTGAGTTTGACAGAAAGGAGTAGTAAGTGTGCAAGGAAGTTTGCATTTCATTAATTCATTTTTTTTTATATCATGAATATTTTAGAGAATTCTGATGATATTCATATGCCACTTGTCATTCTGTAGGGCAGCTATAGGAAGTAATGAATGCACATAGACATTTTTCAAACTTTAAAAACACATCCAAGAGTATCACTCGCCTACACACATGCAATATGTCCATTTTCAAGCCATGACTGTACAGAAAGAATCCCATGGGCACTAAAGAGGTCAGAACCTAATAAGGGTTAGATTGCCTCTAGAACATCAGTTCTAAATACATGGCAACACCACAGAATACATAGAAAATTTGTGCAACGTCAGAAACGTAGAATTTTGGACTGCAGAGTTGTGCCAAGGCTTTATATGTACACATGATACAACTGTTTGGCTTTGAGGACAAACACAGGTGGCTAATGACATGTTCTACATATTTGTTGAGTAGACTAATAAAATAGGACATTATTCTTAATTTGGTTTTCAGGCTATCTGAAGACAAATGTTTTTTGGTATTTCTCTTTCAGGAACACTGACCACTGTCAGTATGCCTTATGCAAGATACAACACATAGATCATCCAGACAAATACAGTACAGTAGTCTAACTTATAAAGTATGCTTACTTGTTTGTATTCTTTCCCAACAGAAAAAGGCCTTGCGAGAAAAATGGCTTTTGGATGGCCTTAGTTCTCTCACTCCAAAAGAGCAAGAAGAAATGCAAAAGCAGAATCGGGCAGACCAAGAACAGACTCACAAACTGGAACAAGATATTTTCAGGTAAGGTAGTATCCCTGTCCCTCCATCTAGGTTGAAATGGCCCCTTCCTAAAAGTCCTACATATTTTGTACAATAATTGTCAGCAAGGACTAAACATACGCAGCTGGATACACAGAGTAAAGCAATCCTTGTCACATTTTCTATTCAGATAGAGATAGAGCATGCACACTGCAAGCTTCTACACAAATGGCATAATACTGAGAGAGCACTTGTTTCTCTAATTCCAGATATCCCTTTCTTGCTATACTGTAACCTACAACACATGGTTTGCTCTGAGATAACAATAATTGAATCAAAGAATAAAAGAAAATAGTATTAAAAGTTCTTCAATTTCACTAGGTCCTGCACAGCCTGTAATACCCAACTTCTAGCATAACAGAATAGTTTGTGCTGCCTAGCCCCATTATAGTATCATTTACCTTTTCACTTGTATTGTATCCTCATTTGTCCCCAGTTTATTCCCAGAAGCCTGTTACAGCAAAGGCTTTTTTCTATATTTTGAAAGATGTTTCTCCTTGCCAATGCCTCCCAGCCACATTGGGCTAACATCAAACCTCATAGGTAGCCTCATATAAGACACCTGGACATGATTCTAGTACTTATTAGCTGCAATCACCCTTTCCTAAATACCACAGGGTCCTGTACACAATCAGTTAATTCCCAGGTTCAGATATACTGACTGGTTGTACCCATTAGGACCCATAGAAAAGATTTAGTGTCCAGCTTCTTTATATTCTGAAAAGTTTAGTTATATTTTTTCAATGTTTCTTCCTCTACTTCAGTTCAATAGCATCTTCCTTCATACTCTTCTCCTCCTCCACTGTCCTCCTATACACACTGTTTTGGCAAATTTGTCACCAAGATTGCCTCCTGCAGTTATTTCCCACTTCCCTCCTTATTCCATCTCTCTGTCACAAACAATAATTCCAAGCTCTAACAGGCAGTACCCTAGTGCTAGTTTCTCCTGTAATTATGCCAACTTCTTGCTTGAAAGCACTTTTCTCAACAGAACAACTTTTCACACATCTGTGTAAAATTCTTTGTTGTGGTGCTAGGGGTAGACACCATGCTCTAAAAACACCCCAGCAAGTTGTTATTATGAAGACATGGAAGAAGGGTCCCTATGATAGTGTGATCCTCAAGAAAGAGAGCCATGTGGGGAAGGACTGTCACAGGAGCAACAAGTTGCACTGAACAAGTATCTCCTAAACGGCACACTGGAAGCTCAGCCTTTCTCCAGTCACTGAGAGGATAAGCTAGATTTTCAAAGTCCTGCTGCCACAATCTTCTTTGTGCCTGAAGAAATTTAGTGATGGGAAACCTTTGTAAAAAAAAACCAAAACTGTTGAATTCCTGAGAGCCTCAAAAACAGCAGTACTACATCCATCATCTAAATCCACTCTGTCACCTCATGAAATACCTTTAGGGTTCTCTGCACCTGAGTCACTGTAATTGAGCTATTACACAGCAGCACTGGCTGCAATTCCCTCCTGTTCTATCCCTAGAAAGACTTGGAATGCAGGATTAGGACTTTGAAGTCTTAGAATTAGTATTATTGGAAGGCTTTAAAGTAACAATCTTATTTCCATGTCTCACAGAATCCTGGGTTTGTAACTACAGGCTCTTTCATACTGTTTTTGTTGTTACTGTGTCCTGAATTGGTCTTTGGCTCAGCGGACTTAATTTTTATTTCCTCAGATAGCAAAACTGAACTCACATACTGAGACTTCTCTGAATATATAGTCATGTAAACTTGTTTTAGCATGATAAAAATTTATCACTATCACAAATAGTAAAACAGTAATCCAGCTGGAACATCAAAGATTAAAAGCTCTTTTCATTCATGTAGGTAAGTTAGCATTACAAAGGAATTATTGCCTATGCATTAATTCTAGATTGAATCCAAAAGTTGATAAGGTATTACAAATTTTAAAGTTTATCTGAACTAGAAGATTACAGGTGTTTTAAAAAACGTCCACAGGCATTAAATTCATTTGTCCTTAAGCAAGGAGAAAGTGCCAAACCCATAAATTGTCCCTGACTGCTTTGTGAAATCACAGAATGGATCCTGGAATAACATCTCATCCCATCTCCATTTCTTAGATAGTTACAAAGACTAGATGCAAATACACTGTGAATTGGAAGACTGCACATTTAGTACTGCATCACATAACCAAGACTACATACACTGCACCAACCAAGGCAGAAGTTCCTCAGTTCATACACTCTATGGACATCTGATCCTGTTACAACCTAACTAGAAATGTGCCTGCTACTTTCCCACTAGACTTTTGGCAGAGACTTACTTATCATTCAGCATGTACCAAAATAAATAAATCCATTTCAGAATTTCTTTCCCTTGTAAGTGGGATGCAAGGATTAGAGATTTGTTTTTGTGTGTTCCTTTTCAGTTTGTGGCCTGGTTGGTTTTTTTTGTTGTTGTTGTTGTTTTGGTTTTTATTTTCACAAATGTATATACCTGCATTTAGGAGAACTGTACTAATTCTGAATTTTTTCCAACCTAGTAACAGAATCAGTTAATTACAAGCATAAGTAAGGTTAGTATATCTAGATAGTTGATATTGTGATGATAAACCATCTGTTTAAATGCTGATGAAAATGAAATCAAGTAAGTTTACTGGAAAGTCTAAGTAGTACAGCAGAAAAAAAGGCAATAAATGTTTGATTGTAGTTGCTGGCCTTGATAAAAATATTCTTCTTTTTACAAAAAGATATTTGTTTTACTATTGCTTAATGAAGCCTGTAAAATATTCTTCTTCTATTTTACATATATGCTGCTCTTTCATGGCTACTGATAACTACCTCCACAGCCATCAGTTGCTGATAGCAGTATTAACAGTTAGCTGACTTGTCCTGCCTGCAACTGTATACTGGGAAGCTCCACCAAATTGCTTTCCCCTTAAAGCGAATTCCCACTTCTTGACATACATCTGAAATACTTCAGATTTATTTGTAGTGAAATGAATCAGACAAATTACAGCAGCACAAAATGAAAACATTATCTGACAGATGAAAATATAATACAAAGTTACATGCTGTCTTCCCTCTTATAACAGCAGCCTCACAAGTATAAAGCTTCCTAGAAATGAAAATCAGTACAGAAATGCTGCCAATTACATTCCTGAGCCACTCTGAATTAAGGAGACTCAATTCAACTATTACTGAAACTTGAAATACAGTTTAGGGGTTTGTAAGGCCTTGATATCAAAAGACATCTTGTCATTAGTGATACAAGTACTATCATAACCTAACAATCTACACGTCTTTCAAGTCTTTGTCAGCTTTTGTCTTCACAGTACACAGAGGACAGACAAGGACATTTGATTTTAGAGAAGGAGAATGGAGGCAGAAGGGCAGACCTAGAGCCACATGTGGGAACTTGCCTATGAACTCGGAATTTAAGCAAGTTTATTCACATCAAGCTTCTTTTGCTAGAAATTATACTTTGCCACTCCTCAGTTGCTGTCTAGCAAAGGTCTCTAGAAAAAAACACCCACACTGCCTTGCAGGTATCATTACATTTTGTTACCCTCCCCTAGTTTCAAACCAGTCAGCAGCAATACAGAAACCTAACAATACAGAGTTCAGTATGAACAAAGTCCACTGGAAAAAACACAGACTATACACAGTACAGTACTTGCACAGTGTTTTTCTGTGCCACATATGTATATCACCTAAGCTAACTAAAGCTTGCCTGGCTATGTATGTGGAAAGCCATACCTTGAATCTCCCATTTAAATCAAAGATTGCTAAACTTATAGGCACATACCACAGTAATGATGAGGCTGGAAAAGACCTTAAAGATCATCCAGTCCAACCTAAAACCAACCAAGTAAATCTAAACATCTGACATCTAGATGATATCATCACTTAGCAGCAGTAAAAATATATAATTGAAAAGTCAAACACCTTATTATTAAACTTCGATTCAGATAGATTCTCTCCACTCTGATGATTATTCTGCATTTTCT
The DNA here is from genome assembly GCA_013397515.1 of Upupa epops. Lineage (NCBI taxonomy): Eukaryota > Metazoa > Chordata > Aves > Bucerotiformes > Upupidae > Upupa > Upupa epops. The sequence goes on along the minus strand of VZRI01005002.1, from coordinate 138,697 downwards.
TCAGTTAAAAATTTTAAATCACTGAACAGTTTTTGAATACCTTTAGACCAGTCTTTGTTTCTTTCTGCTGAGAGGACAATTCCAATTGTAGGCAGATTATTTACAGTACTGGCATGGGCATTTCCATCACTCTTAAATGCAGCCTCTGCCTCAAAACATTGTTTACTAGGGTGTCCAATAGAGGTAGTCTGTGTCTGCTAATCAGTTTGGATTCAAGCATTTTTTTGCTAAAAGGGAGAGTTCTATTCTTTGTATCAACAACAAAACAGTGAATAGCAAGTGGCCTGAACCACCATACAGACAAAGGTGTTGAATGCTCTGATCACAGACAAAAAATAGCATTTACATTATCTGTCCTCTTCACACTCTAGAAGTTAAGAGTGAACCAGCTAAGCAAGTCCTCAGTTAGCATACAAACTGAACAAAGAATTAAGAGTCCCATTTTCCCATTTAATCTTCAACTAATAGCAGGCATTCTTAACTGAATAGGTTGCTAAACAACACGATAACTAAGATCTATTCAATGGTATGTAACACAGGAAGTCAGGCTAAGGCTAGAGGACTTCAGAGCTGCTAAAGCATTTGACTCACCTCAAAACGTGTAAGGACTTGCCAAACTGCTTTTCTTCTCAGTCTGGTATTCTCAGAAGTGGTATCCTCCTATCTGCTTTACATTTTTAACTTATTTACTTTTCTTCTGAAATGGCAATTGCTGAAGATCTGCTGGTGGCCAGCAGCAGTCAGGTATACTCTATCGAATTTCTTAGTTCATCTATTATTTTGATATACCTCCACTTTAGTATCTTGGCTTTTAAAGTTCCTTCTTTCATCTGCATCTCCATGCTACTTATTTACCCTCTCAAAACAAACACTACTCGTGGTGAGGAAGACAAATATCCAAAGGATTGATTTAATACTTCCATTTCTCTACAGAACACAGTAATACCACTCTAAGATAGTTTCTTATAATTGCTAGTGTAGCTGCTAGAACTTTTAAGACTAATACAAACTGTGATGTAACTTCAGAAAAATGTCATTGACTTAGAAGTTTCTAAAGAATTAAACACACCAGAAAGATAATGGCCTAATTTTTCAACTGCACAAAAAGAACTTTGATTTCTTCAAACTATAGAGATTTTATCTTTTCCAAGTTTCCTTTCAACAGATTCCAGCATACACAACCACCTCTGAAAATACTATAAATTGTATGTCTATATGCAGGTATGAGTGCTAAAGAGATACATCAGGTCTAGAAGCAATTCACATTACATGGATATGAAATTTTGTCCCCAACCCTACTGAGCACTGAGTCAGACCTCTTAATTACCTTATGAAGTGGGTGTAGGTAGGGGAGTGAGAGCACATATAAACTTAAATAGTACTTTTTCTTGCTCTTTTCTTTCAGCCGTATATCTAGCAGTGTTTAGGATCCAGACTAACTAAAACTTCATAGCAAAGTTAATGATTCTTCTGTTCACTATGCTTCTGTAAACTTTAATGATTAATTTTTGCATTATGATAATGTTGCATGTCTCATGTAAAAATACATTTCAATACATTAGGCAAGTACTGTTCTGTCAGAAGTACAGAAAAACAGCACGTAGTTATTGCTTTCTTTTATAACCCTCCAAGAATATTATTCATCCCCCTCATTACGAAACTTTTACAGTTCAGTGCTATAATCAGTAACTTTGAGCAGGGTCCTAAGGGCATCTTGCAGAGTTTAGGTCCAAAGTGTTACCTACTTTTGAGTACTTTCTTTTTTATCTTTTAATTTTCATCCCAACTGCATTTTTTATTCACATTTCAATTCTGAGGTCTAGAATACCTTTGTGTTTCAAAAAAGAGGATATTCCCACTAACAGGTAAAAGCTCATGTAGTATCTTATAGTAGCATTACAAATTTGAGTTTAAATAGAGCAGGAGTCATAGTGTTAACTCTGACTCCTCAAGCAGTCCTACTGAAGGAGACATATAATGCTTCTTGGCCAGCCTGCATTAGACTTTTCTGATCTGCTTAAAGGGATGACAGGATTGTATTATTAATGTTGGCTTTGGTATACTATTATGGATCCTAGCACATACTAAAGACAATGCACAAAACATTTTTTTCTACCAGGGTTATAGACCATCATTAATCTATTTGTATCTTAGATTCAGATCATTTAGTTGTTACACTGTTCTGGCTGATCTCAACAACTAGTAGCATCAGTTACAGTTGCCTTAAGTCTACAGTCATCAGTTTCTGACACAGAATTAAAAACAATCAAAGACTATCTCACTCAATATTGAAGTTTGGGGTTTTTTTTAAAAAAGGGTTTTTTTCTTCTAAGTTGAAAGTAGTTATTTAAAAAATTGAAATTAATGCTATCAGCACTTGATACAAAATGTATCACATGTATGGTTTCTCCTACAAATACATTGGCCGTCCTTGTGAGGACTTTACTTGCATAAACACTGCAAGTGCTAACCTTCCCCAGCTGCTTGTCCTAGGTGCATTGAAACAGTGTAGATTACATGACACTGTTCAGCTGAAAATTAATGCTTTCTGGAAACAACACTTCAGCTCTTTTCCCAGAGAATGAAATACACAAAATGCCAATAAGTGACCAAGGAAACATGTATGCCTGTAAAAGAATTAGTACATGCCCCCAGAAACGAACCCTTAAAACTTACTAATATTTTAAAAAGCCTACAGTTATGCAAGCTCTGGTCTAGTCTATCAGGAACACTACAATAATATCCACGCCACATCAGCAATATCTTAAAGTCAAGATTTTCCCCAGAAAAAAAAACGCCTTGGGCTGTCAAACAGGTGCCATTACACCCATTTTACCAAAGAAAAGAATTTTGAAATCCCAGAACCTACACAAACATGCAAAACCATGCACCCCCAACCCCCACCCTCCTACCTCAGAAAGCTCTCTTTATCATTCTGGGTATCAATTTTTCATTCTCAATGTCAGGCAGACTGTAAAACAAGAAAGCTGCAAACTTTATTCTCATGTGCCTCTTGACACAATGCAGGTTGTTGAGTTTTGAAGATCCACACAGTTTTGAAGTTTTTTTTCATACAAGTAGCCTGCAAAACAAAACACTATTATGATTTCTAGCTGTGTTATAGAAAACTAGTTAAAAGTTGGCTTATCTACAAAATGTGCTTGTAAATGCAATTAATATTTTATAGAAATGATACCTGTTCTACCCTCAGAAATGCAAATGCTATTTGATTTCCATTCATAGAAGTGGTTCTTCTGGAATTGTAACTTCTAGATGTAGATTGATTGACTAGAATGTTCCTGCATGGGGGAATCCTCTGAATACTGTTTGGCTACAGACAATAAAACATAGCATGAGATAATGTACTCTGGCTCTTTAAGAACTATCAAGAACCTACTTTTTACTTTCTTACAACGAAGCAATTTTCTTCTTTGTACACAAGCACAATAAGAGATAAAGTCACAATCCTGGTGTCTTTATACAAATTCTTGCATCTTAATTGAAGGTGAGTAATCACAGTTTTTGAGACAAAATCTGCTTAGAGATAAGGAAATTCCATGGGGGTCTATGTTCCCTATCTGTTCCCTCATGGGAAAAAAAAGTTAAAGCCACTGTTTTCAAAGTAGGTTCAGAAGACATTTTTAAAAGCACTTTAAAAAAAAAAACCCAAAAACCAAAAAAACCACAAAAATGAACAAATTAGTAGAGTCAGCCCACTAATATTCATATTCACAATTATTAAATCTGCAGTGTTGTTGTCTGTCTGGTACTAAATCAAAGGGACATATGATTGCAGACTGGAAAAGGAAATTGAGGCTCTGGAAAGAGAAGAAATGGAAGTCTCAGCTAAGGAAGAAGCAATTTTAAAGAAGCTTAAGTCTGTTGAAAAAACAACAGAAGACATAATAAAGGTTAGTGTGAAATTACTCCAAAAGTATAGTTCATTACTCATCCATCACAATCACTAGTTTCCCCAGAGGATCTAGCTGGAGTCTGTTAGGGGTCACAAGTTTTTTTCCCCTCAGAAGTGACAGTAGTTCAAATACAAGAGGAATCAAGATGTTACAATGTTTGAAGTGCTCAGTTGTCTCCACATGCTTGTTTATGAGATGGAGAAACAATTTCTGTCATTAGTCATCTACAGCATATCTCCAAAACAAAGTAGCACTGCCACTGACACCAACCTGCAACTTCGCATCTCAGGCAGAGATGAATGTAATAGGTACAGAGGCTGACACATTGGTACTCCTTCAGATGATATGCACAGATAAACTGTGCCATGCTTTCCACTAAGTCACTGAGAGAGGTTATTAGTTGTTATTTGTCATTAATCTTTATCAAAATGTCATTTTGGCATTTCAAGTAGAATCTTTGATAAATTCTTTGAAGCCAACTAGAGAGGGCAGCTGTACGAGGCTGTGTCACCTAGTAACATATTCGAACATCCTGTCCTTCCCTGTCTAACTTGGAATCATATTAGCAGTGCTCCAACTGAGCTGGTTGTACTTTTAGCCCCTTCTGAGTATGAAGCTGTGCATTAAAAAAGCTAAAGCTATTGGACAAAGAAAAGCATTTTTCAGTTAACATTGTAAAGCTAACTAATCACATTTACTTTTAATGGTTCTCTTTCCTAGTCTGTGAAGACTGAAAAAGCAGGAGTTGAAAAAGGTATGATTAGACCAAATTTTTTTTAAAAGATTCTTGAAGAAGTCAGGGAAAATGTACCAACTACTTAGTGAATCTTCTTTATTCAGAAGGAGCAGACTACATATATGCCAACATACCTGACCTTCCCAAGCATTTCAGGCCTTCTGCACTAAGAAGTACAGCACCAGCTGCCACAGATGAAGAAGAAAGGAGAAAAGGTACCATTTATTAGTAACTTCAAAGGCTGTCAATATGTGCAGAGACTTCCTACAAATTCAATCATATGCAAAGATAGCCTACAGATATGGGACAATGTTCTCATTTAATTTGTGTTTTATTATCAGCGAGGTCATCAAAAATGAGAGGTTGGACACTGGTGTAAGGTATGTACTGTTAAGAAAACAAGGATCAAGTGTTTTCAACACTGACACTTCTCTACAGCGCTTTGTTCCTCAACCTGGCATAACATTAAGCAGTTCTTCCTTTCGTATCATCCTTATCATATATACTATCTGCACTTACACCTACTGGGCACCCAGCAATATTGGAGCTATTTCCCAGCTACAAAGCCTCCTAAAACTTTCGAATGTCCAAGACTTTTTAGTCTTACACCATGTTGATTTCTTTCAGTTGCTATTGCACAGCACAACACCAGAGGCCAAGGTTAAATCTGGCTTTTTCAATCACATAATCACACAAAACTGTCTCCTCAACAGCTTATTTTTCCTCACCAATTTAGATCCAAATAGCTATTTCTTTTTTCCACTTCAAATTCTGACAGGAAGGGAGAATCAAAAATGATAATCCAAATGTATTGGTTATGTATGTGATAGTTTCATATAGTCAGTCAGTCATTCTGACAGTCATTCTTTGTCAGAGCAGCTTATAATGTTTCTTCTAGCTGCTGAATTATCAGTTTAAGTACTTGTTTCTTTCAACAGCATTGTTTGCCATGGAAATTAAAGTAGAAAAAGACATGAAGACAGGAGAAAATACAGTGTTATCAACAATACCTCTTCCTTCAAAGGAATTTAAAGAGATGGGAATTAAAGTCTACGATGATGGCAGGAAGTCAGTCTATGCAGTGCCTTCAAATGGCAGCACAGCACAAAATGGGGTGGAACTTGCTCCTGTTGAGGTGGAGGACCTGCTACGACAAGCAACTGAAAAAAATTCCCAGTCTCCCACAGAGTATCATGAGCCAGTATTTGCAAACAAATTTTGCAGGCCAGTTACTCCTCTGAAAGACAAATCAGCCCCTGGACCAAAAGTGGAAGACACTCACAGAAGAGAGATGAATGGATTTAACAATCTTACAGATTTATTCTCCAAAAAACAACTCTTTATGCAGCAACATATAGAGAATGGGTGTGATCATCCAAAGGTTATACAGCCAAAGTCTCCCTCTCCAGTACTTTCTCATTCAGAAAGGAAAGTGCATACCCATCCTGACAACAGAATGGTACACAATGAAGACAGAAAAGCTGCACAAGAGGAATTAAAACCTTACCAGAAAACAAGAGAAAGACATAGTGAAACAAGGGGTTTAAGTCCCCATCATCTTAATGAAAAATCCCCTGCCCCTCAAGAAGAGGAAGATGTTCAATACAATATTGTCCAAGCTGTACCATGTTATGTGGATGATTCTGAACCAGTAACAATGATTTTCATGGGTTATCAGCGTGTTGATGATGACAACACAGAAATAGACCAAAAATTGTCACGATATGATGGGGTTATCCGTGCAGAATTAGTTGTCATTGATGATGATGACGAAGATGACAGCAAATCTGAGAAACCAGCATATCATCCCATAGGCCACTATAGTCAGGTTTATCAGCCACCAAGCAGCAAAAGCACAGAAGTCCCACAGGCAAACCCTGTGAGCAGTCTGGGTATAACCCTGAACAAGGTCCCCCACAAAAATTCCATCTCTCTGAAAGAACAAGAGGAACACCTAAGCTCACCAATGCACCGTACTTTTCTTCAGGGCCAAGTATCTGGAGATGGCACTGAAGACCCATCCCTAACAGGTAACAGAAAAAGAAAATCAAGTCACTGCTGTTTGCTCACGTAGCAAATTGATATTACTCTTAGCTGCTAGCAGCTGTTCCACTTTAGTATATGGATTGTTTCATGGACTAATATGAAATTACTAATCACTTCTTTGCTTGTTTGTTAACAATTTCCAATCTGCATTTTAGTACTGCTGAATTATCTCTAGCAATGCAGTAGTTACCATATCAAAATTTGGAAAACAAACTATCTCAGAAAAGCCATTTCTGTAACCTTCAAAGACTAAAAGTGGTTCTTTTTCAAGTGACAAGTTTTGTTAATGCTACCTCAATTAGCAGAATTAGTTTTTATTTCTACAAAGTAACTAACAGCATTGCTTCTTAAGGCTGTCTCCTCACTGGAATGCTTTTGTGCTTACCTGCATTCTAACTACTTTGTAGATAAAAAGAATTTCTCCTTAGATCAGAAAGGCTTTTTAATAACCAGCTTTACTTAGCATTTTTCTGGAGTCAGCATTGCCAACCTTGCCTTGACAATATCTATGAAATTTTTAATATCTTTTCTTAATCCAAGTTAAATATTTCCATAGCATCTGAAAGATATTGAAACAGTTTTCATCACTACATGTAGTCATTCCATATAGTGTCATAGTGTTATTATAACTTTTTAGAATCTAGTAACACTTAAAAGTTCTATTTCTTACTATAAAGTTTCTTTACAATAGAGGTAAAGTCAGGAGACAGGGTGAGTGTTGGATCACATAAGAAGTTTCAAGTATTTCTGCATCAGTATGCACTGATTGGAAAAAACCAGCCCTGTGCAGTCATGCACATAACAGCCTGAAATATAGTCCACCATTGCTGCCCAGCCTTTCTGATCGTTGGAGGTCACTACACTTTTCTATCATTTGAGAGGACCTTTGCTTCTCTCAAGAGCCAATCCTGCCAGTTGTGTACTTCCTCATGTCCTGAAACAGCTGAAAGCCAGTTAAACCACTCCAGCAGCTGCTCCAGCTAGTTGTATTTAGGGAACAATCACTTAACTGCTCCATCAAAAATGTACAGGGAGATAAGAGAGAAGCAAACCTCACCCACCCACCATTTGGTTGCTACCAAAACAATTCAGTTGTCCTACGGTCAGCTACATGGGTGCTCTTGAACAAACCCTGGGAAAGAAGTTTCCTAGAAGTAACTACAGGTTAGCAGCAAAACTCAGCTGGGCCATAGACAGATAAGGTGTTAGCTGAATGCCCTCATGTGTAAGAGTCCTTGCTTATTATATCCTGAAAGAAGATCCTGAGACTTCTTCATTTTCCCTTGCCACTCAGACACTCTGCAAATAATCTAAGTTCTCTCTCTTTTGAAGTTAGTGGAAAACAGACACCAACTTTCAGAAAAGGGAGGATAAGTCTAACAGACACCTGTTCTGTTAATGTGTATTTGGTTTTACACATTTACTTACAAGTTTTCTACCACACAAGAAATAACCAACCAGGAAAAAAACCAGGTTCAGTTAAACCAAAGGCAATTTGGCAACTGCCTTAAATACATCCAAACAGTCAGTATTGCCTCCAAGTGAGTGTCTTAAAGTGCCCAGAAGTTGGAACTAATCCCTGCACTTATTTATTGCCACTCCCTGGGACATTTCAATCAATGGAAAATGCCAGGAACTGACTCAATTTTTCCCAAGCAATCTTATAACCCTACTGTGACTTCTAAAAAGGAAACAAAACCAGGAAAGCCACTGAGATCTAAAACAATGTATTACACAGAGCTGTTTCATAGGAAAACAAATTGTTTTCAAAGCTGTCACTGATGCCTAGCCTAGCAGGTTCACATTAAACACTAACAGTGAAAAGGGGAAGAGTCAAAATTATGTTTGGTACCTAATCATCCCTGATTAAAACAAGCCACAAAACAGAAAAATATTCCTCTGAAATTATAACTTTGGGAGGCCATTGCAGCATTTGAACATTGAACATTAAACATGCACTGCAGAATATCAGAATGGAAAGCAAACATTGCAGGAAAGACCAGAGCAACTATTCCTTTTGTAACAATCTCACTTTGGGAAAGAAACAAACCTTTAGAGAAACTTACTAAAAAAGTTTATGGCCAAGGATAACTAGGAGGCAGAGGTGCCTCCAGGAACCAACTAGGTTCCCTGTGCCAATCTATACAGAGAAACATCAGATCAAACCAGGAGATTTCAGCTTGCCCTCAGACTGACAGGAACGTAAGTCAAACCTCTTTTCACACNCCCCCCCCCCCCCCATGAGCTTGGTGGAAGACCAGTATCTCAAATACATACTCTCAGAGAAACTATAACAGAGAGAAGAATGACAAGGCTATAATTAGGACACTAGGGTTTCATTTTATTAAAGCGTATTTTCTCTTTTTAGTCAAATGAATTAGCATGCAAAAATTTTGAAGATTCAATTTTCATTAGGGACATTACAAGTCCTTGAGAGGAATAAAAGGTTAGACAGAGTACAATGAATATGGAAAACAAAACCTGAATCTACTGACTGTATGGAACAGGCTCACACATCCCAAGAAGGCCTAGGCTTTTAGCAGGTAGGCAGTCTAGGTGAGCTAAATGTTTTCCCTAACACTGGAACCTGTGCAACCTTCAAAAAGTACAATGGAGACTTTGCTCTCGTCATGTTGAAGGAAGTAACATACAAGAAAGTCTTTCTAATAGAAAATTATGCAGGCCATCTGTCTCTGTAACAGAAAGAACAAGACAAAAACAGTCTATTGGCTATAAGTAAACCATCAATGTTCTCTCAAACCACAATCAGGGTCTGAATCCTTCAGAATTCCTTGGTCTGTGAACAATACATGAGATCTTTGTAAGAGTTAAGCTTAACATCAGCAGCCTTATGATACAATAGGTACATTCAGATGCTTCTATGTTTTGAAACAACTTCAGCATACAAAACATGACTGGAGTAGGACATTTGCTTACACATGTAAATCAAGTAACCAGCTGCTTTGACCCTCTGTCTCTCAGTACAGAGACACATGCGGTATGAAGGAATGAGACATGCTATTTTGGGTGACTCTTCAAACTAACAGATCAGAGGGCTGGAGATATTCACACTGTGTTCTCAGATCAACTACGTAGTGAGGGGAGGCTCTTACATATCAAACAGCAACGTTATATTGCTGTTCTAAAAATAAACCTAACGTTTTATCATTGCCCTGCAATGGTACTTTCACATTAACCAATGTTATATGGGGTTACAGACAATAGCCTTACTGATGTTTTTACAGCCACTAAGTTACTCTGTCAGACTCAAATCAGGAACGTGACTAACTCACACTCTGACTCACTACACCAGGAAAAGAGAAAAGTTTTCTGTGAACATCAACACAAAAGTAGAAGGCTTTCAAACAGTTACAGCTCCCACTAATGAGTTTAAACATTTTGTTTCATTATTCATCCTTTTGATCTGTCAGCATCAAGGTCAGTGACAAAACAGCTGTGCTAATTTTCAGAGGGTGATAATGGAGTAATTTCTTAACATACTGACTGTACTGCAAAATTATGAGGACTAACGCTTTCTACCAATTTCTTTCTGTAACACTAAAACAATGCTTATTCTGCTGGATTAACCACCGGAGGTACGTGCACTCTACATTTTTGTAAATATTGTAAATACAGAGATTTAGCATTAGAAATAGAAAATTAGTCTTAAATAGCAATGGCTTTGGTTTTGTTCTTTTTTTTTTCAGCTCTGAGGATGAGAATGGCAAAACTGGGAAAAAAGGTGATTTAACAGCTGTAATGACATGGAAGTAAAATTTACTACTCAAAGCAGGATATAGCTAAGAAGAGTTTCTTCAATGCCTCTTTTTGGATCATAATGCTTGTTTTCCTCCTCCGTTTTATGCATTTGGGTTATTTTGCCCTCTGCATAATCCAATGGACTTTAGAAGACTTTCAGATTTGACCAACTGCCACACTTACACAAATTACACTCTGGATTTTGCTGGAAGTAGCATAAAGTTACCTAAAATCATAAGTGTGGTGTATATCCAAGCACAAAGACATAAGCATATCTGTTGCCATATTAAGGAACACATTGCTATATGCAGCGCAGATACAGTCGCATCTCAACAGTTTCTCAAAACATTCTTTCACTTAAGTGTGCCAATCTACCTATTTTGATGGAAAAACACATCCCAGCATTTTTTTCTGGTAAAAGCACTGGTTAATAAAAAACCTACATTTGAGAGATAGGCACAAGAAAAAATGTAAATGTAAAAGCTGGCTTCCAATCATACCACCTCAGCCAAAATTTAAACCATTCCTATTTAAGTGACAGTAAAATTAACCAAAAATGGTAAAGTCAGCATTTAATATTTAGCCACATTCTAGAGCTCTGCAGGCTGCTCATCCTCCCATTTTACGCATGACAGTACAATCAAGCTCAGACCCTGCTCCCTTCCCCATGTCACATATTTGCTGCCCACCTGCAACCTCTAAGTTAGTCTTGCAAATAATGTAATGGAAAGCCTGCCCTTCCAAGCATGATTTCACTTCCTAGATTGTTCAGAAAGTCCTATTTTCCCAGGAGAAAATTGGTGCCAACAGGCAGTGCCTGTCATCAGAAATACAGGTTTCAGTTGGCTGAGGTGCTCAAATTAGTGAAGACCTCTCATCAGAAATACTGATTTGTCAATTGCTTCTGTTGCAGCTGCAACAGAACGTCTGTTGTAGTGGCAGACACTGCTGGGAACAGCTTTCCAAGGCACAAGCCTTCAACCAAGGAACAGGCTCACTTTTTCCATATAAGGGAGAAGCTAAGGGCCCTTAAAAGCAGTCATGAAGTACAATTACACCAACAAGTCACACACAAGTCAGATTTTTTTCCCAGTACATAGGCTCTTGGTAGGAGAAAAAAGGTGCCTCGTCCCACTACATTCTTGTATTCAAGCCAGTCCTATAGCTTAATTTTGCTAGATCTTTGCTGGTTTGAATCACTGAACAGATAAAGCTCAGGTTGTTACTCTAGTATAGCTGACTCAAATTATGCACCAGCAAAAGAACAATAACTTTTCTTGCTGGTCTTCCTCGTTTGAAAGCAGGAAACTGAAGCTACTACCTCATAATGAGGCACAATGGTAGTAATCAGCTGACTTGCAGCCTCTAAATGCTTGGTGGCTCACAGTCTGAAATGGGTAATAATCTCAAATTTTAGGACTTGCCTGAGATGGTTACCTGGAGAGTGAAATAGTACGTAAGAAAAAATAAATTTGACTATATTACACTTTCTGTCTGCTGTGAGTTTGTTTGGTTTTCATAGTGTAAGGGGGGGTGGGGGTGGGGTGTAACATTTCTTCTGTTACTGTTCTCAAAACAGCACAGTGAGTCACACTCTTTCTTCCTACATCTTCTCAAAGATTCTTAACAGGATGCACCATAAATTGACACAATAGGAGAGTGAATATCTGAAGTACTCATAAGCTGGTTTTCTGTCAGTGGTACTTATTTTCTATGGACACTTATTTTCTGCCTTTACTAACAAAATGTGCAAGTGATATGGAAAAGAAGGTAAAGACGATGCTGCAAATATTATACTATATAATGCAGTTTAAGAGAAAGGAGACTGAAGAGAGGCTTCACAAGAGGAAACGTATGATAAATTTACAGGTGAAATAATACTACCAATACTTGAAAAAAGAAAAACACAAGCACACAAGACATTAACTGTTAAGTTCCTGTTACAAACCTCTTGGCTGGGAAACAAAACATCTTACGGTTATTTTAGATAGTCCTCTTAAAATAAACTCCATGCTCAGAGACCATGAATATGCAAAGAGCTTTAGGGAAGCTCTCATAGAAAACAAATCAAAATAACTGTGGCATAGCATTTCATATTTAGACCTTCAGAAGTAAGGTTTACCAAACTGTACTCAAAAGACAGAGAAAACCAACAAAAGTTATCAGAAACACAAAACAGCTAATACAGCAGCAGTCATACAGCAGGAAAAAGACAGTGAGGCACAGTTTTGAGAACCAGACTTAAAACTAAACAAAGCAGCACTTTCTTATGGTGACTAAATGGAAGAGTAGAAGCATTTTGTTTTAACAATTCCTCTCATACTTCATGGATAAAAATCAATGCCTACTGAGGTCTGCAGTCTGTCTGCAGTTTCTCTCTTGTGACATTGCTGCACAGGTTATGGCTCATACCTAGAAGATCCTGATGAAAAAGGAAACATCACTGCAGCACTGTTACATCTAAGCATGTGCTATTACTACAGGAGCAAATGCTGGGCTCTGTAGATCCCTGCGTTGCCATTTGAGAATTCCAATGTATCTTCTATTAAAACTGTTCAATCTATGCCAGATGAATCTGAACTACCCTACACAAACACACTAGCTATGTAGCAGCACAGATAAAAAAATCATTAATTTGGAGGAACAAAGACACAAATGGAACACAGAGTTGTGCACTTCTGGGAGACAAGCAGGTTCATCTAAGGGCTGCAGCCCAGAGCTTTCCCACATACCATATCAACAGGAACAGAATCATAAGACAATAATGTCAGGACAGATGCCATGCAAAACCCCAATTCATCTTTAAACTCAAACAATTTCTAAGGCTCAGAAAGACAAACAGCAGCCTAAAACAAAGGCAAAATTAGAAGCACTCTTTGTGCAGTATCATTTGTCCTGGATTACTACCATAGACACATGATTCAGTGTGTTGTGGATGTTCAGCTTTTGTGGTTTGCAAACCATAAGATTGCTTAAGACTAGATATCAAGTTGTCTCGGTTTAGACACAAGTAAATGTCCCTTCCATAGCATTTATCTGTGTGAAATGATCGAGATTAAAGATCCAGATTCTTAAAGCTTAAGAATTTATTAGCTCGTCTAGAAACAGCTCCTCTTTCGGACATCATTTACGAGTCTCACTGACAGATTAAAGAAAGCAAATAAAAAAGCTGTTATATGAACAAGAGCGCCACGTAGTGTTGCAAACCACGATGGAAACCCAAAAGCGGAGGATCAGTCTCTCTAGCCTTCTCGAATGTGAGAAAAGGAAAAACACAGGCATTGCTATACTGAACATGAACTCTCCACTCTCCCACATCCTGCTATATTTTACAAAACAGAAAACCATGTAGCTTTCAGTGTAAAGAAGCAAAGTGAAGCACAATTTTTCTGAAGTTCATTCTGCAACAGTCAGCCAGCAAAAAAAAAAAAAAAATAGAAAATTCAATTGCATGCGAGTATTTTGTATCAATTAGGTTTCATACAAAGCACATACAAGGAAGATGACTTGTAGTTTGAACAAGTGCATATGACCAGCATTTGGAGGCTGCACCTGACAACTCAAACTATTTGTGAGACTTCCCATAAGTTACTACTTGACTAAAAGTATTTGCCTATCTAAAAGAACCTAAAAATAAGTCTTCTAATGTTGCTTTTTCATCCAAAGTTTAATCCAATTATAAAAGAACATTGAAGCTTTCTTCCTATCTTCTGAAGATTTGACTGCAGTGGGATTCCTTTATAAAGCAGAGCAACAGGAATTTTCTTCAGTATTTTATTATTCAAGAACAAAAATAATAAATATTACCACCAGCATCTCCAGAAACAAATTGCCTGTCACCTATTTTCTGTTGATATCAAACACTTCCACAGACCTTACTCTTTTCAAAGGAGCATACCAGAAATTCTTGAAGTCACTGTGATACAGTGACACACTGTTTTCTCTTAGTAGCCATGCACAATAGGGGCAGGGGTGGTGGTATGAACAAATGTTACATAAAAATAACAAGTCTTTCAATCACGTAAGTTACAATACTGCACACATAAGGCCTCACGTAAAAACTACATAAGAAACTGCTAGCTCCAGTGAAGAGAAATTATTTAAAGAACAAATGAAAATTACTAAAAACATTAAAGCTCTGTTAGATGTGGAACACAGATTTTGAATTTTTTTTTTTTATTATTATTCTTGAAGAAAAGAAACTCCATTACAGAAAAAAACCTATTCAATCTCTGTAAGAGTTCTTCCAGGAAGCATTTTAGATAGGTTTCCTTTATAAAAAATGACATTCACAAAGAAAATAGGACATTTTGCTGCTAAGCAAGGCAAATTTTTTATAGCTTCTATTTGACACTAAAGGAGACAAAAAACTTAAGATATTTACACCCATGTTTTAAAAACCCATTCAATGACCAATTCAATTCAGCCATATTCAATTGTATTACAGAAAGAGTTCAGCATTTACTTTAAAACACCATCAATAGTGGCTAAGCTGAGAGATTTCTTATATAATCTTGTGGTATATAAGATTTCCTCAAACTTGCTGCACTAGATAGGCCTGTGATTCCCAGGCTTTTGAGATCAGTGCTGTCTAAAAATCCCACTAACCCACACAATTAGCCATATACTTCTTCCACTTCAGCTGGAGGTTTGCTGTATTTTTTCAGTCTCATTTTCCCAATCCACACATGGTTTTTCCAGCTTTCAGGAGGAAGCTGGATGATTCAATTTACACTCACTCGCATTCTGCTGCTGCTGGTGACAAAGAAATGAATCCCAGTTCTATAAATGATCTTATGGCTAAACCAATAACTTGAACAACCAAACAGATGATGACTCTACAAGCTTATTTCTGATTAGTACTTGTTCCTCAAACATGCTGTGTTAGGGATTTGAGAAGATACAGCAATAGCAGCCTTAGTAAATGGAGAAAACCACTACCTGATCCATATGTACAAATTTTTTTAAGCTGGCCATGAGGTAGCAGAGTAGTAGAAGTTGCTATGATTGTCAAGCCAGGTCTGACTACTTACTGTTCTACCCAATATTCTTAACACCTTTATTCCCAGCTAGCTTAGTAGCTCCAGGCCAAACTTATAAGCACTACAACTAAAAATCAATACATTCTAATCTCAAAAAAAACCAGTCAGGTGTGAAAATAAACTGTTCTGAGCTGCAAAAAGATGTCCAAAAAAATGCAAAGCACTGTACTACATGTCATAATAACAGCTGGTTTCTGAGATGCCGTTTCAAGAGTGTCCTTCCATACTTATACCATGAACCAAACAATATGGTCTTTTACTCCCTGTGCCTTGTTCACATATTCAGATAAAACTCTTGACTTAAAAAAAAAAAAAGCCATCCAATATTCTTATATAGACAGTTCTATCTCTGAGACATGACAGCTCAAAAGACTCACTTAACATTAACAGAAAGTATTTTGCTCAAGCCAAACCAACTCCTAATCTACATTTCACTCAATAATGCAAGTACAGATGCCACATTCCTGAGCAAATATCAAACAACTAAACATCAAGTTGGTATAAATCCATCTTACTCACACAGAAAAGCAATTCAGAAGGCACAAGCAACAAGACAGTAAAACAGAAATCCATACACAGTCAAGTATTTCCTGTTTTAAGTTTCAGGTATGCACAATTGGTGTTAATGCACTTATATAGCAAACACATTTTCTTTGTCTGGTTTAGAAACACTGAGGTAAATGGAACAGAATGGTATTTTGAGTGAGGCAAATGCTGGTTTTACTAAAGCACTGAAGTTCCTGAACACACATACCTGTTTAAGTCTTACTGCTCTTAGAGCAGACAGTGTACATGTTGCATTTAACTGCAAAGATAGGTAACAGCATTTAGCTCATGCATCAACCTGTAGTTGTGACAGATTTTCAATAAATTTTGTTTGGGTTTTTTTTTTTAAATGCAAAAAACTGTCATGATCAGGAAGTTGACACATCATGTACCATTTGAACACAAAGTTGAGAGATGACAGCTTCCCTACCAATCTTTGATTTTTCCCAATAATATTCAGTAGAGTTCTAGGAAACTTGATAGTCAGTTTTGATAAACAGCATTTTCATCATATCTACTCAGTCTTCCTAACCTATAAAGCTTCAATCAAGTAATTACTGCACTTTAAAAATAGAGACTTCATTCCTTACTCATAGAATCCCACTAGAAGTCTCATTAGAGGAAATGTTGGCAGCAACTGCTGCATCTTCCTATAGATTTTAATTCAAGTTCTCCCTAACACCAAGCATTACATACATATGCTATTATTCTTCAATTACATCTTCAGGAGGTGTTGAGGGAACAGCAATAGAACATGTCCCTTGCAGTGTTTTCAGCTGCACAATATTCTCAGTGACATCTCATATTTTGTTGATAGCTGCCAGGAAGGCAATGAGGAAGACAACATTTCCACAAATATAGATGGTTAAGACAATCTGTTTAAACAGATAACCCTGCAAGAGAAGGGGGATAAAAAACAAACACACATAGAAGTGTCAGTTTTTTTAGTACTTTAAACAAAGCCAAAAATGGTTTCCATCTCATTTACAAAATGGCAACTTACCTCTGCTTCTGCAGATGTGAGTGACTGTAGTATCTGTATTCTGTCATCCTCTATCACTTCAACTGTTAGTAGGAAGACAAAACAAGTTCTAGAAGAAGGTTTTTTTTCATTTTTACACAGCAGAAGCCTTGATCCTGTTACTTAGTCTTACACAGCATCATTCGAAAAACTTCCTGAAAAGCCTCATTTGACATTTCATAACCTGTGTTATCATGCTCTCAGCACAAGTGAAAAATTTGTGAAAAAGTAATTTCTAGACACAGGAGTGGCAAAACATTTAGTCTCTTTCTAGAATGAGTTTTGATCTGAACAAAACTTGATCTAAATATTTTCCTTTTCTCACTTTGTAGATAACTAGGTTTCATTAAGAAGCATTTTCCATTAGCCAGAATTAGAACATTCACTGCTAAACAGGGTTCATTTCTCTATTTCTAGAAAGAGAAATAACTGCTGTCAAATTTAAACTCGCATTTTATAGTCACTTATTCCTCACACAGTGGGTTAAAGAGCCTCTTAACTATGCTTTAATTATGCTTCTTTAATTCTGCAGAAGTCTCCTATCTTTTCTTATATACAGGTTGCGCTTAGTGAAACTAAGATTTTCCAATTAAGTTACTATCAGGGTCTTCACTACTGTAGTCCAGGTTTCACCTTCATTACCATCCCTCACTCAAATCTGTGGTTTTATGCTCAAGTTTCTGATCTTTTTGCTCCTCTAAAACCAGCTATTCATATCAGCAGTTTGTCACAATAAAATGCAGACAATCCACATGAATAAGCCTGGACTTTACCTACTGCCTTGAAAAATCAAAATCATGGCAAAGTGATAAATTCTTGGAAAATACTTAGCATTTGTCCACCACTATGAATGATGGTTAAAGAAACAAGAGGCTGCTGCTTAAAATGGCACAAAAACAATTCTAGAAGACTTTGGTCTTGAAAACTGTTTTGCTCCTATATTACCTTGTACAGAAGTTGGACACTTATTTACAAATTATTCCCTTTCCACTTCCAAGTCAAAAATCAAAGAACACCTGCTGAAATTTAATCCACTGCTACATTTTTTGCACAACCCCCTGCAAGACAGGTAAATTTTGTGGGCCTTGTACCTTTACGTACGAGACAGTAGCTGTGTATTTCCAGAAGAATATCAATACTGACATGCCAAACTACAAAACCAATCATTGTATAGGTATCCCATGGGTCCGGTAGGTCAAGGGCTGGTAGATCCATTCCCAAGAACATGGTCACCACTAGTCAGTAAAAACAAGATAAAAAGACAGCAAGAGTACAGTGTCAGAGTAATTTTGAAAAATGTTTTCAACAGCTCTGGCAATAGGTTTCCTAAGAACTGCCTACAACTGTTTGGGAAATGCAGTTAAAGGAGTCCGCCCATGAGGCTAAAAGTTTTTTTAGGGAGGACAGTGCAAAGAGGAAAGCAGAAAGAAGGTTAAATAATTTTAATGTTGCTCATTTAATGATAGGGCATTATCACATCCCAGTCACACAACATTAGCAATTGTGACTCTACTAGCACAACATTCGTGCTTAAGTTGGGGAAATTCATCACTATTAACAGAATTAAGTTCAACTTCTGATTCTGTAAATGAGTTTCCCCTTTGCTATTAAATAACTTTGACCAATATTACTGGAGGAATACTATCATCAAAACTTATCATCAAGCTATCAGACAAAGAAATTACTGTGAAGACTAGGCCTTATTATCTTCCAGATTTGCCAGTAATCCCTTTGGTTTTACATACTAACTTCTCCTTAGAGCTGTACCTGATGCTCATGTAGAATTCATGTAGAAAATGGACAGCAAGAGAAAAATCTTCAGAGGTGCCTGTACTGGGTGTCCATACATGTTTTAGAAGAGCAATAGGCCAAAAAATGTGGAAAGTTTCCTTAAATCACTTCAAAAGGGAGTTACAACTATAAACTCACCAGCTAATATTCTAGCTGTTGTGCCAGTACTCCAGTGAAACCAGTTAAACAATTGCCTCCTAGAAAACAAATAAAAAATGATTTTATTAAGTTGTTTGGGAGGGGGAAAACAAAAACCAAAGCAACCAAATGATGTCATCTACTTTAAAAGATATATTTTCAATGAAAAGAGAATTCCTAAAGAAACAGAAATATGTAATTCCTTTCACTGTAACTTAATGATTCAGCTGTGAGTACCTTGGTGCATGATGAGATGGTCTGAAACCTGCCACAAATACTTGAAAGATTGTAAGAGCCATCACAGTACTGCCAAGATAGGGATGGAAACCTGCTTCCTAAACACAGAACATGTTTCTTTAATATCACATCTATATAAACATATAGGAAAAACAACAGAAGTTAATAATTTATGCTTGTATTGGTAAGTTATGTTGCTGGAGCAGCACTGTGTTCAGACTAGCAGAGGAGACAGGACACAGTAAGCTGCCCTGCAGCTGGATGGAGACTGTTCTCTGAGACAGTGGTAAATCTGCTCTGGGTTTGTCTCACCTTTTCATTGTACTGAGAAAGTCTACCAGCTGAAGAACAGTTATATGATGGTAGAAGCTATGGTCCACACTTTTCATCCTCAATTCCGTGTCTTCAGAAGATGGTTTAATCTGTTCTAATGTAAGCTTTTACTTAATTTCCCAAGGTCCTGGCTCATACTTGTGACCGCGTTCTTGAAGCTTTATTTCAGATATTCTCTGGACTTTCTAATTTCTGACATCATCTTGCACCCAATATTATGTAGGTGACAGCAACAGATACACAATCTCTATATAATGGTCCAGACTAAACTTAATTTCTGGATACAGTTGAAGTCCATGTTGAGTACATCACACATTTCCAGCAGGTTTACCGATTCTATCATCCCTATCCTCATCTTCCTCCCAAAATCAAGTTCTCTAAGAAAATGGGAAGATGACTGGATTTAGTACATAAAGAAACTGTGAGCAAGAACATAATTTGGAAGAAAGAAGGAGGGAAAGTTTTTCAGTTGTACTTAAAGGAGGCAACATTCCTCTTCTACAGTGCTAGGATCTAAGATCAGTCTACTTAAGGCCAGCTTTCATGGCAATTTTCTCAGCATCAATAATATTAACCATTAGTAGAAATTCTCATTCAATTAGTCCAATGTTTCCCATTAAAAAAGAAAAAATAAAAAGCACACACTTACTTGGCTCCAACCTCCTCGATACATAAAGGGCAATGCAAAAGAAATGCTTGTAAGCATGACTGCGATCAACATTAGCATGCGATGCACCTAGAAAAGTTAAATACACTTTTAGAAACTCTAGAGCATTTGTAATATGTAATAAAAATTTGTAATACATCTACAGTTAAAGATGTTCTTAAGTGTTTTCTTTAGACTTTGCTTTTCCTGAGAAAGTAATTGTAATTGTTCCACTTTAGAAGACAAAAAACAAGCAAGGTTTAATCTATTTCTTTTGTGTAGCAGGCTTATAATTATGCTTACATTAAAGCTAGAAAATACTGCTGGAGATTTCACCCACCTGAAACCACATCTCCTTTCCAAAGAGGAATGAATGAGACCAGACAGGTTTGAAGAATCGTGCAACAATAACACCAATACTAACTGTGGTAATCCAAACAACAAACATTAGCGCTCCTGAAAACGTAAAAAACAAAACACAACCACAAAGTAAACATGATTATTACAGCTGCATATGAAGACAGCTTCAAAGACCGTAGTAGATTAGACCACACAGGTACGGTCTGAATTTACCCATGGTAAGTTTTTAATCACCTGGTTCAGACTATAAATGCTGTAGAGGGCAGAAACAACCCCATAAATTGTTGTTACACTATGCCCACACAGCACAACAGAGCAGCAACTACATTTCACATGTGCTTCTGTGATCAGTGCCTACTGCTGAGAAATGCTGTTCTATCACCAGTTTAGATGTCAGAGGATGAAAGGTAACAGATCTTATATGTCTTTGACAAAGAATGAGTGATAGTTCTTTCATTGTTTAAAGTTGAGAAAAAACTCTCCGTAACTTCAACAGCTTTGGACTGTCAATTGAAGCATTTCTTACTGATTTCATTTTATTTGGAGTAACACAATAAGAACAAATTAAATCTAAGAGGTACACCAGTAACTACAAACTTGAAAGAAGCAGGTTCATTTTCTGGGCAAAAAGAATCTTGTACTCCTGTTATTAATAATGAAAAAACATTAATAGCTTTACTGTCTTCACAACGTCATATATATATATGTATCTACTGTTGGCTAGCAAGATTAAACATGAGTATAAGACAAAAGGAAACACCTACTCTGCAGTAATGAGGAAAACTTAACTCTCCAGTCTCTGCAAGCTTATAGAAGATAAAACTGGAAGCTGCAGCTTACCATGCAACTTGATAAGTTGTGGTGAGCGAGAACCTCCAATATCCTGAGGTACACCTGTGACATTGTATATTCCACTGGTGATCAGAGGCTGACGATGATGTTTGTGTATTAGTCCATCTATGCAGAAAGAAAGTGGTTTATTTACAGTGAAAGCTGTTTATGAATGCAAGCTTTGTGGTCACAGAGCGTAATCACACACACAGTAATGATGAGACTGGAAAAGACCTTAAACATCATCCAGTCCAACCTAAAACCAACTAAGTAAATCTAACATCTGACATCTAGATAGATCATAATCATACAAACTAAATTTCTGACACGATACAGTAAGAACATAAGTTGCACATTTGACAAACGAGCCTCTACAAAAACAGCAAGAAAATATCTTTCTCCACTACACACACACAAAACATACTAGTCTCCATTTTAAAAATGACCAGCTCTCAAGAAGCCACCACTTGCTAGTATCCAGCAGGCACAGTAAAATTTTTCTTATAACTTCCAAAAGCAAAGTCATAATATACAGAGGCAGTAAAACTGGATGGAATAAAGGCCTCAGCCTTGGAAATACTTAGTTCAGATACTAATTCTCAACTAAGCCGTTATCTTACACAAGAGTTACTAGCTCAAAATTGCCTCAAAGAAATGTAACCATTTCTAAGTCAAAATTACCTTCACTGGCTTTCCCGTGCGCCATAAAGATGTAGTAACTGGCATCCAGATTAAATCTCCCTTTATAAGTTGGAAGATGAACTCTTCTTCTGAATGAACATTGAAGAACACCATCCACAAGCCTCCACGACACATCTTCAAGACCATTCTGTGAAACAAATAGTCTTTTCAAACCTTCAGAGTAATTGGCTTGAAAGTAACTCTGCAAAAGTCAAGAGTATCACTGGTACACAAAAAAGAACATCAATGAACTGGGTGGGGAGTGGGATAAAAATCTCTTGCATACCAACTTGGAAGGTATGTCAGTAAGTCAAAGCAGCAACATAAGGGTTGAATGAAATATATCAGCAGTTTCTTCAGCTCTTCCTTCCCTTCCAACCTTTAATTCAAGGTTTGCTCCTATATTAGCTGGTACAGAAGTTGGACACTTATTTACAAATTATTCCCTTTCCACTTCTAAGTCATTAGAACTGCAGCCTTAGGAAAGGCAGAATAATAATAGGCAAAAAATTCCTCCGAGTGAACTCTCACTACAGGACTTTAACTTTCAAAACATTAAACTTCTAAAAGTAGTATTTAAAAGCCCAACCAATTTCACCTTAAAGAATTATGGATCCATTTACAGCTGCTGTGCAAAACAATAGCAGAAAGCAGAACCATACTATTCATTCATTCAAACCTACATTTGTGGAAACAGCTGTTTTAAAACATACCTCTGAATCCCAATCAGGAGGACTTCGCCCCTTCAGATAGGCAGTGTGCACATGAACGTGGTAGTCCTCATTAACACACATATATGCATCATCACCACCCTGAAGAGTTTAAAAGAAAAAGGAACTTATAGCCCAATAAAAACCTCTTACTGAAAGTCTCTGAACACTCTTTGATGTAGTATATGCAAAAGACTTGCACCAAATTTTTCTTGTTGTTGTTAAGCCATTATTTTCCAGCTTTCAAACACTTCAATATTATATACAAATTATGTAAAGTTGAACAGATGACATATAGTAAAGCATAGCATGATTTACACTCCCCTTCCTCCCAGGGTAGCAACTAAATTATCAGCAGTTTCTTCAATTATTTGAATTTTACTAAAGTGACCAGACAAGTCAGAAACAGACACCAACTCTATTAAAAAGCCCTCTTTAGTTATAAGCTGCCTTTCCTCACAATTGTTAAGCGGGTGGTCCCACCCCTTTTATCATCTTTATAACTCTTGTCCAGACCTGCTTGAGCAGGTCTTCTTCTTACTTTTGCAAGAGTTGAACACAGTCCTCCAGGTGGGGTCTCACAAGAGCAGAGGGACACAATCACCACTCTCAAATCACTATGGTTCTGTAGAGATTCTGAGACAGATAGAGGAAATTCTACTGCAAAATTCTACTATTAGTTCCAAGACAACACTGAATATCCACCTATAGAAGGCAATCTGTGCTTTAGCACTATGGTAGAGATGTTATTTGTGTGACATCTAGCAGCATTTCAATTTTCCATATACATGTTTTATTGAAGTACCATTCAAACTTTAGCAAGAGCAGAAAAAACAACTAAAAATACAGAACAGGGCACTCACCATCCACTGATCATGGGACAACGCAAATGCTAGATATCCTTCGCTTGGACCACTCATTTCAATAAATACCGAACTCTCCTCTTGTTGGAAAGATAGGAAAAAACAAGAACCACTTCCAGGATCACAGTTTGAAGGGTTCCTAATGCAGAACTTCATGCTTCCACAAGCTGATGCATTGAACTAGAATATTAAACAAAAAGAACAAAACAAGTCAGAAGCAATGAGTTTTCCAATATTTCCTGCCTTCCTATGCCATTCTAGAAGTACACATAAGAGAAAGAAATGCCATCTCTATACCAATCTCCTAACCCATCTGAACAATTACTGTAGGACTAATAGGGGAAATGATGGCATGTTCCAAGCTGTACTTTCACTCAATGCTGAATTTTCACTCCAAAGATATAACTTTGAAAACGAAGTAAAAAAGGTTTAGAGAAGCTTTCTTTGGTTTAATTTTTAAAGAGGTAGTATTTGCTGTAGGATAAAATAGAAAAGAAAGGAAGAACAGCTTTTCACTTCCTTTTTAAAGTGGGAACTCCACTGGTATGCATTTTCTCATCATGTGAATTATAAGTCATGCTTATTGTGGATCAAATAAGTGATAGTTGCTCAATCCATTCAAGAATCACAATACAAGTCAGTAACACAGATTAACTCACAGAAGGAAATTTTCTTCACCATACAGATCTAAATCTTCTGACCCCTGTGTAGCATGATAACATTTAAGCCACACAAATTCAAACACCTCGAAATGACACTAAGAGCTATGTTCTTAGTCTCTGATAGCTAAATTACTCAGCCATCACCTCTCTGCCAATATATGGCTGTATCAATGTGATTGCATTAAATTCCATGCATCACAAGCATTAAAGATAATGTTATTTAGGTTTATAATTACTTACTGGCTTTGATAAGAAGGAATCAGAGTGTGAAGTTGACACAGCCTCTGATGTTACATGTAAGAGTGGTGTTGAAGACAGTACACTAGGCTGAGAAACAATGGGCCCAGGAATCTTCACCCAGAAAATCTTGTATTTCTTCACAACTGTGGCTCTTAAAAAGCAAAACACATATAGAATCTCAATGGTACAAACCAACAGCCGATTGGGTTTTTTTTAAAAAAGGAACACTATATATGATACATATGATACATATTTATGTATATATATATAATATAATACTATATAATCTATAATTTGTAAAACTTATTGTGAAACCCTCATCTTTAGCATTTTAGAGATCAAAACAGGAAATTACCTGAAATCTCAGTGGGAAAATAGTTTTTCAAAACACTACTGCATGTTTTACTGGATATCAGAAACATTCATGTCTGCAGCACAGACAAAAGCTGCATAGCTTTACCCATTAGTTCTCCAATACCTAGTAGTATAACACAATGGTATCCACACCATTCTGATAGGTAAAAGCACAGAAAAATGTATATAACATTGTTTCAGGATTTGTGAGAAATGTTTCTTTGTAACTGCTTATTTCTCATGCCTGTAATGTACAATCACTCTACACTTCCCTTGAAGAACAAGTGACTGTATTAATGTAGACTGTACAGCAAGGAAGAGTTGTTGAGTTTGAGGCATTAGCCCAAGGATACTTTCAGTTGATGGCTAATATTTGACACAGACAATAGCACAGGCTTGCTTTTTTCACCATTTAATAAACTAGAAGTAATACTAGACTTACTTACAGAAATTGTACACGTTTTGGTGCATCTCCAGGAGCAATCCAATAAACTTTTATGTATTTCTTTTTTGCTTTACTTGTGTGACTGACAGCTGAATTCTGGAAACACATTTCATGAGTTACACAGTGGATACGCACTAAGGAAATTTCAGCTAACACGGTTGTTACAGGCTGCAACTAAATCAGAAGCAGACACCACAATGTTACACTGTACTTGCTTCTTCCCAGCCAGTCATGATCAACTTGAAGAAAATTACCACTGAAGCTTGCACATATTCATAAATTTTATATCTAAAAGGAAAAAATACATTTCCTTTAATTCAGGAGACTTGAAAGAAATCGTGTGATAACACTCCATACTTTTTTTTTATAGCAACATAATGTTATAATTACTTTTTTTGGATTGTAAGAGCATGATGGTCCAGTGCAATGACTGTACAGACAGAACAGAGCTAGTATTCCAGAGCTCAGAATCTAAAAGTAGTCTTGGGGTAAGACAATTAGTTGCATAAGTCAACTAGATGAGACACAGCACTGAACTAAGTTCCCTGAGCACTCCCCCACAAAGCTTTACAACATTGATGAACACATTAATTGTATGCCACTGCTGGGGCAGGTGGTATAAGTGAAAGAAAAATTACATTTAGGCAAGCTGATAACTTTGTCCACACCAACTCAGATGACCATGTCCATGCTCAGATGGCCAGTTCAAGCAGGTTGCTGAAACATTAGTCAGAGCTCAGATCTCTTGCACATGAGGCAGGATTAATTTATCTACAATGGATATTGAAGATTTATCTAACCTGTTACTAGAAAGGCTCTGTTAACAGTAACTGACAGAGCAGTATTAAATATAACTGTCTAGTGTTCACACAATAACTGCCCTCAACATTCATTGCTATGACACCTTTGTTGTCCTTAACAAGCACAGAAAATAATTGGTATGCCTCAAATAGAGCATGCCTTCCTTTTTTAATATTTAAGTGCAACGACCAGGAATGTACTACAATGACTGTGTAAAACTAAAAATTATGGTCTAAAAGCTGCAGCATCAATAGCCTTCTATCAGGATGACAGTTTAAATGACTCATTAAGATCAGTCTGACAGAGTTGAAGTGAGCTATGCTTCAAGTTGGACCAATTTCCCTGAGACTTACTGAGCTAAAAGATTACACAGCTCAGGTCTGTCCTGTTACAGACACTGTCCAGTACAAACACCTCAGTGCCTGATCTCCCAACTTAAAATATTGCACTATACCTTGGTATGGCCACATGTCAAAAGCTGAGAATGTCTCCGGTCAACTAACATGAAAGAACCAACTGCCGGACCATCCAGGTTTTCTGCATCCCGAGCTTGTATGAAAAATCCTTCAAACTCTGGTCCAGACAGAATAACTGAAGCAAGAAGGAAAATAAAAGGAAGTTGAATTATTCTCCAGAGAAAGAAAAATATTTCAAAAATGACCACTAGATGCTCATTTTGGAAGTATTGAATGACCACTAAATGGATTACCAGAATGTCTGCTTAAACAGATCTTGTATAGCTAAGTAAAGACACACTACAACACAAAGAAACAGTAAGTTGAACTCTTCAGCTATGAATGATAATACCTTCTATGTTGTCCCCTGGATTAAATTCCGTTCCATTCACCATAATGGTGTGTTCAGGTGGCAGTTGTGGAGAGGTACCATGACAAGGGATCATGCTAGTGCAGGCTTGTCTTACTTTTCCACTTGGATAGCCATCCACAGATGCACAGAAGCAAATAAACATCCAAACAGAAAATGTGAAGTCAGGCAGCTCCATCTATACAAAGTAAGAGTTACAGGCAATTATATACAATAAATGTTTGCATTCTCTACACAATCTCTAGCATAAGAGTTCGACTGGATGATCTCCAGATTTCCATTCCAACCCCTAGCAGTCTGTGATTCTATGATTACACATCACCACTCATCTTTAGAAGAATCAGTTGAATGCTAAGATTTACAAAAAACTTTAAAACAAAGCATGCATGAGAAGACGTCATTCCCACTTACAGAAGCCAAAAGTACTGTGCACTTCTGATAACTGCCAGATTTTCCAGGAACATTCACAGACACCATGTTTCAGGTCCTCAAAAGTACAGATAGTAGGTGCATTGTTTCTCTCAGTGCATTCTAACATCACTATTTAAAATTTCTCTTGCTTGAGCCTCTCCCATTCTCTCTCTCAGAAAACGATAAATCATACAAACCCCCTAAAGACCTGCACAGGATGGACAGTTCTTAAAACATGTTTCTTTTATGTATAAAAGTCAACACTACTGAGCTGCATTGAGGCCACTCTTTATTAATATTACTCTCTACAACTACCTGAAAGGAGACTGTAGCAAGGCAGAGATCAGTGTCTTCTCTCAACAAACAACAAGACAAGAGGAAAAGACCTAGAATTGTGCCAAGGCAGATTTAGGTTAGATATTAGAAACTTCTTTACAGAAAGGATGTAAAGTCCTAGAACAGGCAGTCCCAGGGAAGCAGTGGAGTCCCTACACCTGGAAGTACTTAAAGGACATACAGATGACGCTGAAGGACACAGCTTTATGGTGACCTATCAGTGTTAGATTGTTGAGCTTAATCGTCTTAAAGGTCTCTTCCAACATAAATAATTCCATGATTAATCACAATTCTGTCTCATTGCCAACAACCTTCTGTTTCCATAACTTGTGCCTATTTCTTAACATATGACAAAAAGTTCCCAGTTAACAACTTCTTTCTGCAAAGAAACTAAAGCTGCCAAACATCAGAAACAGATGTTACATAAGCAAAGGAGTAGGAATTTAGTATAAAGATTTGGACAAATAAAGAAATGTTAGTTATAAACAAGCAAAAGACTTTTTCTTTTAGATATTCAACATGTAAGCAATTAGGCAAACAATTTCATTGCACATGTCACTGTCATTAAGTGGAAAGTGAGCACAAAGAACATGTAAGGGTAGTAGGGTCAGATTCAGAAACAGTTTTATTAATCTCTAATCCCAGTACTCATCATATAACATATTCCTCTGTCATGATACTGCTTTCACAAAAGCTGTTGACATTGTTTTGTTACTTAGCACCATGCAGAGTTTATAGCTGTATCTTTGCTTACAGAATATTTTAGAAATACTTTTTTTTCCTTTGAAGGCTATGTCCAAAAGGGCAGGAGAATAGAGATAAGCTTCTTTTTAACTTTTAGGTACAAGAAACGCACTATCGGCTCTAGTGGTATAAGTATCAGGCTATACCAGGCAAGTAGATGTGCCTTCTGGAAGGGCCATGCCCATTTTGCTCCTAGTGATAGTAAGAGTCAGGTCATGAAGTTCCCTAACAACATGTGTGGGCATAAAGAAAGACCAGTGCCATTTCAGACTGAACACTTCATAGCTAAAAAGCAGTTAATTAAAGACAAGGCATGTCATGAGCTTTATATACACCTCCTAAGTGATATCAATATTAACTTCCAAAGTTTCACAGATTCAGTGCTAAAAATTCACAATATCCAGGACAACGCTACATTTGTACTTCAACTTAAAAGAGCTCTTCAGTAACTTTATACCAATAAATAGAAGAAAATCAGGGTAGAGGGGGTCAAACAGATATACTGCAGGAACTAGAATTAAAAACCATTAACACTCAACTCCTCCTGTCAGTCAAGACAGTGTCAAGATAGTATCTCTAACTTCTGAAGTAAGCCTTTCCAATAAATCCCCAAACTGTCAAAAAATCCATGTCAATATTACTTTAATAATAAGTTAAGCAGACATACAGAAAATTAAAAACTAAGTTTTAGTACAATAGCAGCATTAAAGCAGCTCTTACATGTACCAGTAAAACCTTCAAAATGAGCTACTGCCAGGAGAGATAAGGCTTCATACCACAGAGTATTCTTTTTGAGTAGGTTAATATTCTAGCTCAGACAACAGAGGACGTGGTAGGGATTTAAAATGAAACTATAAATTCTTTGGCAGACAATAAAGAGGAAGAAGCAAAGATAAAATATACTGTAGCAAAGACAAACCTTCTTAGGTATTTATTTTTTCAACAGCATTAACTGCAGAAAAGATATCTATTCACGTCCAACAAATGAGAGTTAGATTCTGCAAAGAATAGGAATTTCCATATTAAGATTCAGCCTTCCTCAAACAACATTTCATCTGGAAATATGGTGTGTCACTCCACATTATTCACTTACATTGCAAGAGAGGCAGAAGGAAGATAACACGTGCTCTTATAACACAAATCATTTTGTACTTAAAATTCTTTTTTATGAAATATGTCTTCAAGTGTTACTGTAGGCAAAGCTAGGCAATGTTCTATAGAAGCTTAAGCTTCAAGAAATGATTCCTTAATTTTACATTGAAGAACTCTGGACTTTAACCAAATAGCACAGCAAAACCCTTTCTATAAGCACAGCAGAATTCACACATAGCTATTTCAAACTACAATCATAGATAAGTTTACAATTACTCACCTGCAGCCCCTAATCTCACAGTGCCTTTTACAACATCCATACGCATACACTCAGCATTCAGCCAAGACATTTTCAAGACAAGCCTCATAACAATCATAAGAAGGTGCCTATGCCATATTTCTTTAGGAATACACTCTTACAAAGCAAAACAAGAGAGTCATCTTGCCTCCAAGTTCAGAGAAAGACCTTAGGTTAACTTCTGCTCATCTAAATGTGGTCATATCACAACAGTTATACTAAGCAGTGGCAAAAAGAAGGGGCATTCAGCAACTCATAGCTTTCAAAACACTAACACACAGACATGCCTACAAGATGACAAAAACCACACCAACTTTTATAACAGTTTTAATGTAGGTACTTTGCAGTCAATCTTTCTGTTCCAATGACCAAGTCTGACTAAACCTGTCGTTGACTTTCTATTCATGTAAGACAACTTATATTACATTGTAACCTCTTCTATCTAACTTGCATCTAGCAATATTAACTTCTACCATATTCAGGATCAGATAAAACTTCTCTGAAAGATGAAACAGTATACACATAAGAAAGGAAATGTTTACAGAGCATTCTTTACTTCAGGCACACATCTCATAGTTTCCCAAGCTAAGTCTGTAAGACCCTACTCTTCAGCTAAAATACCTGAAGTTGCAATGCAGCACAGGCACTGCAGCTTCTTTTGTCAGACAGGTGCTTCCACAAACCTCAGAAAATGTCATAATTATTTTAAATATCTTCTGGTGCAGTTAGCATAAAAAGACAAAAAAATAAACTACAACTTTTTGCTATGTTTGGTTTTTTTCACTGCACAAGTTGATACAAATTTGCAGCATGATTTAAAAGCCTGGTATGCATTATAATCCCCAGCAGAGACACACTTTTATAAGAAAACTTACAAAAGAATATGCAAAGTTTGTAATTTTCCCCCCTGCATATCCCACCAAGAATGAACAACAATGTTGTTTACTTTGCCTATTTAGCTTTCTGTTGGACAGCTACTAGTAATCTTTAAGGCCCCAACCTTGCAGACTTTTATCTATACTAACAACTCAAAGTTGAAGGCTGACCTAAAACCAACATCTTGTTACCCCAAAAAGCAAGTCCAACAACAAAATTAGCACAGTTAATATAACAGTTACCATTCAGCCATCTCCTATGCACATTAAAGAAGAAAAGAAGAAAGCAATATGCACATAACAGTAAGAAACAAAACTTGCACTGAAAGAGAAACACGGTTGGTGCAGCTTCCAGCTACAGTAGGTCATAAGGCACCTGTACTCTTTAAGACAAGCAAGCTTAGAGTTTTCTCTGAAGCAATTAAGAAACGCTTGGACGAAAGGCACCAGCTATAAAAGGTGTTTTAAAAGCTTCACCAGCCTTAAACTCACTTCGCAGCCACTGGAGATGGTTCACTAAGCACAAACGGTTTTGCCGAAGACTGACACAGTCCCCTCTAAACACTCAGTGTCGTCACTACAACTACCGTCACTTCAACCCAATCCCTCTAGAGCCACGCCAGTTTGTCAGTAGCAGCAGCGAACCCATCCACTCCGCTCGGTAGCCAGAAAGCAGCTGGCGGGGGTGAGCCGGGATGAACCGGCTCACTCCTTCCTCCGCCTCTTCCTCCGCCCCGTGGATTCCTGTGAGGGTTGCTCGTGAGTAAAGGTGACGGATTTCGTTTGCGGGTCTGTTTGCATATGCAGCTGGTAAAACTAGACTTTTCTTACCAGGAGAGCAAATATGAATTGATTTACCTCAGTTGCTCACAGATAACAGTGACATAAAAATTATTTTCATTAAACTTCAATGGGAATTTTATCCTCCCACAGAAATATTGTGTCAGTACTAACAAACACCTTAACTGAGAGGTTCTGCTATTCTGGCTACATATTCGTAGGTTTGAGCAGTTCTAGTGATGTCGGTGCTACTAATTTAGTCAGATTTTCTTTAAAAGTACTACCTACTACTATCAGCAGACTTGCAAACACTCTGTTAGTATTCTACTGGTTTTGCCTTTTCTTTTAAAGAAGGATTAGCTCAGTAAGAGCATTTTTTTTGCCTAATCAGACTAATTACTTAACAGTTACACTTGTGTTATCTTGTTCATGGAAATCACTGGGAAGCTGGGATTTCACTAAGTTTATGGTACCTGAAGAAACATTATGACCTTGATTAAATTGTAAGCCCAAGTGCACACCTGCCTTATTAAGTTCTTGCCTGTACTAATTTAGGCTGATTTTTAAAAGCCTATGTAGATATATTATTAATATGTCAAATACATTTATTTTAAGAAAACTCTGGTGAGCACAGTGATCAATGTTCTCAACAGTGATCTTAACAATATTAATTTTAATGCTAATTTGGAATTAATACCAAAATGTTTTTAAGATCTTATTTTAGGGCCTTGACCCTAGAATGGGTGCTTACTTCTGAAACACTGTTTTAAGCATATATGGAAGTAATTTGTTCGCAAGGAGGGATGTAAAAGCATTCTACAATCCTGTCAGCATCTGTACTCAGAGTTTAAGTAAAAAATGATTTATCTATGAAAGGTATAGTGAGTGAGGGAATACTGTTTTGCTTCTGGTTTTATAGCTTAATTCAGAAAGTTGTAACTATTGCCCAAGATCTATAAAGGAAAAAAAAGTAAAATCAGGGAAAAAAAAATTACTCTTTTAACTCCTGAGTACAAATACCCACATTCCTTCTGCATAGGTAGTCATCAATCTGTCTAGAAAGACTCTTCAAACATACTTGTTTCCCTTCAAATCAAGTTTTACATCCTTAATAAAAGTGACACTATGAAAGTGTACTGCATGCCCATTTGTTATTATGCAGTATATATCAAGGAAATAAAATGCATCAGGATATATGAACTATAAAAAGTCTGAAGAATATTTGTTATGAATGTAATTATAGTTCTGTTAATGTGTTCACAATAATTGTGTTTATTGCAAAAATACATTTCTAGCTTAACCAAATGATCACATAGAGGGATATAGGGTGATTTTTAATCTTCCTGCAAGATAAAAGAGAGATAAAGTCATGCAATCCACTACTGAACCGTGCGTGTGTGGTGGTTTTAGCCTGGAGGAAAGGGGGTCAGGAAGGACCAGTGTAGAAGGGACTACTAGCTGGCCCTATTGTTGGAGCACCTCTCCTCTCCAACACCTCAACTCTTTATCTGAGCTAGTTGGCACATCTGTGAAAAACTATTTATGAAGGGAAACCCACTGAGTATCTTCCTGTTGTTGTTTTCTGTTTGGGAGTCCCATTTTGTAGGGGAAAAAGAGATGCAGTCATGCAGTAGCAGAGGCAGAGTGGGAAAAGCCATTGCTGAGAAACCATTGACCTTCAGGAGCAATGAGGAGAAACTAATGGCTTTTGGAGACCTTGGAGATCAGTAGAGGAGAAATACGAGCAGGGGATGGATCTTGAAAGAGATTATGACTCTGAGGAAGGAACCTAGGCTGGAGTGGTCAGGCACTGGGAGGACCCATAGCCCCGCACCAGCCAGAGAAACTCATGGAGGACTCATCTCCTGTGGAGGAGGATGCCACATTGCTACAGAGAGGACTGTAAGGTGAGTTTTCCCCTGAGGAAAAAGGAATAGTGGACATGGGCTTGGGAAGATCTATATAAGAAACACACATATCTCACTCAGTATTTAATGATTGCACTTTTCAGTTGTTTTAAATCAAATGTGATTTTGTTCTTCCCCAAGACAGGCCTCTCTTTATACCCGTTAACCAAAAGTAGTAAGTAAGCCGTCTGTCCTTTGTCTCTGCCCATGTGCCTGTGCTGAGGGTAGGTTTGTGCAAGTGAGTGTGCAGGGTTTAAAACCATGACACCATGTCAGAGGATAACAATGTTAAGTGGCAGTTGAACAATATAACATCTAAGATGAAAAGAAGCTGGTAAGGGGCAGTTTTTGCATAGTTTGTTACACCCCAAACTGTCAAGTGAAAGCTTACTTTGAAAAAAAATAATTTTGAAAGTAACAGCAATTTATATTCTCCCATTAAAGGGGAATGTCTGTTGATTAAGACCCAAGGAAACAATTAAGTAAAATAAGTATAATTTGGGCAGTTAAATGTTGTGCAGTCCAAGGCATAGCTATGCTATTTTTTAAGTCCAATGGAAAACAATAAGCCATTGAGACTAGGTCTGAAAACAACTTTATTGTGGACTTGCAATATCTGAAGGGGGCCTACAAAAAAGCTGGGGAGGGGCTTTTTAGGACCTTAGGTAGTGACAGGACTAGGGGGAATGGAGCAAAGCTGGAGATGGGGAGATTTATACTTGATGTGAGGAGGAAATTCTTCACTGTGAGAGTAGTAAGAGCTTGGAATGGGTTGCCCAAGGAGGTGGTTGGGACCCCATCCCAGTTAAAGGCCAGGCAGGATGAGGCTCTGGCCAGCCTGATCTACGGTAGCGTACCCCTGCCCATGGCAGAGAGATTGGAACTGGATGATCCTGTGGTCCCTTCCAACCCTGACTGATTCTATAACTTCTTCCCAGGGAGGGTGACGGGACACTGGAGGGAGCTGCCTGGGGGGAGGTTGTGGAGTCTCCTTTACTGGAGACATTTGAAACCCACCTGAACTTGGTCGGGATATCCTGCTGTGGCAGGGGGATTGGACTGGATGATCTTAACAGGTCACTTCTAATCCGTAATGTTCTGTGTATTGGTCTAGGTAGTCCTGTTGTGGCAGAGGGATTGGACTTGACCTTTCACGGTCCTTCCAATTCCTGATGATTCTATAATTCTATGATCATTATGTAGTTCTTGGAAATCAATTTTCCTCTTGACTATTAAGTTAATCATACAGCAAAACTGTGGTATTTTAGAAGGTCAGCTGTTGTGTTTTTATACGGGTTAAATATAAGAACTGTAATAAATACATAATTTCATTTACAGGAAGTCAAGAGTGGTTAACATGTATTAATGATTTTGATTTTGCTGCTAACAATGTATGTGACTGTGTGGGAATTGTGGGACTGTGTCTGACTGAATGAGATGCAGGACTAACCATGAAGCAATTGGTGAATGGGAGGAATACAAAAACTGAGATATGTATTAAAGACCAAGAATGAGCATTTGTCCTTCAAGCAAAAGCTGTTGTGTCTTTGTATAGGTTAAATGCAAGAACTACAGGCACCATGGCCATGGTAGTATTGTAGGCACAATTTATATATATATATGTAAAAATATATAAGATGGGTGCTTCCCAGGGTAAAGTGGAGTTAAAATTTAGTCCCTTGGGATGTATCCTTACCCACTGGTAGGAGATTGGGGGTCCAGTGGGTGGAAGTACAAATAAGAAAATATTGATCAAGTATTGTAATCAGTGGTGGCCCCTATATAAATTGGAGGATGAAGAAAAATGGCCTTAAAATGGAACTGTGAAGTACAATACTTTGACACAATTGATGTTTTTGAGAAGGAAAATGGGATGAAGTGAAATACATTGACATGTTCTTTACCTTAAGGGCCCATCCAGAATACCAGAAAGATTGTGGAATAGTCCCTCCCTGGGACCAAATGGTTCTCACCCTGGAAAAAAAGAGGCAAAAGGAAGGGCAAGTAAAATTAAAGCGATGCTGTTCTGCAGGAGATGTGTATGTCCAGGTAAGATTCAGGAGGCACCTGAATTGATGGATCATTTAAGGCCACCCCCAAAAGGATATGGGAATGAAATAAAGAGTGTAGTGTCAGACTCTGATGTGTCCACACTAGAAAGCCACCCCAGCAGTACTGTCGCAGGCAGAACTAGGAAGAAATGAGAAACAGCTGTCATACAAACACCTCTGAGAGAGACTGTAGGACCAAGAGGACCTAATAAAGGTACCTTTTTCTTCATATGACTTAGAAAGTTGGAGAAACAGTCAAAAAATATAGGAGTGATCCCGTGGGTCTAACGGAACATTTTCAATCATTAGTATGGCAACATAACCCTGACTGCTACTATTGCATAACCTTACTGAGACTGAAAGGCAATTAGTTTTAAAAACTGCCCAAGGTCTAGCAGTATACCAAATTCAGAACACAAGGGAAGATGAAAAATATCACTTCCCTCTTTTAGATCCTCGGTGGAATCCAAATACCACAGGAAGATGAGACAAACTTGAGGCTTATAGGGATTTAATAATTAGAGGATTAGAAAGGGCAATCCTGAAAACTATTAACTGTACCTTTTTATATGCTATCAGATACGGTCCAAAAGAATCACCTACAGAATTTCTAGACAGATTAGGAGAAGCCATGAGAAAACGCACTCCTCTGAACCCAAATTCAGAAATAGGGATTCAGCAGTTAGTGTCCTTGTTTGTTGGACAGTCAGGTAGTGATATTCAAAAGAAGTTAGATTCTAGAGCCAGCAGAGGGCAGGAACCTGGACAAGTCAGGGAAAATATACAGTAATAGGGAAGATGAGGAGAAAAGAGAAAAGATAAAGAATATGAAGGCACTGATAATGGTAGGACAGGGGAGTGCACAACCTAGAAGACGAGGGACTAGAAGGCCACCCCTTAGGATCAATCAATGTGCATGGTGTGAAAAGGAGGGTCACTGGCAATTATGTCTATATTTTCAGTCTTTAATCAAGCTATGATTCCAATTGATGAGGAGTTTGTAACAGTAAGGGAAGCAATGGGATAGAGCAAACAAGCTTAATTTTTGAAACATTTTAGGTTTAAATTTTGAAAGCAATTAGGAATACACAAATTTTTATATATGTCAAATTCACCCATTGCTGGGCAGGGATCTATTAGAACAATTAGAAGCAGAGATGAAGTTTGTAAATGAGAAAGTTGCAATTTAGCCTCAATAAATGTCTCAAGGGATACAGGAGTGCTGGAAGTTCTAAATCAGTTGTATCCTGGAACATGGGTAATAGAGGTTTCTGGGAGAGCCAAAATGGCTCTACCAATTGTGATGAAAATTAGAGCAGGGGCCTTTCCAAGTAAGAATTAAACAATACTCCTCAAAAATTGAAGACAGAAAGGGAATGAAACCCATTATTGAGAAATTTCTCCAACATTATTTGTTCATGGAATGTACATCAGAATGTAATACCCCCACTTTAACAATAAAGAAATCAGACCAAGCTAACCCCTGAACTATCTTGGTTATACCGTACTGGACCTGAAGGATGGATTATTTTGCTTACTCCTGATCCCTGAAAGCCAGGTGTTGTTTGTCTTTGAGTGGGATAATCACAATTCTGAATGGAAAATGCAGTAGATTTGGACAGTTTTACCTCAAGGATTTAAAAACAGCCTACCCTTTTTGAGAATCCATTGGCTTGGGATTTAGAACATTGAAAACCACCACATGGGCAGAGAATAGTGCTACAATACATGGATGACTTGTTATTAGCCCAAAATCTGGGACCACATCTCCAATCAGTTGGATGAGGTGAGAAAATGCTGGCCAAGCTGTGTTAGAACAGTGCCAGCCTTGGTCCCCAGTGTTCAAGAAGTTCACACTGGGCCAGAAAATAACAGTACTGGTCTCACATAGTGTTTCAGCAGCAATGGAGCTGAAAGGGGGGGGCATAGGTTACCCCTCAGGGATTCTTTAAGTGTCAAACAATCTTAATAGAACGAGATACCACAATCACAGTCACCAACATTGCTAACCCAGCTTCTTTTCGTAGTGGGACAAAAGGAAAACCAGTGACACATAACTGTCTGCAGATCATATGCTGGTTGACCAGATTTGAAAGAAGAGTGCCTGATGGATGTGGAGGCATCCTGGTACACAGATGGAAGCAGTTTTGTCAGACAAGGTGAACAGAAAGCCGGATATGCAATCATGACCATTGATTAGGTAATACAGTCCAAAGATCTCCTTTTAAACACTTCTGCCCAAAAGGCAGAAATAATATCCCTCACGTGGGCTTTAGAACCAGCAAAAGGGAATCAAACCATTATTCTAACGGACTCAAAATATGTTTTTGGAGTTGTTCATGCTCATAGAGCAGTTTGGAAGGAAAGGGGACTTTTGTCAACTCAAGGAAAGCATATAAAACATGCAGACAAAATCCTGAAATTTCTTGATGCTATGCAGCTACCAAAGAGGGTAGCCATCATGCATTGTAAAACCCATCAGAAGAAAACAACTCCTCATGAAGTCAGAAACTCCATGGCGAATCAAGAGGCAAAAAAAGTAGCTGAGCAGCACTCAGTGGATAAGCAATCCTTGATTCCAGATGGTAAAATCCAAATCGGTTGTATATAAGGAGGCCCCAAATATTCAAAAGAAGATAGGAAATGGATATAAGATTTAGGGGACAAAATGGAGAAGGATTGATGAGCCATTACCCCACAAGGAAAGATCATAGTATCATCTGTAATATTGTGTGTTTTAATCATGGCAGAACACGGAAAAAAACATTGTGAAACAGAGGCATTATATAAATATCTGATCCAACGCATTGTTGCAAGAAATCTGTATACTACAGTATGACTAGTGACCAGCAGTGTGAGGTTGGTTTGCAGACAAGTCTAAAAACGGGTCACAAGGTTACAGTAGGCCAGACGGGTAAACTTCCCTGGATAGCAGTGGCAAATTGACTTTTCAGAGTTTCCCAGAAAAGGGGGTATCAGTATTTATTAGTACTTACTGATACATTTTCTGGGTGGCCAGAGGCATCCCCTTGTCAAACAAAGAAAGCTCGAGAGGTCACAATATTTGTTTTGCAGGAAATAATCCCAAGATTTGGGGTATCAGCAGTGATCTCAGATAGGGGTCTGCACTTCATTGCAAAGGTAGTGCAACAAATTAGCAGTCTTTTAGGGATTGACTGGCAGTTGCATACTTCTTGTAGACCACAAGCTAGTGGCCAAGTGGAAAATATTTTAGAAATACCCTCAGCAAAATTGGACTAATCTGAGTACAAAAGAATTTGCAATGGATATAGAAAAGGGGGGGGACTTGATGAAGGAAATTGAAATAAGGAATTTAGACAGTATAGTAGATGAAGTAAGCT
Source organism: Upupa epops (assembly GCA_013397515.1). NCBI lineage: Eukaryota > Metazoa > Chordata > Aves > Bucerotiformes > Upupidae > Upupa > Upupa epops. The sequence continues at coordinate 99,860 of VZRI01005002.1, read as the reverse complement.
TTAGCATTAGTTAATTAGTAGTTAAGGTAATGGTATTGCCAAAAGTCAGAAGTTCATACTGAGGAAGACTGCTGCCTTCCTCCCAGAAACCACAGCCCATGACAACCAGGTGTTACTGCACAATTGCAAGAAGGAGGAGACTTAAGATAATGAGTTCCTAGAACTGACTTTAGTAACTCAACTCATATGTCAGAAACTTAAAGTCATAATCATACGTATACATTATGTACAAGAACATCCAATATAACCACAACAAACTTGCTCTTCAGTGCACACACTTGGTGGAAAGATCCCTGCATGTTACCTGCTTTTAACTCTCTGTGAGTTGGGGATTAATTTCCATGTGTTAAGCCCTTGCTCAAGTTTCATATGTGGTTTCTCTGTTACTGGCCAGATTATCAAGGTAAAATATTACTTAAGGTTAAATTAAGTGACGTGCCAAAAGGCTCCATCCCTACCAGATTATTTTGATCATAGATAAACTTGAATTTTTGTTACTTCTGTTTTCTATTTTGATATATTGACATATGTGTAAAAAATGCACTATTTGACTACATACATGCAGAATACTGGTCTTCTTGTGAGAGTAACAGTCCTGACATCTATATTTACTCATTTCCCTCTTCTGCACAAACGGGACTAGACTTCAGCATGCTTTAACCTTTACAGTATTATTATTTTAGCTAAATATGTACTAGGGAAATAACTACAATAATAGTACCTTAGATAGCAAGAATTTTTCCTACCAATGCAATTTGCATGTGCTTTTTTCCCTGCCAAAGACGGGGCAATATTGACTTGTTAAAACAACCCTGACCATCTAAAAGCAAATCAATGATGATACAAGTTACAATGTAGGATGACATATTTTTCTCCAAAATTAATTACATTATCTCCTCTTGAGTTTGGGCAGTTTAATACTGACCTACCATTAACTCATTAAGTAGATAAATGCATTCCACTGACCTCCAGAAGTATCCATTTATAAGTATCTCTGATCTTTATTCCTCTCTCCTAATCAGACCTTTCTACTTTCATTTATTTTTTAATTTATTTTTTTTATGTCACACGTAAAAATTTAGACTTAGAAACGTATTTATACGAAAATAAACGTTTACCTAGAGGTAAAAGAAAGCCACATTTTATAGCTTCCAGTCACTTACACTACCTAGCCACCTGGTGGCATTAGCCACTAAATCAAACCAGGTTTTCCACGCGAGTACACGGAAGCCTAAACTGAAGTGTATGCACGGTAACTTTCAGCCCAAATGTGCATAGATCTTGACTTAGACAATTAACTTTTTTTAAAAATTCTGTATCTGAAATGGAAAAATTAAGTTTGGTTTCCCGCTATCAATTTTAGACAGGTGGGTATTAGGTGTATGACAGTCACCTGTCATCTCTTGGAAAGTCTCCACTGAATTCAGTTCACGGCACAATTAAAACGATGGATAAAGAACTCCAGTAAAATCATTTTCCCACTTCAAGATACAGGATAGAGGGCATTGCTTTATCTATTAAAGTTTTATCTGCTCAAAGTACTGAATTAGTAACTTTACTGAGTTTTCTGTAATTTTCACTGTTTCTGTGGTGCTTTTTAATTTATTTTTTTTCTATGAGATCCTATTATTCCATTCGCCTTGTGCTGAACCATGCAGTGATTTTTGTGTGCGTTCAACAGGAATGCTTGTGCTAAAATCTCACCTAAATGTTTGCAGCATCTTTTAAAAGAGTATTTTTTAATAACCTGGTCAGTCTATAAAAGACTAAGAGAGACATGACTGTTTCATACCAGATTTCAATTTTTATGTGATCAGCCCAGGAAAATACCAAAAAGTGACCCAATCCATAGATGCTACGGAAAGCTGTCTCCTGCAGATCCAGCATGCCAGTTCTTCCAAGGAAGTTCAAGGAGAAATCTGGTGCATATCATCTGCAGTGACCCAACAATCATCTCACTGATATACTCAGAGGCAAAATATCAATACGTTACTACTGTGTGAGACAGCTATTACTCCACCAACAAGACTCTATCTGGAATGGAGAACCAGTGGTTTGTGCAAAGGTGTAAGATGTTTTAGAAAGTTGGACAGCAGCAGCTTGTCCCAACATCCAACAGCTCCTGTAACTTCTCATAAGAGCAGCTGCCCATCTACAGGGAGGCTACTAAACTCAAATTCATGGTTAACCAAAAGATCTAATATTAGTAAAGCAAACAAAACAAAGTAAAACAAAGTAAGGACTTTCAATTTCTCGTAGAAGTATTTGGCAATGGTTTAACTGTCAATGTTGAATTAGGTAAACCAATTGCATTCTAGCAAAAGATTTAGCTCCTTCAAGTAATTTTAGCTGAATTTTAGCTTTGTAGCTTTTCCTGTTCATGTTTAATGTGATGTTAGAATGAAAAAAAAACTAGTTGAAGAGAGGCCTGGACTGAAAGCTATTTGGCAATGACAAATCAGGAATTTGTTCCAAGGCTTGACAATGAGGAAGAGATTAAAATTATCTTTTATAACAAATGTTTGTTGTGGTAATACATTTCGTGAAACATTCTTCTGCAACATATTATAGCATGGTAGATTATTTTAATTACTCTGGATTGAATTGGGTCTGCACTGAAAGATTACAAAGCAGGCCCAGAGACCTCAGTGTTAGTCTTTATGTAACGCCAGGTTATGTGGGACTAGTATGCAGTTATGTCTCACTTAAAAATCAGATGCCAGTTCTATACAACAGACACAAGTATCATCATTTATTACCATATTAGTGTAAAAAGCTATCTAGATATGACTTAAGAATTATTATACTAATGGGCCAGGAAAACATCCTTGGTATTCTCACTATAATTTGATACAGCAGGAAGAAGCATAATGGAGAAAATGGAGTACGCAAAAGATGCTATTTAAATATTTAATTTTGAGGAGGAAATATGAAACTGAAAGAGTAGATCTGATTAATAAAACATTACTACCTTTCCTTAAGAAATATATACTCTGAAGCCTTAAATCTCAGGATAGTGTTGACTGGAATAAATTACCAAAAAAGCACTGAGAATGATTCAGCAAACTGATTCAGCAATGATTTGGTTAATTGTAAAATAAATTCACATGTACTGGGCCAATGTTTGCTTTACAATGAGAACATATTACTCATTACTGAAGTTTAGACCAATATTGCCAAATAATTAGAGGAAAGGACACTTATAAGTTCAGTAAAAACAAACTACATGAACTAGTGTCCTAAATTGTTTAATTTCCAGCATAGACATTTTATTCCAGATTACTATGCCCTGCCCATCAGGCTATTGCAATCTGTTTAGCTATTCAGAATGGATTTTACAACAGGATACAGGTGATTTTTCTCAATACCAGTCTAATGTCCAAGGCCATATGCAAATTTCTGCTGGGCACATAACGTATCTAAGAACAGCCCTTGTTTGCAGCCACTGCTGACTCTCAGAAAAGACTGCAGTCTCATCAAATTGCAGAGGTACAGTTTTAAAGAAAAGGAACTTTCTTTCAAAATCAGGCTTGCATTTCTGCATGAGATCTCTCCATTAGAAGACAACAGCCAGAAGATTCAACACTTCAGGCTTCATATCATTTCAACAATAGCACAGTATTAATTCATTAATTTACAGGTCATGAGTATGGAGCATTGAGAAAAACTTGTGCTATAACTTTAAATCTTAGGAAGTCTCATATCTCCTGCATACAAGCCAAAAGAATATTTTAAATATTTTAATTAGGTGTTCTCTCTGTGTTAGTTGGCTTTTACTGTCGTTATTGGGAGCTATTGTTCAGTTATTAAAAAAAAAATGTACTGTCATGTTAGTACACTACATTCTCACATTTTACAGTCATAATCTTTAAAATATATATAAGTAATATGATGTGAGCCTGATCTGGCATCTAGCAACCAGGCTCTCCTAAAAGTGCTTTGAAGCTACTGCTAGGTTAGGTATTCTGTAAATACTGTGGTGCAGAAAAATGAAGAGGGGAAGGGAGAGAGGTGCTGTAAAAGCACTGAGAAATTCTGGTATTCACGTATTTCAAAACGTTAGAAAATAGTTTCCTGAGAATGACACTGATATGGTATCCACTGTAAAATTGAAACAACTATTAATCTTTTCCTGCTACAGTATATCCCATCACACCATGGCAGAAATGGCAAACTGAAGACAAAATAGCACATAAATTCACCATTTAGTTACTAAATGTAACTAAATTAGTTACATGTAGCAATGTCCTTGACTGTGTCCTTTGTAATACCTGTAATGCTACATGGTAGCACTTGTGCACTAATGTTTTCCTGATATTTTTCCCTCATCCTGAAACCCTTCTCAATTCACGTTTGATAAATTACAGGCTTGTAATTTATGTCTGCCCTTACAGGCCCAAAGTCTGTAATGGATAACAGATACACCAGCATAAGAGGTGATGATGGAGAAAGGATTAGAGCAGTCTGCTCTGTTTAGCTGAACTTCATCAAGGGACTTGCTATATTGATTCAGTATCTTTGTAATAGTCTTTTTTTATGTTTTTTAAGTAATTGAAGGCAAAATAAATCATACTGTTCTAATTATTAAGTGCTTTACACACTTAGGAAACTTTCCTTCTGTGTAGTAGATTAAGTCCTTCATTCAGACTGTTTACATGTGTTTTGTCTACAGCCACAAATGCTGTCTGGTTAAAACAACTGCTTTGGAATTTGGAAATAGAAGGCTGTATGCTAGTTTTGTTTTCTAATAATTTAGATCTTGAGAAACTTAAAAATCCTTTTTCGTAAACTTTGAAGCTATCTAAATACCTAGTATAGTGAGGAGGCGGCAGTGCCAACCTAGTCATTACCATAGGGTGAATTTCTTTATTAAGAGGGAAAACAAAAGAGCCCCATTTGAAAACTTAGTAGCAGTGGCAAATTGCCTTCAGTAACACCCTTTCATGGTTTCTCTTGCTTTTCACCAGGTATTCAGCATGCACTTTAGGGTAACTATTTGTGCCAAAGACTATGCAGGTGTTACTTGCTCTTCCTCTCTCAGTATTGTTCACTCTTTAAGCAGCTCATGAAATGTCTAAATCCCACCTGGTTTGCAGTACCTGACTGAACAAGCGCAAGCCTGGAGGAAGTGGCACTTGTGCAAGACTCTGTGGCAGACCAACTGCTAAGTAACTTCATGTCAGTGGAGCGTCACTGAGGTATTTAGTAAAGAGGATATGGATCCCTCTTTCAATGTCATGTCTTGGTCTTGTTCCTGTACCTCCTAAAGCTTGTTGCATTTCCCATTCCTGTTATATGTTTACTAACATGAAACAGGACTAACAGAACACCAGGAAAGCCACGTTTCTGCTAGATACCTGTCTGTCCTGCATATACAGCACACAGGCCAGCAAGCTGAGTAAGGAGTAAGAGGTCCAGGAAAGATGGAGAAGATGGACAAATCCTGCTAGGCCCACAATACGCATGTAAAATAAGCCAGATTGGAAGTATCACATTTGAACAATATCTGAGTGTTCCTGAGGTGAAAGTCTAGGAAACTGTACAAATACACACATTTACTAGGAATTTTCATGCAGTCTGTCTAGGGACTCTAGCATTGTCAGGGGCACAAAAGTTGATGTATTCACTTATACTATGAAAAACATTCTTAACAATACAAAATGTAATGAGCAACAAGCTGATTTCTTAAAATGTTCAGAGCAAGGAACAGGTAAAGGGGGAAAGAAAAAAAGCAGCAGTGAAAAGGTAACAAATTCAGGTTGGAATGGTTCTAAGTGTTTACATGAATATCAAGGCCTCCGGACATTTGTAAGACACTGGTTTAAAGGTATGTGAAGAAAGACTGGAAATACATGTTTAAGTCTAAATCGTTTCACAGACTATGCAAAGTATACTGCTTTTGAAAAGAAAAAAATTCCAGCATAACACAGTAATTGTAAACTGAGAAGCACAGATGCTTATTTTAACTTAGCTCCAAACAATAAAAATAGACTGACCTTTCCAAAGACACCAGGCTGACCTTTACAGTGGTCTGCAGTTAATGACTTCGCGGGTGACAGGCCTGTAGCAACTGTCCGAGGTGTTCCACAATGTAAATCAGCTGTGAGGGTTGTGTGGAGCAGAGCTTCAGGTGCTTCAAAACATGGGGGGTGAGTTCTGAGATTTGTGCTTCGTTTTTGGTTGTTGTTTTTTCTTTTGGTTAAACTACCTTAACTCTTGGTCAACAACAAATTCCCCTCCAGTTTACAATCTTGCCCGTAGGCTATACAATAGCTCTTAAACTCCCGCTGACACTGTGTTTTTCTGCAGTGCCACCTATGGGAGCGGAGCCGCCCGCTGTGTTCCCGCCCTCAGGCGCAGGGAGGGAGCGGAGGTTCCCTCAGCCCCAAGATGCAGTCGGGCAAGAAGACTTCAGTCAGCGCTACAGTGGGCCGCCTTTAAAGACAAATTTTCTTTGGCGGAACACCCGTTAAATCACACGGGGCGGTGGAAGTAACCCCTAGCCCTCAAGAAAAACTTCTCTGGATGGGGCCGCCCCTGGCAGGATAAGGGCGGGCCCAGCAGAAGCGGGGAGGGACGAAGTGGGCCCGGGCCTGCCCCTCCTCGCCTCCCCTCACCGCCGCCGGGGCGGGTCCTGCGCTCTCGCGGGAGCTGCGCCGGCGCCGCACGTCTCCGTGCGCTGTCGTAGCGGAACCAATAAACTTTGTTAGTGAAGAAGCGAGAAAAGGGGAGGAAAAGAATCGTCTTGAGACTGTGTGCGCGCGTGAGTGAGTGAGTGAGTGACTGAGTGACTGGCTGACTGACTGACTGACTGATCGCCCGCCCGCCAACCCGGGGCCGCTGCAGCAGGCGATAGCGGACGTGCGGCTTTAGCCTCCGCCGGGCTCTGCTCGGCCTTGGCAGCCGTCGCCCTTGGCAGGAGCTGCTCCGCCTCCACCCCTCTCCGGACCGTCTGTGAGTATGGTGGGACGGCCGTGAGGCGCCTGGTGGGGGCCACCGGCGGCACTGAGGCAGCGCGGAGAGTGACAGGTGTCAGCCTCCACGCCCCCCTCTCCGCCGAGGGGGGTGGCTAGGGCCGGGAGCAGTTTCGCGCCTCTGGCTGCGGGACGAGAGATGACCGGGGGCGCTGGGCTGGGCGCCTCTTGACAGCTCCTCCGATCCCCACGCCCTCGCTCTCCGCCCTCGCTGGGGCTCATGTAAGCGAGAGTGGTATGAGGCGTTGCCGAGGGGCCGCATCCAGCCGGTGCCGCGCTGATTCGCGCCTATCTGTGTGATTCCTCCCGGCAGGGCTCGTCTCTTACCCCTCGAAGGGCGGCTCCTGGCGCGGGGGCAGTGCGGGGTACACGGCCGCAGCCATGCCGAGCGGTAAGGAGACGCGCGTGCTGCACCTCGGCGAGATGGAGAAGCTGGACAAGACTCTCTTCAGGCTGGAGCAAGGTGGGTCGCGGTCGCCCTGTTCATCAGGGAGCCGAGCTAGAGGGGATCGGGGTTGTTCTCTTAATAGGGAAGCGCGGCAAGAGGGGAATGGCCGGGAGCTCTCTGACTTCTTCGACCAGTAATGGAGAGGAATCTCAGCCTAGAGGGAGATGTTCGGTTATTGGTCGTTGGGCTTCCGTTTTTTTCGGGGGGTGTGTGGTTTTTCGCCCCTTGTATTAATGTGAAACAATTTCTGATGTTGCTACTTTCACTGCAGAGCTCCATGGGCTCTAGTCTCAGTTCAGTTTTGACTCATAAATGTCTTGAGAAACAGCAGGAGAGTGAATAGGAACCTTCAGCTGTCATGGAAATGAAGTGTAAAGCATTTTTTTTGATAGATCCCACATGACAGGATCTCAGTTTTTGTAGCCTGTATTTCAGTTATTTGGAAAAAGCCTTGTAAATCAAACTCTCTAGTATTTTATCCGCAGTGTGTTATGCAGTACCCCATCGATAATGTTAGAATTTTGCAATACATCGGTGATACTAGCAATCTGCAAAGTCTGAGGTATTGGTTCAACATAATGGATCTTTAGCTCTTCCTGAGTTTTATCTTGTATGCCAGAATTCATTCAGCTGTGCTGTGTTCATATTCTAGCTCCATACTTCAAAGAATTTGACATTATTTCTCTCTGGAATTTTTTTTAGGGCTGTATGATAAAAACACCTAACACTCTACTAATTGGACTATGCTGGTCAGCAAACTCAAACTATAAAACTAAAGCTACTGTCTTTAGAAATATTTTTTTATGATGAAGCAGTTTGTATATTGCACATTTAATGTTGTGTGGTTTTGCTTTGTTCCTGTTCTAGGACCCTAATGAGAAAGTTGTAGTGGAGGGGCAAAAGTTTGGTTCTTGAGAAAAAGAATTCTCTTTAACTCTATTGATTTCAAAATTTCTCACAGTCTAGTCTAAGAAAATGTCAATGGTGAAGTGGTCTCCTCTAACCTCCATTTTTAAATCCAGTTTGCCTCCAGTTGTATAAATCTTGTTGGAAGGAGTCACACAGAAGTGCATGGCTTCCAGACCTTCAAAGTGCCTCTGCTGGTAGCAGTCTGAGAGGCCACAGCTAATTTTGAGCACAGCATTCCTGGTGTCAGTGTAACTGTTACAGGAAATAAGATATCAATGGTATATATCCCTGTGCTCTAATTATAGTAATTACTGTAATAAAATGTCAGAACAGTGCTGGAGAGAGTGCACTTAACCTTCCAAAGGCTCCATTTTTCAAGATACTTTTTTCTTTCTTTAATAAAATGAGTTTCAGTTCTACCTGACAGACGCTAAGATCCTAAAACCCACCGCCTTATGTGGTAGTTTTTGGTGCAGTGGTGATTCTGTTAATAAAAGAAACTGCAAGCTTAATGAGACTTAAATCTAAGTGTATTCAGACAGTTTGAATTCAAGTACCAGAAGCCCTATGGTTCTGCCTAATAAGCAACTCAAGATAACAGAACTTAAAAAACCACCCTGAATGATTTTTGACTTTCTTATTTTACAAATAATAGAATTTCTGATACTCATAATTTTGTAGACTGATAGGGTGAGTAGTTCTTACAGCTAACAACATGACCCTTACATAATTTAGTAAAAGCTACTGTGCAAGCTCTCATATCTGTTTTAGTTGCTTGAAAGGAGCTTGTCATTAGCCCTGAATATGATGGTGGCCCTCATACCTGCAAGGGGAAACATATTCTGAAACCTGCTGCCTAAACTGATTTTTTTCATTGAACATTGAACTGAACAGTCCTCAGTACATTGTGAGGTCCTGATACTTTAACTTAATTTTGTTCTCATTATCATGTATATCTCAAGTCTAAATAATGCCCTTTCAATGTGTGTGGCACCTGCAGCATGCATAGAAAACACTTTGGTTTGTTGAGCTGCAAAGGTTTAATAGTTTGTATAGTGTAGATTACATACACATATATAATGCTACAATTAAAAGCATTAAAAATCACATTGTTTAATGAACTCTCAATGGAGAATGAAGGGGTTTGAAATATTTTTCTGTTTTGAAATATGTTGGTAATTTTTTTTAAGGACTTGGTAAATGTAAATATTTAAGTAATATCCAAATTGTGCATAAAGTGGTATGTTGTTGATCATTATTTCTTGCTGTTTTTTGTTTTTAAGGCCTTTTTATATAGCAAAGAACAACTTGGAAAGGAGATTAATAGTGCCATATAGCTATATATAGTCCTTTTCCTTTAAAGTGTGCAGAGAAAAGTGTTAGGAAAGTCATGAGAGGTGATCATGGAAAAATACAACATTCTGCCAAAATTTTTGGCAGATACGTTGGTACCCTTTCTTCTTATCATGAGATCAAATTATCTTTTGTAATTACATAATAGGAATACCTAGTTCTCCTGATAAAGTGATGTAATCTCTCCTTCTTGAGGTTATGAACTACAGTTCCGTTTGGGCCCAACTCTTCAAGGCAAGCCTATAACTGTGTACACAAATTATCCAGCTTCCGGAGAAGTTTTTGATCGCACTAAGTTCAGAACGCTATCATGGCACAATCCCACTGGAAAAGAAGATGACTCTGACAAATACTGTAAGCTGGATCTCCAGATTTCTGGGTCATACCAATACTATTTCAGTCTTGGGTAAGTGAAGTTCCATACTTACTGCCAAATGCAGTGTGCTGTCTTGGTCTATACTTAACCTGAAGAAGTTGCTGTTGAGAATAAAAAAATTTTTTCTATGCACGTTTCAAATTGAATCTGTACACCTTGTCTGAATCTGCTAGTGAAAGACAGCAGCTGTGATGGTTGTTCAGTATCTTCTTAGGCAAAGAAACTCTGTGGTCAGGAAAAATTGAGCAGTTCCCTGTGAATATTGGAAAGGCAAGCCATTTTTACAAGTTTTCAGTCATTGGCATTCTGAGTATCTGAATGATCACTGACATGGCTTGTTTTCTGTCTTTCTAGAACAGAGATTCTAGCATTTTTGGCTTCATATTCTTTAGTTCCTCTGTTTTAACAGGACAATTGCAGAAGAGAACATCATTATCTGTAATTATTTTAGTCTGTTACTCTGTGTTTCTGGAAGATGGGTGATTAAATTACCTTGTTTACTTCAGGTATCTTCCTGAGGATGATGCTCCAAATGGAAGTGTTTGTATAAAAGATGGGCAGCCATGCTTGCTTTGTTGCTGTCAATAACCTAAACGGAGGAAAACAACCAATCAATCTGTTTTGCAGAGAGTTGAAGTTCTGTATCCCAGTTGTATTCTTGTAGGCACCATCTCTTCCAGGCTTAACTAACAAACGTGTCTACAGTGTTTCATATTTTCTTCAGGTGCCCTGCAATCCTGTTTTCTACTTCCTGCAACCACTGTACTGGGCTCCTGTGTTTTTTGAAGTAGCTGTGCATGTTGGATTCTTTTCTTCTGAAACCAGCTGGTGCAGGAGGTGTTTACTAAACCAGTGGATCTGTTTTTTTCCTAGAAATGAAAAAAGTGGGGGAGGTTACATAGTTGTGGATCCCATTTTGCATGTTGGAGCGGATAATCATGTGCTACCCTTGGATTGTGTTACACTCCAGACGTTTCTCGCAAAGTGTATGGGACCGTTTCATGAATGGGAAGATAGACTTAGAGTTGCAAAAGAAACCGGTAATGCCAATACACATGCTAAAAGATATGTGTTTCTGTCATGATTAAAACCCAAAGTTATACTGAAGAGCTTCAGTGTGAACAGTTCCTTTGTTCTTTGCAGACCAAATTTTAGTCAGTTTAGTTAACAGATTAAGTCAGTGAAATTATTAAAATATTTGCAGAGGTGCAAAATTTGAGGATTTTGTAACATGGGAAAACACTTTTATTCTGACTTCAGATAGACCTGGAAGCCTGTAAAACTGACAGGGTGATTTACTTTTTTTTTTATGACTGGGGTTTTTTGTAGAATTTCAAGGGGAAGTTTTGGTTTAATTTACACTGGTTATTCCAATTACTAGCTTTAAGTAGACATTACAGCTGTTACTTAATATACTGCCTTCAATTAACTTTGAAATTAGTTTTTCTTATTAAAATATGGTTTCTTATTACATAGGTTACAACATGATTCATTTTACACCACTGCAGAAGCTTGGACTGTCTAGATCATGTTATTCACTGGCTGATCAGCTAGAAGTAAATCCTGAATTTTCAAGCCATGGCAAAAAATGCACTTGGAGTGATATAGGAGCTCTTGTGGAAAAACTGAAGAATGAGTGGAATATGCTCTGTGTCACAGATGTAGTCTACAATCATACTGGTATGACTTTTGTGTGTTATATTCTGTTAATTCTCTTAACTTTCCTCTTTTATCCCTTCTCTTAGTAATTTATTAGTAACTGACGTGAGTCTGTCTTTGCATATTTGTAATGCAGGACAACTCTCTGTGACTCCTTAACAGATGTAGAAGAATTTAATAACGTTACTGAAAGAGTGATTAGAACCCTTATTTGAATTAATGAACTGTGCATGTGTCTCTGTATTTATAGTATGCATATTTTTGTCATCTGCAGTGTGCAGCTACCACATAAATTAGTTGAATCCATGTTACAGAATCATCTTATAAAATTCATGCTATGAATTATTTGATGAATATAAAATGAGTATGTGCTTGTTAAACAGGATATTGTTCTTTTAATGGTGTAAAAGTAACTGCTCTGATGTGCATCTAGCATGCAAACAAATGGAATAGGGACAAGAATTTAGGATTAAGCAGTGGGGTACATTTTACAGCTCAGTCTGGGGTGGGAGGTAAAAACACAGATAGCTTTGTGTAGAGATATTTTGATATTTTAAGAATAGATAAAGCAATATATTGCAAGGCTTTACTAAATTGCTTGAAGGGACAGTGGGTCTTCTTTGTAAGATCTGACAAGATTTAAATTCTAGTTCTTAATAATTTGTATTTTTTGGATTATTTGGATAATTAGCTTAATTTATGTTTATAATGCAGTTTTTGTTTTATGCTTTGTAATGCTAAAGATCACAATAACTAGCATTCTCATAGCAGTGAGTACAACAACTGCTTATGTTACAATTCTTTAAGGATTTTTAAAAAAGCCCTAACGATGAATAGTTGTGGATTTCAAGCTTTATTTCCTTTGATTCTTTGGTCTTCACCATTGCCAAACATTCCTGTCCAATCAGTGTGAGCCTTCTTGTTTGCATTATGGGTTTGTTGAAAAGTTGCTAAGTATAGTTATTGGCTGTGTGTGAGAGGAGGAGGTTGTTAAACAGTCTCCCAAGTTTGGATAAAAAATTATCTTGAACTTTTACTGACTTAGACGTGCAGTTTCTCTGACACATACTTGAGACAGTGTAATCTTTTTACTGTCTACCTTTGTGTGCTACCAAGGATAAAATTATTTCTGTCTGTAAAAGCAAACTCTAATAATTAGACATATATTTGAGAAGAAAATAGTCACATTATTTGGCTGCGCTGATAGATGGACTTGTTCGCACTATGTTCTGAGTTTAAAATAATCTCTGCTGGGATGGTGGACAAACATACTATAGTGAAATAAAATTTAGAAATGTTGTCTAATGAGATAGAAATGTTTGGATGATCATGGTTCTAACTTGCATTACTAAGCAACGTATATTTGAGGTTTTTCATGCTTTCAGACTTTTTAAACTAGTTTTCAATTTTTTTTTCTACTTCTTTGTTTATAATTGAATCATCTTGATGTACAACTGACTCCAAACTTTGTTCAGTGCTGAATTTGGCATAAGCAGAAAGATACACAGATAAATGTCTTAAGTAAGCAATAATACCTTTGTATTGCTTTGTATAGCTTACCTTAAGTAAGCTATACGTACCCTTGAAGCTTTTTGTGGGGGATTTTGAAATAAGAAAATATTCAAATTCTACTTTAGAGTTTTTTTCTGGATCCTGATTAAACAAAAACATTTTTTTGTAATCCCACTTTAGTGTGATTTAATTGCAAAGCATGTTTTTATGTGCCAATTTGAATATGAAAGACCAAAAATATTATGGATATCTGTACATTATTATTAATTCTGCAGCATATCTGCATTAAAAGCTTAAATTGTCTCACAGTAAACTCTCTAATGCTGGTGATTGGAACAGCTCATGACTCCTCAGCTTACAGTAGTTAAATCGTTGGGTAGTTTCTGCTTTCTGTGTTATACCACTGTAGAAAAACAGCAGTGCTCCTGTTGTAAAGTTGGATAGCTCGCTGTTAATGTTTAACAGTTGAGTTCCAAGTGCTTGGTTTTCACACTAGAATACAAAACAGACTGCTTGCCCAGTAGATAATGGTGGAAATCGTTTTTTAATGTCAGTATGTCTGATCTCAAATGAAAACCAGTGTCTGTGCTCCTACTTTAGATGCATATGCTGATGTTAAATATAGATGTGACTTTGGAATCTTTGCAGGGGTGTATATAGATGCCCAACAGGGCTTGCAAGGTTAACTGGGTGATGTGCCCTTTCGGGGCTGCTGTTTCTTTTGGGAAACAGACACCCTCAAATAAGAAAAACAGTGTTTACTGGCATTTACTTTTTGCCAGGAGACAGAAAAAGGGGAGTTTGTTTTTCCTTTTCTGAACTTCCAGTGAGTGTATTAAATAATTTAAAGTAATAAAAATGAACTGAAGGAAGTTTTGTCTTTGTCTTTCACAACAGGCTACTGTTGTCTAATTGCAATTTACCACTTGTGTAAATCCTATTTCCAAGCACTCAAGTAAGCACATCAAACATCCACTTTCCTCCGCTTTATCCAGGACAGGAAAAAAAAGTCTTGGGCAGAAAGCATCTCTACTGAATATTTTAAGTTAGTGTTTGATTTCAAAAGACTGATTGTTTTATAAAAGTGTGACATTTTATACTCAAAAAAAGAGTGCAATGAATTTTAGAAATACTTTTCTGTAATTCCTTATCTTTAATTTTCCATACTTTTGTATCGATGTGTATTTTCTCCCTTGCTGTAATGAATGCAGTGACTAATGTTAGGGGCAAATCTTTTTCTCCAGAATTCTTTTGGTTCTAAGTTGTGAATCATTGGAGAATTCTCATCAGAAAACATCCTGTTCTGTTCCAAAATCAGTGGAAAGCCTGCTGACTTCTATTTTTGCATGCTAACACCTTACATTTAAATGATATGTCATCTTTCTAGAATTAATTATATTCACTCAAGCAATTCCTTTGTTGTAAATCATGATTCTTGCTAGCTGAATAGAGCATAAATTACTTTTGCTTTTTGGAGAAGCTTTTTTCTTTTTTCCTTTTTTTTTTTTTTTTTTCCTCCCAAAAGTAGTACATGTATTGTAAAGTAAATAAATAAAGGGATGTGAGTGTAGAATCTGGTTGACTGGAACGATATTTAACAGTCTGAGGCTAATGTTGTTCCATGTAACTTTAAGTATGATAGATTTATTGTAGGTAGCATTTAAACCATGAAGTCTTAATTCCCACAAGGGGTTTGACCTTACATATGTGGTATTTTGCCATATTCTTAGCAGTCCTGAGGTATAAGAAAGTCTTCAGAACTGTTCAGACTACAGACTGAGAGATTATATCCTTTTCTTTCCCTTTGAACTAAGTAAACTTGGGGTCTAGGTTTTAATTATTCTACTATAGTTTTGGACAGGTTAATAGATCTTTTTGCATGTTTCCAATATAATAAATTGTTCTGTATTTTCCTGTGTCTGATGTACTACTGTTTTAATCTGCCTTTTAAAACTATGGTTTAAATAGGCATGTTGAATGAGATTTAGTTCTTTAAGAAGCCTTGTAAAACCTGAGAAATTTTCTGTTGTTATGCATTCTGGTTTTTTTCTTAAGACGTAGTTTTTTCAGTTGCAGAGATTCAATCAAAATAATGTGATCATTATTTTCAATTAAACAGTGCAGTATTTAGTACAGTTCCCCAAACTGAAAGAAATTAACTCTTGAGGATTTTTTCTTCAATGTCATACTTCCAAAATTAACATTCTCTGCTACATAGGTATTTACTTGTACTACTGCATGCACATTATTATCTGTGCTAGAATATAGAATTTTCTAGTGAAATTTCCTTATCCTCTCTGAGTTGCTTCTGAAGTTCAGCATATTCTCTAGTACTTGTTGATGCTATGTGGCAAGTTTAGAAAATGGACACAGGAGAGTGCAGGGCTTGGTCTGAACTAATGCTTGACTTGGTGGGATCACTTCCCAGCACTATTATGTTCACAACAGTGTCTGGAGTATAGTGTCCAGTTCTGGGCCCCTCAGTTCAGGAAGGATGCAGAGCTGCTGGAGGGTGTCCAGCGTAGAGCAGCAAAGATGATGAAGGAAGTAGAACACCTCCCTTATCAAGAAAGGCTGAGGGAGCTGGGTTTCTTTAGCCTAGAGTTCTTCTCCAGGGGCTCAGGGGTGACCTCATTAATATGTATAAATATGTGAGGGGGTGTGTGTCAGGAGGATGAAGCCAGGCTCTTCTCAAGGTCATCTGGTGATAGGACAAGGGGCAGTAGGTGCAAGCTGGAACATACAAGGTTCCATATAAATATCAGAAGGAACTTCTTCCCAGTGAGGGTAACAGAGCATTAGAACAGGTTGCCCATGGAGGTTATCGAGTCTCTTTCTCTAGAGACATTCAAGACCCGCCTGGATATGTTCCTGTGCTAGTTGGTCTAGGTGATCCTGCTATGGCAGGGGGTTGGACTAGATGATCTTTCGAGGTCCCTTCTGATCCCTAATGATTCTATTATTTCCCTACATTTTTCCTTAATGTTATCTTGAGCTCTGTCTATGTACAGTTGCTCCCTGTTTCTGTGTGTGTGTCATCTCACAGGGTTAAGAATGTTAAACAGCTTAGGCAGTCTTAAAGCTTGGTTTGCAATATATATATTTGGCTCTAATTACACAAATAGCACTTCAAGTCAATTATTTGATGTGTTATTTGAAGTGGGTTTTTAAAGTATTTTCTTAGTGTTTGAGAATTGGTAGGACTATCGTCTTTTTTTTTGGTGTAATTAATAAAAAAGTTGCTCTGGTCTATGCAACTTTATAACTGCAACTGCTATGTGTAAGGCATGACTTTCTATTGGTATGGAAAAAATTAGTTCAAATGTGATTAACTCTACATGCCATTGTATCTTAACCACTTGGTGCTCAGATGATTGCACAAAACAACTAAGTGTATTTATTTGTATGTTTACTCTTTTTTTTTTTTCTCCCCCTTCTTAAGCTACTAACAGTGAATGGCTCAGGTTGCATCCGGAATGTGGCTATAACCTTGTAAATTCTCCCCACTTGAAGCCAGCTTGGGTCTTGGATAGAGCTCTATGGCACCTGACTGGGAGGGTGGCAGATGGAAAGTGCATTGCTGAAGGGGTCCCTCCCTTAATTGAAAATGATCAACACCTGAATGTAAGTGAATGACAGCTATTAGCTAATTAACTCTAAAAGTAGCTGAATAAACTTTTATTAATATTAAAGTTGTAGAGAGGAACAAAAAGTTGTGTCTAAGTTGCAGGTATAATTTATGAAATAACCCTTGACTCCTGTATTTTTTTCTGAATAATTCATAGAGACCCTTAGTTTTTCTTAACTAGTTTAATTAATGATATTTTAATTAACATGGTTTTATTTTATTACAGTGTCTTCGCAAAATTATTTGGGAAAATATCTACCCAAAAATTAAACTATGGGAATTTTTCCAAGTTGATGTTAACAAAGCTGTGCAGCAATTTAGAAACCTCCTAACTCAAGGTAAGGGAGTAGTATGTCACTGAAGCATGTGGTTTGTATATTTGTGTTTCAAGAAACTTACAGGTAAACGTAATGGTAAGCTGGAAAACAAAATAATCCAACCTTTTGCTATGTGAGGTATCTACTCTTCCGATTTAAGTATACACGAATGCTTTCAGGGATAGTAAAGGCTTCTGTGACTGGACCCTCTGAAACCCTTTATCTACCCATATCTTGCTCATGCCATTATTATACAAATAGGGTGTCTTGTGAAAACAGGAATTACATGTTATTTATAAACACTTTCTTCTATCTTGTTCTCAGGCAAAATGAGCACTAAGTCTGATCGAAATCAACATCTTCAAATAATTCAGGACCCTGACTATAGACGATTTGGCTGTACTGTAGACATGAATATAGCATTAGCAACATTTGTACCACACAGGTACTGTATTATTGATTACAAGTTAAAATCACTATTTGAAGTTAAATTTACAAAATCAGTAAATGGGATTATTTTCAATAATAGGAATAAGTTAATTTTTCATACCTTTTTAATTATTTTAAAAATACATAGTATACATAAATTATTCTAACTATTCTCTGCTTTTCATCTCCTCTTGATAAGCAACGGACCAGCTGCAATAGAAGAATGTTGTAACTGGTTTCGCAAGAGGATTGAGGAACTGAATGCTGAGCAATACAGACAAACAAATCACCATCAAGAGCAGGTATAATCACTGGATTATTAATGCAGAATTGTTTTAAATTGCAAATAAATTCAGACATTTCAGTAATCTGTAATTTTATTACTTCTAGGCTGTCAATTGTCTTATGGGGACTGTGGTTTATGAACGACTTGCTGGTCATGGTCCTAAACTGGGTCCTATCAGTAGAAAATACCCTTTAGTTACCAGGTATTTTTGTTTGATTGTTTTCTTTGGAAAATACATTTTCATGTAGGAAAAATGAATTAAAAGTTCATTAAAAGTATACATTTTCAGGTTTGTTCCCATGGAGAAATGCCACGTAAGGAAATTACTGGTTTTTGTGCAACAGTGATAATTTGAATAAATGTGACCAGAGGGCATGAAACAATACTCAAGAGCACATTAAAGCCTTATGTAGGGTGGATTGTGCTTGCAGGCAGAACTAGGAAAGCTTACCACCTTTCAAGTTCAATGTACTTGATGGCACTCATGTCTCTGAAAAGCCTTGACTTTAGTCTAGATGACCACTTGACACCATAACAATGGCAGCACCTTTCCATTCTCCTTCAAGGCACGCTACAAAATACAAAGCTCCCCATCATTTTTAGTCTTGCAACTATTTTGTTGGGAGTTTGTTTTATCTACAAGTCTATCTATAAAATTATCTATACTAGATAATTTTATTTCGAATACAGTGAATTTCAACTTAGTCTAGGTTTTTTGTTTTTTTTTTTTAATTGCCTGTCTATTCCACAGGTATTTTACTTACCCATTTAAAGAGCTGTCTGTGGAGGAAGAAGAAAGTATGATACATCAGCCAGATAAAGCCTGTTATTTCATGGCTCATAATGGCTGGGTTATGGGAGATGATCCTCTTAGAAACTTTGCAGAACCAGGTTTGTAAAAGACCTTGCATTATCTTCTGAATACGGTGATACTCTAGTCTAAACAAAAATTGAATTTTTTTTTGTTTTGTTTTTTTTTGAGGGGGAAAGTCTTCCTGTGAAGCTGTGCAATAACAGATACTCAGTTTTATAGCAGTTTTATTTCACTTTCAGTGTACTGAGTAACTGTGTAAGAACTGGGATTTGAAGTGCAGTTTTGCAAGATTTGAGAGGGACATTACCAGCTTTCTTTCACTGAAATGGGAACATCTTGCCTCCTGTTTCTGTCATTTTTGTTGCTTACTTTGTGCTAACACCTCTGCTCACTGGCATTTCCATAAGACTATTTCATTATGGCAGAAAACTAATGCAATAGAAAGGTTAGTAGTATTTTACTGCATTTGTGAGCAAAAACTGTATCTTTAAGGATGCGGTAAGTGGCAGTCAGACAGTCAGAAGATGTCTTGGGTAACCCAAAAGTATGCCAGATTACTTGTGAAAGTACGATAGGCTATGAAAACAACATGCACTAAAATACTGTCCTCTAACTCTTTTGAGGACATCACTGATACTCAGTAAATGCAAGGTTGGCAACTCTTACTTTCAGAGTTGTCATTCATATTGTATGCTATCAAACTAAGGCCGGTTGAATTCTACTTGTAAACATCTGTCAGTCCCAATTAAAACAAGTCTAAGAGTAGAGTTCTTTATAAGCTAATCTGACTGGTGCTTCACAGTGATCTGGAGTTACCAAACGTGTCAGTTCTGCAAGATAATTTGCTGCCATTTTAGTGCTTTTTATTTACATTTTTTCCTTCTCTGCAAGGAAAAGTTAGATACAACTTCTGTCACCAAGTTTTTGTTTTTAATTCATCTGCAGCTTTTGGAGTGCTTCACTACTCATGTTACACCTTTGTTTTATTTCACTCATTATTTCAGCTGAGAATATAGCGTGTGAGAAGATAATAGGGCGTAAATGTAGAAACCACAAAAGAAATGGAGCCAGTTTTGGAAGTGACACTTAAAAAGAATCATGGTGTGCATCCAAAGAAAGCAGGTTTTTGTCTGTGTAGTGTTGTCATTAGCGAAGATTAGGTAGCCTGTTAATGTTTTTGCAAGTAGTGATGACTTAGAATCGCTGCTTTTTATTTAGTTGCTGTTGTACATCTATGCAGATATTTTGGTATTTATTCTTGGACCTTGTCCCAGTTTGGAACAAGTATGGGGGTAGAGATCCTTGGTCAGAAGTCTCCTCTCCCCTGGGTCCCTCTTTCTCTCAAGGCAGACAGAGGGAGCAACAAATGGACCACAGCACCTAAATGCAAGTGAAAAAAGTAAATTTTTAAAGCAGATCTGACAAGGTCAGCAGAAGCAGATGATCGCAGTTCGGGCAGGGCTTGCCGCAGCAGGAGAGGGCAGAGTGGTAGCTGGTGAACAGTGCAAGAATAGCGGGAGCCGGGGTCCTGCCTGGAAGCTCGGCTCAGCTTGGAAACGGGGAGGGCAGAAGCAGCAGGCACAGGGGTCTAGGCAAAGGTCTGGAATGAAGAGATGAAGAAGTGCCTGCTCGCCCCCAAGCAGAGTCTTTTTATCAGGATACAGGATAGATGGCAATGCCCCCACATCCCCTCCTCTAAACGGGCCACAAACCTGCTCTCATAGTCTTCCTAAACATTACATCTATCTCTGCCTTGGGCGTCTTCCTGGGCCGGTGTCTTTTGTCCACTCAAATGGGCTATTACAGCTGAGACTGGTAACTCTTAATGGCTTGGTGGGGGTTTTCTGCCTCCCTCACAGTCTAAAACAACGGATAGTATTTTTGGACTAAAAGGAAATGAAGATGATATCAAAGCTTTTTTTTTCCTAACCCAGGATGACCTGCTTTAGGTAGTATAATGTGTAGACTTCTCATAGAATTGATGGCTTACAGATAATGGTATTTGTTTTATAATAGATCTGATTATTGATAAATCTGTGGTTGTTACATATTGCAAATAGAGTGGGGTTTTGGTGTGTGGGTTTGATTGATTTTTAAATTGTATTGTTGCTTTTGTCAAATATTCATATAGGAAAGAAATAACATTTTTTTTTAGATACAGCTGATTATTTAAGGCTTTGACACAGTTAACTCTCAGCAAAGCACATTCTGTTTTTTAAGTGTGGTTAGACTAGATGGATTTTTAGAGATAGACTGTATCTTTAGAGGTCCCTTCAAACCAAATACATTCTGTGGTAAGTATATTGTAGGTGAATTCCCATGTAAAGATTTTTTTTGTTTTTAATTGATTGCATCAAAGACAAGGCAAATGAGATAGTATGAGGCTAGAGCAAATGGAGCATAAATATTTTCAGACACATAATAATTACATAGGATCTTTACCTATTTAAGTGACCTGCCTGCCTAAGCACTTTGGAAATCACATCACTGCAGTCTTCTGTTACCAGAACACAAAACTTTTAAAAGTGCCTATGACAGTTTATGGTAACACAGTGAGATGCTTTGTTGAATTTGGCCAATATGGACAACTGAAATACTAACTTTGTGGTTTTTGTTGTTTTTTGTTTTTTTTTTTTTGTGCGGGTGTGTGNTTTTTTTTTTTTTTTTTTTTGTGCGGGTGTGTGTGTGTGTGTGTGTGTGTGTGTGTGTGTGTGGCATTGTCTTTTGTATTCCTGTTTTTACACAACTTTCTGAAATCACATTTCTTTTACTTGTTTCAGTATCACCTATAAAAGTTAAATATTTCTTTGAAGTTGTCCAAAGTTACACCTCAGCATAAGGTGATAATGGTTATTGTTAAAATTTTTATTCTTCATCACAGTGTTACATTCTTTGTCAGTAGAAAATGAAATGCAGTGGATGAAATAGTACATTTTCATTGTGGCACATATATATATACACACACACATATTTTTCTTTCCAGGTTCAAATGTTTACTTGAGGAGAGAGCTTATTTGTTGGGGAGACAGTGTGAAACTGCGGTATGGTAATAAACCTGAAGATTGCCCATACCTATGGGCACATATGAAAAAATACACTGAAATCACTGCCAAATATTTCCATGGTGTCCGTCTTGACAACTGTCACTCAACACCTATTCACGTAGCTGAGGTACGCAAGATTAAGTATGATTATTATAAAGCAGCTTCTGTCTGAAGTAAGTTCTGCACTGTTTCTGTATAAGCTACAGGATTTAAGGAGCAGAATGCAAGTGTGATTGAATCTGCCATTAACAAATAATGTTTCTTGACTGTTGATGTTCAGATGTGGTTTCAGCTACTTTAAACCATTGCTAGAATTGTATAGCTAATTGTATCTTTTAGTCCTTGCCCTTAGCAGACCTATTGAGGATGCAGCTAAACACGCGGAACTCTTTCCTTATGTAGACATGAATTTAGTGCAGTGACTGCCAGTATCCAGTATGTCAGATTTAGCCGGGGTCGTTGCCAAGACTTGGTTTATGCCTTAGTCTTTCTCTTCATATATATATATATGTCAGATAGATACAGAACTATATTGCTGTTGCTGACTTAAACAGAAAATTATTTACTTCCTAGAATTTAAAAGTTGGTAAAGTACACCTGCAAAACCTGTAGCCTGACAAGCTTACTGTTGAAATAAGTGCTTGTTGTTTACCATGGAGCTGTCTCCGTCCAGAATGTGTACCTACCTAGTAAATTAGCTTTAAATAGACTTGAGTTGTGCAGCTTGTTAGTGGTTAGTTTGGTTACAGAGCTCATGGAAATCTATGAAGCGCTCTTTAAAACAAGTTGATCTGTTGATACAAAAGTTGTAAATGGCTCTTAAGTGCAGTCATCTAAAAACTTGAATCATTCTTTCATGTATTGTTATTTATCATTGGAATGATAAATTTAAACGCTTAAATTGAAGTCTTACTTAGGCTTGTTACTTTAGTAAGTATCTTCTGTACCCAACTTCTGTTCATTCAATTTTAGTTACTACTTTGTCTAAATACAAAGTTGTAATTAGTGTAAAGTCTTCAAAGAATTTTCTTAGTCCATAAATACACTCTGTAGAATATATAAACATGTTTTTATGAGTCTTGTAAGGTATTAATATTTTTAATGAACTTTGTCTGAGTGACTCATTTACGGTTGATTAGCATTCATGTTATTTACATAGCTGATATCTTGCATTAAAAATATATTATGATCTATAGGAGATGCTAGCAACAGCCAGATCAGTCAGACCTGATCTTTATGTGATAGCTGAACTCTTCACGGGCAGTGAGTACATTGACAATATTTTTGTCAACCGCCTGGGAATTACCAGCCTGATTAGAGGTACAATAAGTAGTTGAAAGTGATATAGGATTGTTGTGTATGGTTTGCATTTTTTAATGTGAAACTAACAGAGGTATGCTCTTTTTTTCTTACATTTTCATGTTCTTTGCTTATGCAACTACTTTTTTTTTTCACATTCAATTTAACTTCTTCTGTATTGTGTGCTAAATCTTGATTTTTGCTTATCTTTGTGTGTCCTCTTCTGTGTAACAACTTTTTTGTTCCTTACTTTTGGCTTTCTATTTACCTTTGCTGCATGGCATTTTCCTATTGTCCAATCCCTGCCTAGCTTTGAAACTTGTCCTTTTTTGTATCTACCTTTCCCCTTTCTGTGGCTTTTTTGGCTGTGCTTTTTGCAGTACATGCTGGACACAGCTAGAAAATTGCGAGCCGATTTGTATGTAGTGGCTGAGCTGTTCACAGGAAATGAGGAGCTGGACAATATCTTTGTGAATAGGCTGGGCATTACCTCCTTAATAAGAGGTAGGATTGCTGTGTGGAGTATCTTTCCAATGAAAGATTATAGATGACATGTTTCCAAGGAAAAGGTTTCTTCTGGATTTTAATTGCCTAGTATTTAGAAGTATGGGGTTTATCTTTGTCTTTTAATAGCAAAAAAATTCTAGATGCAAAATAGGAGAATACGTTCTGCATTAGTTTACAGCAGGTTAAATGTTTCATTCTTATTCTAGCAATTGCTCTTGCAGTAACACCTGCATAGCTTATTGCCGGCACTGCATCATGTCTGATTTTTGTTGCATTCGTTCCTTAAAGCTGTGTTTCTTAAAACAGTTCTGGATCGGGTTTTTTTCATCCCCTTTTTCCCCTTAGCTTTCTCTATCAATATATTGGAATACTCCCGAGATCAGACTGTTCTCCACATTGGAGAATATGTGATAATCTTTATTTTTTAAGATTAAACACAACAAAACTATAAAATACTGCATTAATACCTATGTGTGTGATGTACTAAAGGGTAGTTATTCTTACACAAGCACCTATTTCATTGTTTAGAGGCAATGACTGCTTATAACAGCCATGAAGAGGGAAGGTTGGTTTATCGTTTTGGAGGTGAACCTGTTGGCTCTTTTGTTCAGCCACGTTTGAGGCCTTTGATGCCAGCTATTGCACATGCCTTATTCATGGATACTACACACGATAATGAATGTCCAATTCAGGTAAGCAACTGAACCAAAAAACAAAGCTTACATTTAATGTTTTCTTGAGTTGAATATTTTTTAACCATGGAAGGAGGGCTTGGTGCAATCTGAGTTTTGTTTCTCAGAAGTATTTAGAAAAAATGTGTTTCAGAATTTCAAGCTTACATGCAGAGAATAATATTTTACAACAACCTGTTCTGACACTCAAGGAAAAGAAAAGGAAAAAAGTATATCAAGCTAGTTGATGAACTGTTGTGATTCTTAACTTCAGCTAGTTTAAGTGATTCTCTCTGTTTAGTAACCTGTTTTTCTAAGCTTGTGTGTCACAGGAGATAATAAGAAGAGTTGTAGTAATTGGAATGCTTATTTATTGAGATTTTTTCTTAGGTTGCTTTCCTTAGTGCGTCTGTAATTTTTTTTTTTTTCAATAATTGAGAAATTTGAGTGATAAAGTGATTTAGAAAATGATGATTGCATGAATAACAACAGCTCTGTTAAACTGAGTATATCTTCTGTACGCTGAATTAGGAGGGATGAATTCTATTTTTGTTTCACTTTTTTTTAAACATAGCACCGATCTGCCTATGATGCTCTTCCTAGTGCAATGATTGTGTCCATGGCATGCTGTGCTACAGGAAGCACCAAAGGCTATGATGAACTAGTACCACATCAGGTATGCGTGTACCACTTACCCTCTGAATAGACTTTATTCCTGTGGTAGGACTTACACTTCAATATTGTTTACTTGAAATT
Organism: Upupa epops; assembly: GCA_013397515.1. Taxonomy (NCBI): domain Eukaryota; kingdom Metazoa; phylum Chordata; class Aves; order Bucerotiformes; family Upupidae; genus Upupa; species Upupa epops. The sequence goes on along the minus strand of VZRI01005002.1, from coordinate 74,878 downwards.
CCAAGCAGTATACTAGCTGGCATTACTTTTAAATTGCATTTGAATTGATTATATAGCTCCAGGCAACCTCCAGCTGTGTGGTCTGTTTGTGGGTTTTTTCCCAGAGTAGTTAACACTTGCTTAAATCTTTATTTCTTCACAGATTTCTGTAGTATCTGAAGAGAGATTTTATTCGAAATGGAATCCAGCAGCAAACCCGACTTCTGGTGAAGTTAATTTCCAAACAGGAATTCTAGCAGGAAGGCTGGCCATAAACAGGCTTCATCAGGAGCTGGGGGCTAAAGGCTTTAATCAGGCAAGAAGAGAGGGTTTCACTGCAATTTCTCCATATTTATGTTTTGAGTAAGCACAGTTGCAATGCATGTCTTTTCTAGGTGTATGTAGATCAAGTTGATGAAGATATAGTGGCAGTGACAAGACATTGCCCTAACACGCACCAGTCTGTTGTGGCTGTAAGTCGAACTGCCTTCAGGGATCCTAAAACTTGCTTCTACAGTAAAGAAGTACCTGAAATGTGTATCCCAGGTAATCGGATTTAATTTTATTTCCCAAGAGGTGGCAAGTGTACATAAAGTTTTTCTGAGCTTTTAGAGTTTATGATAAAATTGAAATAAAATAAAACTGAGAAGAACTCAAATTATTTGAAATACATACTTCATACACTAGAAATCAACATAAGAGTTTTCAGTATATAATACTCTTTTTGCATATTTTGTTTATCATCTTGGTTTTGAACTGGTAAGAAATTGTGAACAGGAAAATGATTAATTGCACAGATTTGGGTAGGGGATTATTACTATTTATTATTATTACTATTTATTATTACTTTTTATTATACTGGAGAAAAAAGGTAAAAATATATTTCTTGATGACATTACTATGCAGCTTTCTTATATGTGACTGGTTTTGTAGTCTTTTAATACGTTTTAATAAGAAACAATTATATACTATATAATACAAAGAGAATATGTATTAAATATGCGAAGTATTTACTTCATAGTAGCAAAGTATAATGGTTTCTACTTGTTCTGTGGACACTCATCTGAAAGAAGCTTTCCAAGTTAACTCTAAGTATCCTCAGTTTTTTCAGTATGTAAGTGTGCCTGTTTTAAATTGAGTCATGCTATGTTCAGACTTTTACAAGTAGCTGTAAGACTCATATACTTTATTTTGTAGGTAACTCAAAGGATAGGGAAAAATAGAATATTTGCATATTAATAGTAAATTATTACACTTTGAAGGAAAACCTTCTGTAGCTGCAGTTTGGAAAGCAATTTAACATAGTCTGGTGAAAGATGCTATGGAAACTAACAGCGATTAGCAAATTGCAACCTGATTTTTACTGGTTGTTGACTGGCTTTATAGTTAATGTATTACAAAACAACAAATTTGCACTTTTAAACACAATTCAGCTATTTATAAAACATTAAAAAAACTCTTCCCTTTATGTTTTGTCACATTTGGTTGCTCTTTGGGTGTTCAACAGAGACTTGTATCTTGAAAATTAGGGTATGGGGTTATAGGTTTAGCTAAGTTTTCAGAAGAATAACAACGTGATTTAACTTTTCTTAGGAAAGATAGAAGAAGTAGTACTGGAGGCTAGGACTATTGAAAGAAGTGCTAGACCTTATGAGAAAGATAAACATTTTATAAATGGATTGCCCAGTTTCACAGTGGAACTCAGAGAGCATATCCAGGTAATTAATCTCTTCCACCTGTGTTTTGATGTCATATTTTGTAGTATCTAGTATCTTAGAAAGAAGACGTTGAAATTCAGTTGCAAATGTGTTTTTCTTTAAAGATTAAAGACAGTAAAATTATAAAGCAAGCTGGAACTGCAATAAAAGGCCCAAATGAATTTGTTCAAGAAATAGAATTTGAAAAACTAACACCTGGAAGTGTAATAGTATTCAGGTATGTTGTTGCAATTGTCTGTTAGTTAAAGCAAGATGACAGTTGTGTTAGTTTTAAGTATTAAGAATAACTATTTTAAGTGCTACATTTCTGCAAATATGTATTTATAATTACAGAGTTAGTCTTGAACCAAAGGCACAAGAGGCTGTTGGTGTACTCCGCAATCATTTGATTCAGTTCAGCCCTCATTTTAAATCTGGAAGTCTTCCTGATGATCATTCAGCACCTATATTAAAAACATTATTTTCCTCGTGAGTATTATTTAAGTTTCTAAAGCAGAACCAAGATTGCTGTAGTTTACAGTCTGTAAACTTTGATAGGATTTTGTTGTTGTTACTGTGAATGGGTTTAGATTCTCATAGTGCAATAAAAGGTGAGGTATTCCTTTTAGGTGTACAATATTAAACAGATTTAATACTTTAAAACTTACTAAACCCTCTTGTTCATGTTCTGTATAATTGCTGCTTAAAATAGACCTAACTAATGTGGAGTGCTTGTCAGTGCTGGGGCATTATTATTTGGGGTTTGTACTTAGTGTTGTGTTTCTAAATAGTTACATATCTGAGCAGAAAATCTCGGGACATATTGAAAATCAGGCTCTTAATTTACAAAATTAATTGGCAAGAAAGGTATATATAGTTGATTATTTTACTGTAAGTATGAAACTAGAAATGTTCATGAAATCCTTTATCTGTATCCTTACTAATGTTGCCTTTGTTTTGGATGTGGGTTTGGGTCTTTTTCTCCTTTCTCTGTCTTTTCAGTATTGCCTCTAAGCTAACTTTAGGTGACCTAAATCAAGTACTATACAGGTGTGAAGCAGAAGAACAAGAAGATGGTGGAGGTTGTTACAATATACCAAACTGGTCACCACTGAAGTATGCAGGCCTTCAAGGTAGTAGTTTCAAAAATTTTTTTTTCTGTTAAGAAAAAAAATAAAACAGAACTGTTGAATCTTCAACACAGCTAAATATCCTTCTTTATCTGACTACTTTGCTTAGTACTTGAAATAACTGTTTATTCTTCTGTGTGTGCTTCTCATTTGTTGTTTTGAACATGACTGAGAATGAAAGTTTTATTCTACATTAAGGCTCTTTTCTAGTTAGTGCCATTGTTGGGATAAAACTTGTGAAGTTTTTCTGCTTGACTATGCTGCTGATCTGTGTTGTACCCAGGAAATCACATTCTAAAATAAAACTCTCTCTCTTGATACTCTTATGCTGTAAAATTAAGTTTGAGTATGTTTTAACACCAGTGCCCTTGCTTTCAAAGTGAATAAAAAAATAACAATGAGAAGTCACATTTATAAACCCTAGGCATTAGTGAGGACTGTGATAATTTATTAGATATGAGTTCCATCATGCCAGTTATTCCACAATGATTTTCATACCTGCCTAGGATGTCTCCCCTAACTGAGGAGATCAAGACAAGTAATACAGCTAAATCCAGTTAAAGTATCTGTTGCTGTGTTCCTTTCCCTCCTGAATCATAATTGCTGTTTGTGATAATGTGTGTCCTAATAAAGAATTGTGTTTGTATCTTCAGGGTTAATGTCAGTGATGGCAGATATTAGACCAAAGAATGATTTGGGTCATCCATTTTGTGATAATTTAAGATCTGGAGACTGGATGATTGATTATGTCAGTAATCGTCTGATTTCACGTGCAGGGGCCTGTGCAGAAGTAAGTAAAAGAATTCTTCGGGGATTTAAATTACTAGTTTATTTCCTTTTGAGTTACTGGTATCTTTTTAAATCCAGTTTGTCTATAGCATATTCCTTCTCTAGGCAATTTCTTCTAGGAGACTGTTAATATGTTTTTCTTCCCTTTTCTCAATTCTGTTTAAGAATAGATTGCAAAGGTAGTGGTATATAAAACAAAAAAGTGGGTAAAGCATTCTAATGCACTGAAGTTGTCTTAGTCACTTTCTAGTTGCTTCTCATGATCTGTTTTCACAGTGTTAGAAGGAAATTGCACACTGCAGGTGTTTAACAGTTTGCAGTGACAGAAGGCTCGTGAAGTTCCTGAGTCCCAGATCTAGATCTGCAGTTGTTTCCAGTAGAGGCCATACATATTTTAGCCTTCTAATAATTCTTTTATCCCTGGTCTCAGTTATGTCTTTTGCAGCAGTGAGAAACCTCCTTTGCATGCTTGGGTCATAATGATGCTTTTTCAGTTGCATGTTTCTGTTACTATGGAGATTTAAAAACTGCTTTGTGGTAATTATTTTTTCCTACAAGGAGGAAAGTATAATCTCTGTATTTAGTTGATGTTCTTAACATTTGTATCATAGTACAGATATAGTACAGAGTTTTCCCTACTACTTTCTTGGATATAATTTTCAGCTGAAATTTTGGAGTTCATCAAGTCTACAAAGGGATGGTTCCTTAGATGTGAATGGTTGCATACTAATGGTGTTGCTTATTACTGAAAATAACCTTATCTTTGTGGTGGTCAAGCATAACTTGACTGTAATAAACATGTAAAAACCTGTGACAAATACCCTAACCAGACGGATCTTGAAGGCACAGGTTTCTGAACTCTAGAGTTAACAAATTCTAATTGTGTTATGTATTAATAGGTTGGCAAATGGATGAAGGCCATGTTTGTCTACCTGAAGAGAATTCCACGTTACCTCATCCCATGTTACTTTGATGCCATATTAGTCGGTGCATACACAACACTTCTGGATGTGGCATGGCGTCAGATGTCTAGGTATGCTTGGAGTATCAGAGCTATAAAGATGTCTCTATGCACTTGCACCTTTTAAATGTAATTTGAGTATTTTCATATTCATCAAAAGGGTAACACTGGTATTGAACATCAAATTCATCTTCTAACAGTAGTGGTTTAGAAGGTTGACAGCTTAGATGTCTGTCCAGTATTAGAATTTATAAGTAGTTGGTGTTGTGCAGCAGGAGGAGGAAATGTTAAGTGACCATTTCTTTGCCAGGTTTCAGAAAATTTCGTTTGTAGTGCAATTGCAATGACTCCTTATACTTCTTTTTTTCCCCCTGAACTTTCAGATAGTACTTGATGCTCATGTTTTCTTCAACACGGCTAAATATCCTTTGTTATCTGAGCATTTTTCTTAATTCTTATAAGAAGCAGACACCGAACAGAAGTTATTTTTTGTTGCTTGCAAGGTGAAAGGAAATGGCTAGAATAAAGCCTCCGTTAAATCTATGAACAATCTGAACAAATTAGTATTTTTTGGTAAAAATACAGGTATTAAAATGGAAATATAAATTTGTATGGCTGTGAAATCAAAGTCTTGTGGGAAGTATATCTGATGAAAAAAATGCTTGAAGATGAGCTAGGCAGGAATGCAGCCTGCATTAATTAAGATAATTTGTTAACTGATTTATTGACTTGTAGGTCTATATATATAAAAATACACCAATTTTTAAAAATATTGAGTAGACTTTGACAAAAACATTTGTTCACAGTAAAATGTCTTTGAGGTCTGTACATAGGCATCAAGTAAACCAAAAGTGTTTTCTTATCCTTTTCCCTGGAAGTATTTGATGTAAGCATTCCACCTAGCATGAAATAAAATTTAAGGCTAATACAGGGTACTATTCTGTGGAAAGAAGTGGTATACAAATGAAGTCTTACGTGCAGAATTAGTTAATGCAAAATAATAACTCATTGTTAGTTAGTATGTTTATTACGCATAATATTAAGTCTTCTGTAAATGAAAGAGTTTATTTTTTTAGACTGATACTGCTGAAGGTAAAGTTATCTTCATGTTGAATTTACAGCTTTGTGCAGAATGGATCAACTTTTGTTAAACACCTTTCCTTGGGTTCAGTCCAGATGTGTGGTATAGGAAAATATTCTTGTCTACCAGATCTGTCTCCTGCCTTACATGATGTTCCCTATAGGCTGAATGAGATTACGAATGAGAAAGAACAGTGTTGTGTTTCCTTGGCAGCAGGTAAGTGAGGGCATTGGTGGGACAAGGTCTTACAAAATAGTTGGAACTGATTTTAGTAACTATATTAAAATTGTCTCAGTCGTGTCTGGGACCCATTATGTTAGCAACCATGTACAAAATATAGGTAGTTTTCCTCACCTTTTTCCTGTGGTATGGCTTGTGTTTGAAATAAAACTTTGTCTCTGTTACGAAGACAGACATTTTGTCAAGCGGCACTTCTTCAGAGAGTTTTTTGTTTACAAGTTCGGAGGAAAAACAACGTAACTTTGGCAGACAACAAGAATATCTAATCTGAAACTGTGTCCAAGAGGAAAGAACATGAAAACAGTCAGCAAAAGTTTGTACTTTCAAATGTTCTGCCAGCATCTGGCAGTCTTTGAGTTGGGCACTTTCCTGTGTCAAGTGTTTGCTTAGTGGCTTAAGATTAATTTATTTTTGTTCTGAGTTGGCCCATTTTTGTTCTGAAACCATAGAAACTTAGAATATCTCCAGATTCAGTGTCATCCGTCTCACTGGGGTGTTTATATTCTTTTTATTTTTTCCGTCTTTCTCTCATAGAATTTTGTTTCTTTTAGTTTCTGGTTTCAAGTAACAAACCATTTGCCTGCTCTTTAGTGTTACAAGCACAGAGGCATAATGTTCTCTTAAACTGATCACAAAGATAAATCATGTTGAAAGTTTTTTGGTTTTAATATTTCCTTGCATACTGACTGGCAGGTGTGTCTGAGATTTGTAAGTATTGTTGTGAAATGTGAAGGTTGTATCTTGGTACTAGCAAATACTTTTGAAAAATAAGATAGTTTAAAAATTGTTCTGTCAAGTTTTCATACCAGACTGCTGTTCTGAAACTTTACCATATGAAACTTTTTGATAGATGGAGAAAGCTAATAAAATTAAGAAAAAAACAGGGATGTATCTTAGTATTGCAGTTTTAATGCTTTATCAGTCAAAATCATTCCTATAGTTAAATGCTGTAATGTTTGCAGTGAAATGTAGTTCCAGAAGCTGTTTGAAAAAGAGGAGCAGGGTTCCTTTCATAGTGTCTAAGAACAATTGGGGGTTGAAGTTTGTTGCTCTCCAGATTATCCCGTTTATGCTACTGATGTGAGCCAGCTCTCATACACATTCTCTTGCCAGGAAAGTGTTATAAATATTGTCATAGTTCTGAAATTTTGTTTGTTAGTGTTCTTTTTGCTGCTTTTAATTAAAGGTTAATGGTTGGTTAAGTTACAAAGCTTTTTAATAAAAATTTAAATGTCACTGTTAGTCATACGAGGTGTTCTGTGCTTGATATTGAAAATCTAAGAGATACTGTTCTAACTGAGGTTTTATTTCCTTTTATAAAGAACTTAAGGTTGTTTACTGTAGACTTTTTCCTAGACAGGATGTTTTAAATAGGAATGTATTTCTGCCTCTGGTTGTTTTACGTGTACTTCTGCCATATCAATAAATGAGATTAACAGTGACATTTCTTTTTAGGATTGCCTCACTTTTCTTCTGGTATTTTCCGGTCCTGGGGAAGGGATACTTTTATTGCACTGAGAGGTCTAATGTTAATTACTGGGCGCTATCTAGAAGCAAGGTAAGACTGACTTTGTTCTTACTGGTTTTGCAGATAGATAGGAAAAACTGTTAGAGTTAATATGTGGTGTAGAATTCTTAAAGGCTCTAGACAGACTTGGTAATTCTCTCTAAGTGAAATTTAAAAAAGTAATTATCTTTTGCCTTCTTAGCACTGATGCTCATGTTCTATATAGGTAGTGTAGTTTTAACCCCTGTAAAACTACTGCTTATCCTGACACAAAGTGATTGCATTTGACTTGTACTTGCACCGTTGTGTCTGAGCAATAATTTCAGAAGTATACATTTAAAATTTTGAAGTATTAGAAAACACTTTTAATGAAAGGTATGATTGTATGGTGTTGGTGGTTGTTTTTCATTTGCTTTGTGGCTGCTACTATTTGTTAATGCTAAAAAATAGCTAATTGTGCATTGTAACAATTTGGTATCTGTTTGTAAATGTTTAACCGAAGAAATCAGTCAGTTATAAGCCAGATCTACGTTGATATTTCCATTAACCTTTTAATTTGGATGATACTATGGACTATGATACCAACTGAAAAATTAGTTTCTTAGAATTGGCATGTATTTATGCTACAGTACACTTGGCCAAATTTTACCTTTCTCATGCAATAAGATCTGCAGTATACTAGTATGTTTCTGTTCCCTTTCAAAGGTAGTTGTAATCCATGTTTTCTGCAAGATATGCACAGTGGTTCTCAAATGAAACCTCTTGTAACATTGGTTACTGTCACCTTTATATTTTATTAGGAAATTCCCACTTGTTCCTGCCCATTCCACCCCACCCATACAGATACTAGGGTAATCATAATGTCAGTAAAATGCTTCCCTGTGACCTTGGTGGGATTTGGATTTAGGCTCAGTATCACTACCCATGAAAAGACAAACTAGTTTTTCATATTAGCATATGTTGTATGTTTTATACAAGTGGATATGTATTCATGTTAGGGGATTTGTAGGGATTAGATGACTTACTGTAAAAGCTTAATGCTAAGTGATTTGGTAGCTTTCAACAGCAAACTTTTGGCGTCTGTCTTTAAGATCTTGTCTCCTTGTCTGACTTTGCTGTAAAGGTGAATTTGAATGCTTTGTACTTAATACTTGGTCCAGTAATGGCCTTGAAAGTAATTTAGTCAAGACTGTTTCTCTTTTCTAGAAACATCATTTTAGCATTTGGAGGGACTTTAAGACATGGTCTCATTCCTAATCTACTTGGCCAGGGAACACATGCCAGATACAACTGTCGTGATGCTGTATGGTGGTGGCTTCAGTGTATTCAGGACTACTGTAAAATTGTTCCAAATGGATTAGATATTCTCAGGTGTCCAGTTTCTAGGATGTACCCAAGAGATGACTCATCTCCTCAGCCTGCAGGCACTATGGTAAAATCACTTCTGATTTAACTATCACACAACTATACGTTTTTAATGATAGGATGCACTTCCAGCTGCAAGAACCTGTTATCTATTTATTATGATGAAATTTGATAATAGCACGAGAATTTTGTACATAACACAAGAATTACTTATCTTAGACATTCCTAAATAGATTTGCATCATGTGACGAGACAATTGCAAGGGGTTGTGGATGGAGGGAAAAATATTTTCTTACTATTTGTCTTGAAAAAATATTTCTATTAAAAATTTTATACAACCTATTGCTGTGGACAAAGATGCTGCTGAAAATGTTAAATGCTTTTCTTTTGAGATATCATATGTTACATGCTGAGAACTGCTGCTGTTTACGTGTTAGATAGAACCTTTCTACTAATTTTTCATCTTGCCTTTCACATCCAAACATACAATCAATCTAGGATCAGCCACTTTATGAAGTAATACAGGAAGTAATGCAACGACACATGCAAGGCATAAATTTCCGAGAAAGGAATGCTGGTCCACAGATAGATCAGAACATGAGAGATGAAGGTAACATACATAGAACACTTGCAGTGCAATTCAGAAGATGACGTATTTTCTGTTTCTCTAGCTACTGATTATATTTCTGAAAAATTACATTTAACACAAAAAAACCCCTATATTAATACATACATATAGTATAAATACATGTAGTGTATTAAAAAGTGCTTAATTGTTTATTATCAGCAACTGATATCCATTACCTGTTGTGGTACAAGATATCTTTAAGTGAAAGTTCACTTAAAGTACAGTTGCCTTCATAAACCCACCTCAGGTCTCTTGTTTGGGTGTTTTTGTTTATTTAAGAGGTTTGGGCTGAGGGGTTGCAGCAGTTGTGGATATGTTTAAAATACAAGCTTCACACGTGATTTTTCTTGTTCGATAGGTTTTAATGTAACTGCAGGGGTTGACCGTGACACTGGCTTTGTCTTTGGAGGAAACCGCTTCAACTGTGGCACTTGGATGGATAAAATGGGAGAGAGTGAAAGAGCTCGTAACAAAGGAATTCCAGCTACACCAAGGTATGAAATCCAGAGAGGGATTTTCAGTTTTGTTTTTTCAAGTTAAATTCTTCTGCATTACTACAAAGCCTTCTGTTGATGCATCTGAGAGGTGGTATCTTAAATGTTCTAATTGTTTCTGCCTACTTACATGTTAGTGGTTATGTTTTTTCTTTATGCTTATCTGAATAAAAAAGATGTGTTCTTGTGAGGTGAAGACCTCAGCTAAAGGCACAGTCTTAGTTCCCTGAAAGAGAGTAGGTTTCTGATTTCAAGTGGTACAATGTAATGATGTAATTTAGGATATACTGTATACTTCAGGCAGTACTTTGTTATTTTTACTCATTGTTTTGTTGTTCACATTAAGTTTAGGTTTTTAAACTTGAAATATTTTTAAAATCAGGCTATTTACTCTGTGCTTACAAACTGCTAGCATTTAGTACAGCATCAGTTTGAAATAGATTGCCATCTGTAGGTGAGAACTGAAGGAAAACAAGTCAGATGTTTGGGACGAAGAAATGTTGAGGCACCTGCCCTAAAAGGGCTAAATCAGTAATACTAAAGAAAAGTTGTACATCCAGAAGGCAGTAAAGTCAGTATGATAGAATATGAAGTATCTGCATATGGTGATTATCTGAGTATCATCTAAAAACAAGTAAGTCCATCTAGAGCTTTTTTACTTCTTCCATTTTGAGTTTTCTGTTAGGATAGAAATTTTACCTAAGTTACTGAAGTGCATGTATAGATAAGAACCTCTGCATTTATTGAATAGCTTTAACATCAGAGGACCAAGTTGTGCAAATTATCTGGGTATGATAATTTTAATTGAAATTAGTCTATTACGCAGACTGGCTATTATGTTAGCCAGTTTACATTCAGGCTTGTTCCCTGACTGTTAGCTGGTAAAAAAACTCAACTGATTTTCACCCTTTTGTCCATTGTTTCTTCATCAGGTAGAATCCTACTGAAGTTAAAAGTGATGCAGTCTGCTTATGCTGTTGTTCTTATTCTTTGGCCTTTTGTGAAATACCCTGTAGAACTACTCAAAAATACCTTATAAAACTGAATGTGCCTGAAAGTGAGAGAGAAGCTTCAGCATAGATGAGGGCAAAATATGCATCTAAGAGAAAAATAGTCTAAACCATATCTACACAATGCTGTCAGCACTGAGCTACAAAACAGGAAGGAAATCTGAGTCACTTTTATCTTTCTGTAATCATATTTAAGTGTACAGCAGCAGCCAAAAAAGTTAATAGTAAAGCATAATACTTGGTGTCACCAGCAGAGATTCTTAGGCAGAATGACACCTTCTAATTTCTTCTCTTTATGAAACCTTGCAACTGCAAGATGCACTTGTACCTTGAGTGTTGCATGTAGTGCTGCTCTCAAGAAAGACCTGGTAAAGGCTGGTACGGAGAAGGACAGGTAAAGAGTGATGGAGAAGCTACCTTAAAAGGAGAAACTGGAACGTTTAAGGACTCTGCATTTTCAAGACAATGTGGGTGAAAGAGGCATGACTGTGGTTTAGAAAATCATAGTGATGGTGATGATGATGAAGCTGTATTCACAAAATAGTGCAATACTGAGCAACTTCAGATGCTTGCAGAATAGAAATAGGGGAACAGTAAGAGAATAGGGAAAACTAAAGTGTCTAAGATACTTAGGTTTTTTTGTTACTTTAAGAAGGCTAGTAAAGCTAAATGAGTAATTATTTGGCATTTTAAATCATTGTTATTTTAGAGATGGTTCTGCTGTGGAAATTGTTGGCCTGTGCAAGTCGGCTGTTCGCTGGTTGCTGGAATTATCTGGGAAAAACGTATTTCCATTCCGTGGAGTCACTGTGAAAAGACATGGTAAAAAACTAGCACATGTCATAATCATATTATTAGAGTATAAAAATAATCAAAACAGTGAAATTGTGGTCATAAAGCATCAGGAATGATTATCAAGGTACTCAAGGAAGTGAACTGTAAAATTATCTTCTACAGTGGGCAGTCACGAGCTGAAGAGAGGTGAACTGAGGTCTGCTTCTGTGAATTCAAGAAGATAAAGCTTTTCAAGTGACAATTTTTAACATTCATCTTTGTGAATTCCATTAATTCTTCCAAAAATATGGTATACCAAGTAATATAAAAGTGCTGATATCTTCCCATGCTGGAATGTAACATAAAATTTTTAAATTTGCTGTGACCTACAATAAATTTTTTATTTAGTATCTCATCCTGTTTGCTCCCAGGTAACTGCAAGTTAGAAAATGTTTTGTAAAAGCAGTTATGCATGTGTCAAGAGTTGATGTGCAGTGTATAAATTGACGTCTAGGTAATAACTTTTTGTACTGCTGCCGTGGCTTTTATTGTGTTACAAGCATCTTATGTTAAACTTCACTAAGCAAAACATTACGAATAGACATAAGCATACTTCTGCTGTTACCACTCTGTTTTCAGAAAATAAAACCTGTACGTAATGTGTTGCAGGAGAGGAGGAGACTATCACATATGATGAGTGGGACAGAAAAATTCAAGGACATTTTGAAAGGCTGTTCTTTGTCTCTGAGAATCCAGCAGATCCTAATGAGAAACGTCCAGATCTTGTTCATAAACGTGGAATTTATAAAGACAGCTATGGAGCTTCAAGTCCATGGTGTGATTACCAACTCAGACCAAATTTTGCAATAGCAATGGTTGTGGTAAGTGGGGAGGAGGGGGGAAGCATTTGCACCTAAGTTTTCTTTACTGAACTAAGCTTGCATTGTAATAAAGTTTGTCTGCAAGACATTATATCAAGAACATACATAAATTAGAATAATTTTTTGAAAGCTTTCCTTCAACCTGCTTTTAACATTACTCCACAATGGAGCATAACGTAAAATCCTTGACAGGATTCATATAACTGAAACTCTCTTCATCATTATAGCTAGGATAAATTTGCAGTGTTCATTGTGTTCAGAAAGCCTTCCCGACCTTAAGACTCAGCTTTCAAAATCAAAATTAGTTAAAAGCCTGTGTTGTTTGTCTTTATCAGGCTTTTAAAAAGCTTTGATAGTAATACTTGGGAGCATATATAAAATAATATATAAAATAATTCTAACAAATTAAATTCTTGTGTTTTTGTTATTGCTTAATGTGACCTGATGTAGCAACAAAAAAAAAAGTTTATTCATTAAATCTTTATTAGGCCCCTGAGTTGTTCACACCTGAGAAAGCTTGGAAAGCTCTGCAGATAGCAGAAGAAAAACTGCTTGGTCCACTAGGCATGAAAACATTAGACCCAGAGTAAGTATAGTAGAGATAAAAATAAGTGCAAATTACAAAACATGTTAGTAGGAATTTCCAGTCTGCGATAAATACTGTATAATATTTCTGGAATAATTATTTTGCTGTTCTAAATGTTGATGCAATTGATTTTAATTATGTAGTCTATTTATAAAGTGGTTTTTGATGCCACACAGCAAAGCAAGACAAATTTGTAATTGTACAAGGTGTTGGAATTTGCATCTTGATACATACTTTTACATGACACAGTGCATAATACCACAGCTCAAGTAGAAGTATAATGGCAAAATTATGATTTCAAGTAATTCCAAAACTTCAACCATTTTTCCACTAGTTTAAACAGTATTTGAAATTCCACTGCCACATACAATACAGAATCTGGTTGTGACTACCTGAATTAAATCGTTACTAAATGTGTCGTGATAAATTTTTTGATTCATTTTTGCTTTCCATATTTATGCACCATTTTTGTTAAGTCTTTGTTTGCATAATTTATTTTTCTTTCTTGCAGTGATATGGTTTACTGTGGAGTATATGATAATGCTCTTGACAATGATAACTATAATGTAGCCAGAGGCTTTAATTATCACCAAGGACCGGTAAGAGCCAACTTTTTCAATTTGTGTGAAAGTACTTTCACCTTCTCAAATTGACAATTATAATATTTTTATTTAATATTATTAGGAATGGCTGTGGCCAATTGGATATTTTCTTCGTGCCAAATTGTACTTCTCAAAGTTGATTGGTCCAGAGATATATGCAAAAACTGTTCTTATGATTAAGAATGTTCTTTCTCGACACTATGTTCACCTTGAAAGGTAAGACCCCAGCTAACATAAACACAAAATGCTTATTCAAGCTAGTGCTGTCTATTGTCCAATTGCATGTAAATGTACAGATCTATAGCATCTACAGCATCTGTTTTTCACATACAAAGTTCACTGCTATAACGTGCTACTGCAGATCTCAAGTCAAGTTTGAAGTACAGCTGAGATCTGGTGCTTTCTGTAGATTGCAGAATTACTATTACTTATGCATGTGAAGGCTGGGTGAAATACAACTTTTTTAAAAATTGGGCTCTAATACAAAAGTTAATTTCATAAAAGGCATTGATCTGTTTTTTAATAAAGAGAACACAACAGTTAAAGGACTAGTAGGGAAATAATAAAATTGTGATAGGTAAGCTGATGCAAAATATTATTAGAATTTCTGGTGTTGTAAGTAAGATCTTACAACAAAGACTGTTGTAAACAGTGTGACTGTTTCAGATTCCTAATAACCTTGATATTTTAAGGCGGCAGAGGAACATTTTTGTGGCACTTAAATGTGCCATATGTCCTTTGCATTTTGAGTTCTTAAACACTCCACCAATCCCAGGTTTTTTTGCCTTATTTTTCTGTTACAGTTTTAATTATTAAGGATTTGAGAAACAACAAAAAATATTCCACTTTATATCTTCCTTTTAATCTGTTCTGCAGTACTTAAATCTGCATTGTTTTTGTACCCATAACAATAACTCAGTAGGACTGCTCATAACAGATGGGTTTGTCTGACCATACAAGGAAGAAAAGGGATTTGTTAAGAAACATTTTCCGGTAGTTTGGTATTATTACCAAATATTATCTTGCAGTTTGGTAACATTGTTTGCTTTTTCTGTTGTACTACTATGTGTACTTCTACTTTGGGTTGATGTTTCATTTGTGTCAAAATTATTAATGTAGAAGCATTCTCAACTTATGAGTATTTCAATCAGTATGTTAGTTTGTGGAGGTTTTTTATTCCTATGGAGAGGAAAAGAAAGCTTATGTATTCATGCTGTCTTCCAGCAGTTATAATTTTTTTGCACCATAAACCAATTTCAAGACCAGTTTGAATACTACTCAATTATCTCAGAGGTCATTTGTGTCTAACTGCAAAATTGCTTGAATGAAGTACCAACATGCCAGTAGAGCCATAGAATTATTCAGGCTGAAAAAGACATTTTATGATTGAGTCTGTACCAAGCCTACTGCTAAACCATGTTCCTAAGCTCCAGAGCTACATGATTTAACTGCCTCCCTGGGCAGCCTGTTCCAAGGCCTGATGACCCTTTCAAAAAAGAAGTTTTTCCTACTGTCTAATCCAAACTTTGGTGCAGCTTGAGGCCATTTCCTCTTGTCCTGTCACTCATTACTTGTGAGAAGATTCCAGTCTTCACCTCTCTACAACTTCCTTTCAGGTATTTGTGGAGAGTGATAAGGGCTCTTCACACTAAACAGCCCCAGCTTCCTCAGATGCTTGTTTTGCATGCCCTTCACCAACCTTATTGGTGTCAAAGGCTGTAAAGAGTCAGAGTAGTGTAAGTTCAGATCTTAATAGTAGCAGAGAACCTACTTTGAGAGGAGTATTCCCACAAAAAAACAATTCCCAGCTGCAAAGGGGGAAAAAGTGTATTAGGTATCGGTTATTAAAGAACATACTGTACTTGTAGGACAACAGACCTCCAGTTTCCTACCTAATTCGTCTTCTAAAAGGCTTTAAAATGAAGTTTTCTTAATTTCAATGTATAACAGTTATACACATCTGTTTTTCTCTTATCAGATCATCCTGGAAGGGTCTCCCAGAACTGACCAATGAAAATGGACAGTATTGCCCTTTTAGCTGTGAAACTCAGGCCTGGTCAATTGGTGTTATCCTCGAAATCCTTTATGACTTGTAAAAAAATTTTTTTGATTGATTTGTTGAAACTCCTGTGCTCTTACTAGTGGGCATAAATGAACACTTGGCTTGTACTGCAAGGGAAATGTCCTGTTTTGCACAATCCCTTAACCTGTCTTGAATTTCAAAGATGCTGAATGCCAGCAGTTCCTATGCCCTGTAACTGTGTGGATGGTTATTCAAATATCAGGTCATTACAAACAAAACTGCAGTGCACACTTGATGCAGAAACTTTTAGTAAGAAGCAGTTTTAAGAATATGCACAAACTTAATTTAGAGTAACTTTGTTTTTTTTATGCGTAAACCAAAAACTTAGTATAACAAAATGAGGTGGCTCTTTCATGAGCTAAAAACAAGTAGCATGGCTCTTATGTTTACCTTTTGTTGGTGTCTTTAAAATGTAAGTTTATGTCATACAAATGCACATTAAAAGGAGAGTAGGCTAAAGAACAGCTTTCAGAGTTCAGTATGCTTTATGCACCATACGTTGATGAAGGTACATGTTGTCTCCCTGAGCTGTATTTTGGGGATTCTTTTTGTATGTGTTCAGTCGAATACTCCATTAAGCAAAAGTTTATTAATTAATTTTACAGAATAAATGAACCTTTGAAGTTATATATAAAATTTTCAAAAACTTTATATTACACTGAGAGTTAACCAGAGTAATAATGAAGTAATATCCTATGCTAATTCATTTCAATTTTTTTTAGATACTGTGGTCCATACAGCAAAATAATTTAAAATATGTCTTTCACCATGACAAACACGGAAGAAACATGTATTTGCATACAGTGCACAGCCTCTGCGTTAGGGGAAGCCAGAGATACAGAAGTCATTGTGCTTCCTTAATAAATTAATGTATTGAAGAGCTATGATCACCTTTATTTTTAGGAAACTCTGAGTGCTGTTCAAGCAGGTAGAAACACTTAATGTCAGTAGGAAAAGATACTATCCTACCACTGGAGAAGAGAAGGTTTCTAGGCATTTGGAAGTTACACCAGTAAGAATAAGTATGCTATTTCTGTGTGCTTCTTGGGAACAGCATACAGTGACCATGAGGTAAAAGCACACGAGTTCTTTCATATCTGGATGCATGCATGCCTTTATTGAGTTCAGTTCACTATTCCCAAACTAAGGGGTAGCTGGCAAAAGTGCAGTTCATAATTCTCAACACTGTTTTTTATGTGAATTTCCATCTTGGTGCAATAAACTAAGTGAGAGAGAGTGAGGGTGACAGCACTTCCCACATCACATTGGGGGAAGGCAAATTGGATATTGTGTTCTTTTAATGTTAGACAACGTATGTTGAAAAAATATAAACAGTATGCAACTATAATGCACTAATAACATGTAGGTCAGGACTTTATTATATCCATATTTTAATGTTTCTGTGCCTTTTCTAAGGTAAAATGCATGTATGCCATCTTGTTCAGGAAGATGTGTTACAGATAGAGACATTTAAGGGCAAGCTAACAGACTGAAGATAAAGGAATTGAAAGAAGTGGCTATATTCACTCTTTATTCAGAAGGTTAATAAGTATTTGAACTCTTGCTGAAGTGTTCAGTACTTGAAAGTTATGATTAGGAAAAGTCTGTGTTGTACCTCAACCTGCTGCAGTACATCGGTTGGGAATCTTATTTTCTTGGCACAATGCATACGATAAGTTACTGACATGTCAGCCACTAATTTTTTTTAATGATTGAGTCATATCAAGTATTTTTTAATTATATACTGAACTTTCAACAGTTCTTGATAAGGATACTGAAGTCTGTCATATTGTATTACTAGCTTTTAACTGTTTTCTTGTTTAGTATTTCTTGTTATGTTTTGTGTCTCCTATGGTTTAGAGGGCAGGAACAATACGGCAGAATTGTTATTACTGCATAAAAACATTGTAAAATTGAAGTGCAACTTAAGACCTATGACAGCTGAAAAAAATTTCCACACGGTGTGAAAGTATATACTTTGGTAGTAACACTCGGTGTTCAGGTGGAAAATAAGTGAGAAATTATTAATTAAAAATTTCCCACGTTATTACAGATGACTGTCCACTGTTTTTCAAACTGCATTGCTGATAGAGACTGCACATTTGTCGTTCCTAGTTATTCTTCTAAATTGAGTGAAAATATGAAGATAGATCACCACTGTGTACACAGTATACATGTTATGGCACTTCTAAACATGCCCATTTATAACATTGAATCTGCACTGATTAGTTGAGCATAGTTTTAGAGAAAAATGTTTTAAATAGGAAAAAAAATGTCATTGCTTGGCTTTGCTGTTAAGTAGCAACAAAAGTAAGATTTGAGGTTATAATTGGGGGGGGGGTTGGGGGGGTTTTTTGTTTGAGTTTTGGGGGTTTGGTTTTTTTATTCACATCACAAAGCTACTGAACACTTTGAGCCAAATGGTTTAAAAGTCAAAAGAGAAGAAAGCAGTCTTAAATTTTATGCTTATGTATGAGCTGGTAGTCATCTAGAAAAACTCTAAAGTCATTATGCCCTAAAAAATAGCTGACTTAGATTGACTGATCCTAAACTATATTGTCATGCATTGGTATCATGTTATATCATATGCTCAAAAATTTCTGGTAATGCAAAGCTATAATCAATAAAATGTACTAGAGATAAACTAAAGAACTTATTAAGAACTGTCAATCCATAGTGTTCCAGTTGGTGTTTCTATATGGTATTGGGATGCTTCTTTTCTTCCTCCCTATAGACATCATTTTGACTGTTACCAGTGTTTGTACATTTAATAGCTCTTGATTTATTTGATTATTAACTTGAGAATTCAAGTAAAATAATGTATCATTCTTTCACTGTGTGTTGTAATGTAAAATGGAAAGGTGAGTTTTGCGTCTGTCTAGCACATAACTGATTTTTTCAAAATGTCATTTTTTCATTTATTTCTGAAATGCACAAAATAAAATTCTTTTAAATCAGAGTTCAAGCTCTCTTGTGGTTGGTTGGGAAAAACAGACAAAATTAGAGATCACTGAATCATAGAATGCTTTGGATTGGAAGGGATCTCAAAATTCATCTACTTCCACACCCTTGTGCTGTAAGCAGGCACACTTCCCACTGTACCAGGTTGCTCAAAGCCCCATCCAACCTGGCACTACCAGTGATGGAGCATCCACTGATCTAGTGTCTCATCACCTTCTCAGTAAAGAAATTCTGCCTTGCATTTAGAAGAAAACTGCCCTTCTTCAGTTAAAGCCATTACCCTCTGTTCATTTAGTACGAGCTCCTGTACAGAGTCCCTCCCCAGCTTTCTGTAAGGTCTCTGGTCACCTTTGTGGCCTTTGCACCTGTTCAACCAGCTTCACATCCTCCTTGTGATGGGGCCTCCAGGTAACACAGTTTGTTCTGTTGTTGTTGATGGGGCCTCCAGGTAACACAGTTTGTTCTGTTGTCAGTTTTACACACATCAGAGAGATCATGACAGGTGTTAACAAAAAGTGCTAACGGTAATTTGTTAAGGAGAGATAAACGAATAAGTACACAGAATCTGTGGATAGGGTTTGTGGTTTATGTTTATGCCAATATTAGCTGTCCCATGTGAGTTTGAATATATTGGGCTGGAAGAGCTCTGCATGACCCTTCTGTTAATTATTTTTTATGTCTTGGTATTATAAATCCCCCAAGAGAACAGCCCTGTGGTGTACTAAGAGGTGCCCAAATGATAGACAGTTAACTAGTAACTTTATTCACAAAATTTCTGTCATTAGCAGATGAAATTTGCTTACCAGCCGTGCTTTGTAAATCCCAGATCTCACAGCAGAGGTGCCTGGGATAGAATGTGGTTTGCAACTGACCTAGTTCTGTTTGTTATCAACTTAGGATTTTCCTCATCTTCTATACAAGCGTTTCCTTTAAGAAAGTGATTTCTAATATTCTACAGTGTATTACTTTAAGCAATTTGAGATGTTACTGTAGGTCACCATGAGCTGACCCTTACTCTCGGCACCTGAGGACGCTTCCCCTTCGCAGTGGGGCGGAGTCCAACAGCCGCCTCAGCTAGCGGCGAGTTAAGCAGGAAAGGGTCCGCTGGGGGAGCCGCTCTTGCGGAGTGGAAAACTAAGAGGTGTGTGTTCTTTCTTTCCATGGTAGGGGAGCTCCAGGTGAAACTAGGGCTGTTTGGCAGAAAAATTTTAGGGGTTTTTGGGTTTTGTTTTTTGGGGTTTTTTTAAACGTGCATGTGTGTAAACAGTGACTTTGTAAACTTTGTGACAGTGTAAACGACTTTGGAGCCAATACACCCGTGACTTCAATGCCACAGCGTGAGGGAGGTGCTAACTCAATTAAAACAGAGGCTTCTTAGCTCCAAGTTTCGTATAAAAGTGCAGTTGTTCAAGCGGCGAGAAAGCCATTTAAAACAAAAAGGGGATGTTGATTCTAGAGTAGGACCAAGGTGCAGCTTCTCTGTTCCTCGTAGTCACTGATTCTCAAAGCAACAGAATTAGTTGTGGGAAAATGGCCCTAAGAGCAATACAGAAAGAAAACCAGGTTCTGATGGCTAGACAGGTGACACAATTAGCCGTCTGTGCTGTCTCCTGAGATACAGTAAGTACTTGCTCAGTCCTGTTGCTTTTAGTATCATTGTGTAACGCCTCCCTGAATCCATTTCAGAAATCTTTATCTCAGGGTGGTATGTTGATAACCTTTGTTCCCAATGTGGCTGTGTAATAATTTTGGAGAGGTATACACGTGAAGTTTGGTGCAATTACCTATATTTGACAAGTAGTAGAATTGTTTACCTCAATTCATGTAAGTTTATGTAATTTCTGAGACCCAGAATGCTTCCTCTCTCTCTGTTCATTTGAGTGCCACAGCAATATCTCAGTACAACTTAAGACACAAATACTATTCTCCCTATAGTGACATTTTATGTTAAGAATGAAAGCTGTCCCTGAAAGAGGAGAATTGTGCTGCAGCCTGACAATGGTCTTCAACTGGATAACCTGGGCTCCAAGTATTAATAAAGTTAAGTTCCTTACAGTAAATAGTCTCGGTCTGTCTTCAGTGAATAAACTGGATTCTAATTTTTGATAGTTATGAGATACATAAGGTGACTTCTTCTAATTACCTCTAAAAGAAGAGTGATATTTGCTTTCACTTATGATTCACAGACTTGTAATTACAGGGATTTGAAAGTGTGATGATCTGAAGTGGACAATAGTGAAATTTTTTATTTTGAAGTGTTGGGATTTTTTAGAGTCACAATCACATAAAAAAAACTCAGAGAAATGGAAAGATTTATTTGTTGTAAGTGGTGTCTCAAGGGAATGGTTTCTAGAAAATGAGCAATTTGTTCTTTTGTGTACTTGCAGGAGCTGGCTTTTAAATTCCTATTGTAATTGTTCTTACAGTCTTTGTCTATAAGGTCATACATACAGTCTAGACCTGGAGATTGATGTCTGCTCTAATAACATGCTCTGAAAAACTGGTCCCAAATGCTTAATTAAGGCTTGCAGCTGCTGAAGCACCAAAGAGCATTGTAATAAGAAGAGTCAATGAGGGGTACTAGTAGGTTAGCTATTGTCGAGATATTTTGTAGTATTATGCCTAAGAAAAAATTGTGGAAGAATTTTGAATGAGATATATAAATTTTGTTAAATTGCAGTTAAATTAAATTTTAAATTAAATGTTTAATTAACCAGTTAATGACTGGTTTAGCAATCATGGGTGGCATGTCAGAAGAGATTATACTTGAATGTATGGTAATCTAGAGACTACCTCTGTGAGGGGAGTTAGTCATTTTAGTAGAAAGTTGGAGATGATAAATTGGATAAGAATAATGCAATTTTGTATCACAGCTGAAGAAATAACGTTTCCGGATTCGTAACAGAGGGTGGCGCCAGTTCGCTACCTTCCGTTTCTCAGGCTCGGGCTGAGAGGAAGCGGGGCGATTCTTTTCGCCCGTTCTTCCTTTGGAGAAAGTCTGTATTTCAGGATGGTGATAGTCAGGAGTCTGTGTTTCAGTGACTGAAGTCTCTGTTCCTGTAGGTCAAAATTGCAATAATTTGTTTAGAAAATGTTTTAGTACGTGTAGTGAAAGTGGAAAGGCATGTATCTAAGGCAGCTGTATGTTTAAAACTGATAATTGAAGCTAAAGAGTAGATTCAGGTGTTAAAAAGGTCAGGAATTGATTTATCAGTTTTATTGCAAAGTTCAAGAGTATATTCATCTCCTGGAGTATGGGAAATGCTAGGATATGAAACCCAGGTGTATATTAGGATTTATCTGTTATTCAAGTGATAATTCATCTAATTACTGTGTAATGGCTCACATTTGTGTCTTATATGTTTTATGTCCAAATAATTTAAAAACTGAAAGTAATTGTGTCTGGGCAATCTCTCATTGTAACTGTGGCTATTCCATTACATGGGGAGTTTTTTTTCACAGCATTTTTCTAGGACAATCAATTGCAAACATTTTGGCCAAAAATGATGCAACTGTAATTGAAAATTAATAATTTGAGACTCAGGAGTGCTTAGATGTAGTTGCCAGGGTTTGCTTTGAATGTCTGTGCTCTCATAGAGTATGAAAGATTTCTAGCCCTATAATTTATGTTGTGATATTGGTAGTTGAAAGTAATTGTAAGGCTGTGCTTTAGGAATGAAAGCTGGTAAGGGAGAAGTGTAGATAAGAATATTAGCATTCTAGATAAGAATACTAGAAAGGAATCTAGATGGACCTGGACACAGAGACATAGTAAAAAAGAAGAGTAAGAAGAATTATATGAAATGGTAGACTGTTTTAAGTGTCTCAGAACAGCTTTACATAAAATAGATAACAAAAGAAAAAATACAGAGTGAAGCAGGGTAGGAACATTGCTTTTTCCAGAATAATTTTGTACTTTGCGAAGCCTATGATCAAACCTACAGCTTTTGAAGTGGTAGTTTTGTTTCATTGCAATGGTTGTGTGTGTAGTGCTGCCTCTGGTCTCTCCTCAGGCCTCTGGGGGCCATATTGATGACTGTGGTACGGTTAAGCTACTCCAGAGCTTTTCCCAAGGCCTATAGGCACCACTAAATTAAATTTAAGAACCAGAATCTGTTATCAGCTTGATCAGAGTGATTTAATTTGCATGCCTGAAGTAATTGTAGGTTTACTTTTGCATATTTTTAACTTTAGACAGTTTATAAATCTTCACAAACAACAGTTAAAAGTTGAAATCAGAAGTGTTAATGCTATAAACTATGGTAGGATACATTGTCACAATAGATACTTGCAGGATTCTCTGCAATAACATTAAAAGCTGGCTGTGTGTTAGTAGGAGTAGACGAGCGTTTGCCAGTTATCTCTGGAGTGGTTGCGAAAATAAACTTCAAACAGAGCATCCTTAAAAGGACAAAAATCACATGGCTTGGAAGGGACCTAACATGAAGGATTTGGAGATATTGTGTCTGTCTAGAAAGGTTTGTTCTGTCTCTGTTGAAAGATTGATTAGGGAAGCTTGAAAGTTGTAATATTACAAAAACAAAATGTTTGTTAGTTTAGTAGCTGAGATTTAAGCCTTCAGTCAGGTAGTTAAGGTTTTGTTGCAAATTTTAGCACATATTTTTTATCAGTGAGGAATTAATAGTACCATTCAGTTTAGAACTATTGAGTGTAATCTTGCTTCTTACCCTTCTTCCTGATTTCATTTAGCATAAAAGGCTCCGTTTAATTGTGGGTGGTGGGTGTTTCGATGTCTTGTGCTGGAGTTCAAATATTTGTTGCAAGGTTGAGCCACAGCGTTGCTCTTTATAAGAGAACTTCTTGGAAGGCTCTACCTCTGTGTTTCAGTCTCTGCTTCAATTTTTGCTAAGAGCAATCATCTGAAAAGCAATCTACTGCTTAGTGGTTAGCAAATCATTCAGGAAAGTCAGATGTGGTGGTGATTAAGGGCAGGATCTGAGAGAAAAGAAGAAGGACTTCTGTACTTCTGTACTTCTGTGAGAACACCAAAAGATGAGACAAGGAGAGTGTTTCCTTAGAAAGAATTCTGGTGTCTCTTGTGGCTGCATGTTGTAGTACAGTAAAAATTATAGAGAGGGGGAGGGTGCAGTTTGACGTCAGTCTGGGCCTAATGCATGGTACTATGATCACCCTGTATTTCAATGGAGGGCAAAAGGAGGAAACTGTTGAGAGTTTATGAGGTACTTTAGCACACTTGTCTGATGCACAGCAAAGATTCAGGACTCTGACGACATTCTTCAGATTTTGTTTTGTCATTTTTGGAATAAATTAGAGTATTTTCTTAGGTTTTATCATTTGTCTTGATTTTTCATAGCCCTGCAGAAGTTATCAAATCTAATTTAATAGCCTTATTCTCAATAGTGTTGCTACAAAGTCTTACGTTGTGAAAGTTAGGGGGGGAAAAGACATTTTAAGAATTATTTGTATTTTTTGATACAGTAACATCTTAGCTAGCTGTTAAACAAAATTTTCCAGAAAAATTGTGTTATAAGTTTCCTGCTCTGTTGTTTTCCCAATTAATTAGTAATTGTTTTGTCAAAACTACTTTGCTGCTGCTCCTGCTGTTGGATTTGATCTCTAAGTTTTGCTGCTTCCACTATTGGTGGTACTAACAACAGGAAAAAAACCCCTTCCTCTTATTAACATATAGGTGAAACTTGCTTTGCTGAATCCTGTGGACTACCTTGTTGAGAGTTATGTTCCTCAGCTAGCTACCTTTTCTGACTTGAGATGAGTTTGGGCATTCCTTTTTTACCTTTTCCTATGCTGGTTTTCACTTTCCTATATTGCTGGTTATATTACATCGTTTGAATTAATGTTGAAAGCTACATGGAATGACCTAGTTTCAAATATCTAAATAAAATTTTACACTATGGATGTCAGAGTGGTTTAACTCTTTTATGTGCAAATGTCTACTTATGCATTGGTAGTACCAGCAATATTATTAGGTAAGAGTATGAAGCAGATAGCATAATATATTTTCTTGAGTTCCTGTGGAAACTATCAGTCAGTGATTCATGAACCACTATAGGGTGAATGATTTGCTACCAGGTGGTCCTTAGACATTTGGCCTTGAGTTGAATCTCTGAAATATTTGCCTTTGCTAAGTCAAATTAAAAGATGTATTAGGGATATATATGCAGATTACTGTTTCTGTATAATTATAGTTGCTAAAGAACGATATTCTTTTATGTAAAATAAAATGTTAGCAAATAGTGTGTGTTTTGTACAGTGGATAGCACCATACTAAGATCTAAAGCCTTTAAGGAGCTGTAGTAAATTTATATTTATATTTGTATTTCATTCAAACTTGTTGCAAAAAAATAATGTATCCTGTATGGAATCCACTTAACAGATGGAACATCAGATTGAAGTAAGTTAGAGTATTAATTTACCAGTCCTCTTGAGCAGGAGCTCTACCTGATCATACTGATTTGATGGTCCAAAGAAAGCTGGGTAGTAGATTCCTGATGCAGAACAGAACTGCTGGGAAAATAAAAAAGTTTTATT
Organism: Upupa epops; assembly: GCA_013397515.1. Lineage (NCBI taxonomy): Eukaryota > Metazoa > Chordata > Aves > Bucerotiformes > Upupidae > Upupa > Upupa epops. The sequence continues at coordinate 49,579 of VZRI01005002.1, read as the reverse complement.
TTCCAGAAGTGCACGTATTTATTACTATGTTTTTCTGTATGCCCAGTCACTACAGGTCTGACACAGCTGTTAGACACCCTATACTAACAACAGGCTTGTCTGTCAGCAGATTCTCTCCGGAATCGTCATGACAAAAAAAAAACCTCACTGAAGACCATAAGTGGTCTCAGTGGCTCCGAACTTACTAAATCCAGCCTGACTTCCCTGCTTACTACTGAAAGTATTAATCACTATCTTACTACATTCGTCCTGAATGAATGCAGGACACTTACACCTACTCATGACTGAATCTGAAAGTTTTGGATCTACAAAGTGCCATATTTAGCTTTAGTACAAACCTACAGGTCGTAGTATGAGCAGGAACTTGTGCAACATGGAATACTAATACTTTTTAATAATTTAACACAAGTACTACTTTGTTAGGGTAAGAACTGGGTACATGCCAGCAATAATTAAGAAAACAGAGCATACATGTATTTAACATAGGATTTTTTATGGTGATTAAAACATAGGTAACAAATTAAGTAGAGAACTAAGAGCACTTGTGGTTGGTCTTGAAGATTAAATAACATTGTTGAATTGCAACCAAAATGGTGAAATTTATATGTTGGGGGAGTGTTTAAACTGGACTAGGAAGAACATTAGTGTGTGTGAAATCCTAGTTGCTCTCCCATCTTGTTTGTAATAAAGATGATGGTTCTTAATGTAAGCAGCTTACAGCTGTGCAGTTCTGCTTTCTCTTCCTTTAAAGTGCATATCTATACTGAAACACTGTCTTTTATCCACAATTATTTGGGAAGTAAAACATTATTTTGTTATTAAATGGTAATATGCTGATACAGACTGATATATATTTATTTATTAACATGTGTATATGTTTATATATTCTGATACCATTGCACAGATGTAGTGTAACATCTGTTGGAGAGACAATATACTGGGGCATGAGCAACCCAGGAGAGTTCTGGCATGCATTGATGATAAACAACTTCCTCCTCCAGGTAGTAGAAAAGCCAATGAGGACAGGTGCTATGCTGAACCTTGTCCTCATCTACAAGGAGAGGCTGGTGAGGAATGGTCTGAAGCTAAAAGAGGGCAGATTTAGATTAGATCTTAGAAAGAAATTCATATGAAGGTGGTGAGCAGCACAACAGGTCACCCAGGGAAGTTGTGAATGCTCCTTCTGTGGAACTGTTCAAAGCCAGCTTGGATGGGGCTTGGGACAACCTGGTCTGGTGAGAGGTGTCCCTTGCTATGGCAGGAAGGATGGAACTAGATGATCTCTGAGGTCTCTTCTGGTTTAACCTATTCTTTGATTCTCCTTGGACTGGAAAGGGAAAAATAGCTGTAGCATATAAATACAAACTGTGTATATAGCATTTAACTGTGAGCCTGTCAGAAAAAAATCCCAATAGTCTTGTGTTAGCCAGATAGCAGTGAGCAATGTTTATGGGACAGCTGGAGTTCAGCGGTAAGTACATAATGCAGTAGATCAAAAGTGTCATAGAGCTCAATTTTTGCTTTTGTCCAAAGTATCTTGTATCTTTTAGGCATACAAGGCTTACCCTCCATATGGAGGAGTGCAAAATTTGATACTGTGACGTTAACACAAAGTGCTTCTTTACCTGCCCAGTAGAATACTCTGTGCCTCTGACTGTTCCCTCCATTGGAGTCACCTTTCTCCTCCCTGTCCTCTGGCTAAATGGAGGAGTGGATTGCTAGCAAAGGAATGCAACACTACCAATTTGCCACATAGGTGGTAATTGCTGCATACCGAAGAGATTACTGCAGCAAACTCCTCAGAGATACACGTACATCAAGCAGAAAGAAAGTACAGCTTCATTTCCAGAACTTGTTAGAGTTATAAATCACATTTAGTGTGACACTTAGTATGCTTCAGCTTAGCTATTTCAGCTCTAAGAAAAGCCCAAATGAATAGTTATGTTTCCCTGGGTGGCCAACTTCTTACATTTAGTTTTTGTTGTCCTTCCTAATACAAAGTAATTACTATGATGTCAGCCATTTCCTTTTCCTTACCTTCCTATTTTCCATTTCATAACTATAATTATTATCGATTATACATAATTAGGATTAATTGTGCTTCAAAGGCCTAAAACTTGGTTTCTGATTCCAAAAAGTGATAATCTTATATTTAGTCTTAACATCATGAGTAATAGCAAGAAACAAGGGACAATCAGATGGAAGGACAAGAGAGACCACTTTAAAAGCACATGATCTTTGCCTTAGTTAACTAGTTAGTGCGTTGAGTCAAGAGTTCAAAGCATCTTCATGATTAGTATGGGGAAAGGAATACTACTAGTGTGAAGTGGTTTATTTATTTATTTCAGAAAAGTGTGCTGTCTTGAAGGCAGCTCTGTTTATGTGATGTGTGAAGCACATGTACTTCACCAGTCCTGTAAACTGACTGGCTTGCACACACTCCAGGGATGATTCCATTTCACAGGGAAGTAGCCTGTAAATTGTGCTTCCCTGTGAACAGGGTCTGACCCTTACCTGTTTGGAGCTCCTTGATGCCATGCTGTGTTCAGTTCTATATTTTCTTCTGTGTGCAGGTCTCTGTATAGCCTTTATACTCAGAATTACGTGGTAATGAAACAGAAATAAGAATTGTACTTTCTATATTTTATTTTCTCTGTCCCTCAAAATAGATTTATCATTCTCAAAATACTAGGAGCTGTGTATATTCTTATGTTACTAATAGACCTAGGAAATCACATGTAATTGTCTACATGTCACTCATTTTGCCATACTTTGAATATTACATAGGAGACCAAAGTATCTGAGAGTTGAATACTTGAGAAAACAAAAATTCCCAGGTCTAGTAAAATTTATGTCATCACTGGCTCAGTCTAGAGGATTGAGGATTAGGGTGTTGCAAGGCCTGGATTATTGATGAAGTTTTAGGGCTGCAGGTTTTGGTAAAAGGACAGGAAGGATTTATAAACTGACTTGGCAAGCCAGTAAGTTGATATAAGCAGCAACTCACGTATGTTCTCTTTGATAGAGAAGTCAGTGAAGTTGTAGGAAGGTGATTAAAAATGATGGGGGGGAAAAGGTCACAAAGGAAAGAAAAGTTGAGGCCTCAGTAGAAATGTTTTTTCTTCATCCTCCAGGTCCATTGTCTGACGTTATGCTATGTGTAATGAGCAGTCTGCAAATATTCTGTATAGCCACTTGCACTGCAGAGCAGCTGTTAGCTGTTCTGAGATTATCAGTTGCATGTTTTATCCTTTACTGTCTACTGGGATGTCAAACAGAAGCCAAATACTTTTGAGAATTAATTAGTGGGCTTTCAGGGGATGATTTTGGTAGCCGTTAAAAGACTACCACAGTCAAAGTGCCTGAAATACTGCTTTTCTGTTTGTTACAGGTATGATTCCAGACATGCTTAATATTTTTAAACAACATGAAAGGTGTTGTTCCAGCTCTGGGAAACTCTCGAGAACTGTTTATAAAGAAAGTAAGTTGCTTTTTTTCCCCTTTTTTTTCACCTGAAGTCTTCTAAAACTTAAGAATACATGACAGGAATTGTTGAATAGGAATTCCTTATGGTGTTAGCTGCTGAAGAAGTGGGACTTTACTTCCTCCTGACTTTGAACGTGAAAACTCAGTAGAACCCTGGTGACAGCATCATGAAGACACATCCTGCTGTAACTTCTCATTGCTATGCAGGGTGAAAGGAAGGGCTTGGGAAACAGCAAGGGAAGACTCACCTAGATTCTGATTGACTGAAGTCTTCAGTGCTTGCAAAGACACTCATCCCAGTGCTGGCACATCTTTTGAATACTAAAAAATAACGATCAGATTATTCTACTGGGAAAGTCCAAGGTTAAATAGTTTCTTGGTGGGCTTGTCATTTGCTTTCCAAGTCCCTATCAAGATATTAATATAAGCAATAGCTAGAAACCCCAAGGAGTTGTTCTTGTCATCAAGCATAATGACATAGGCCATATAACACTTGTTTCAGAAAGATTACTAACTCTGATTGGAAACATAGTTGCGTTTATTTATTTAATAGGTGTCTCATTATTTTTACAAATTTAGAGTCTAAGTGCTTGAAAACGTTCACTCACTATCTAGTGAATTTAAAACCTCTTTAACAGTGAAACTATTAGGAATTTAGCCCATAGATTCATGTAACATCTCCATGTTACCCATTTGCTGTAGCTCAGCAGTAGCCTTCTGTGAAGAAACATGAAAGAAGCCTTTCACTCTAAGTCACCAAAGCCAAGCTTTTTTAGATCAATGAGTGAAGACACTTCCTGACTCAAAAATATTTGATGAGTCATTTACACATACACAAAGAAGTGAAAATAGATTATGAACAAAAAATTATTCAACTTAAAACTTGTAAGATTCCTTCTTGATATATGACAGCTATAGAATCATTAGGGATCAGAAAGGACTTCAAAAGATCATCTAGTCCAATCCCCCTGCCACAGCAGGATCACCTAGACCAAGTCACACAGGAACATACCCAGGCGGGTCTTGAATGTCTCCAGAGAAGGAGACTCCACAACCTCCCTGGGCAGCCTGTTCCAGTGCTCCATTACCCTCACTGGGAAGAAGTTCCTTCTGATAATTATATGGAACCTCCAGTGTTCCAGCTTGCACCCATTGCCAGTTGCCTTATCACCAGATGACCTCGAGAAGAGTCTGGTTCCATCCTCCTGACACCCACCCCTCATATATTTATAGACATTAATGAGGTCACCCCTCAGCCTCCTCTTCTCCAAGCTCAAGAGACCCAGCTCCCTCAGCTTTTCCTCACAAGGGATGCGTTCTACATCCTTCATCTTTGTTGCTCTACACTGGACACCCTCCAGCAGCCTCTGTGTCCTTCTTGAACTGAGGTGGCCAGAACTGGACACAATACTCCAGATGTGGCCTCACCAGTGCAGAGTAGAGAGGGAGAAGAACCTCTCTCAATCTGCTAACCACCCCCTTCTGATCCACCCCAGGGTGCTGTTGGTTCTCTTGACCACAAGAGCATGGTGCTGGCTCATTGTCATCCTGTTGTCCACTAGGATCCCCAGGTCTTTTTCTCCTACGCTGTCTCTTAATAAAAAAAGAGGAGTGAGAGGCACTGCCCAGCATAAATAAAGGTCTTGTGAATCAGACAGAATGTGACATGAAATTATTGCCTAAGCTAGATGCTCTAGAATGAGAGCTGTGAAGGACCTTGAAAAAAGAGTAAGAAATTTTGCTGAAATGAGGAATGTAAGTGCGTCAGGAGTGATATTGAAGTTTAATCCTGATCTGAAATACAGCATTAATTTGGTGAGCCTAGACAGTACTTAGAAAAAGGAAGGACTGTGTCTGAGATTCTGCTGTCTTAATCGGTTGTCTCTCCTGGATTACAGCTCCTGTGTATGGCAATGAGCTGTGTTGGATTTGTCTGACCAACTTTTCCAAATGTTATTGTATACTTTTTGGTATTTGGGTTTTTTTATCTAAAGTGAAATTTCAAATTGTATTTTCTTCATCTAAGGCTGTTGGACTAGGTCATAATATTTTTTTTCCTTTTTTCAATGAATTCTTCAGCCTCTTCAGAACTTTTCAGGATAGGATAGGAAAGGAAAGGAGTGCCTTTTCAGCATTCCATTCTTTGTGCTGCAGTTATCAATAGCTCTTTACTACATAATTTTGTAACTAACCTGAAGGTAAGCTACTGATGCTTTTAGGAGTACATACACCTTTATGAATCTCTGTATAGGATTAAAAACTCTACTTGTGATTGTTTATTTTTAAAAAATCTCCCCAAATCTCTAATATATTAGCCGTCCTTAACAGAGTAGTCCAAGAAAGAGCTTCCAGTAGTTATTTTGTTTCTGTATTTTTTTCTAAGAAGCCATTGTTACTGTGATGGGAATGGAATGCTTCTCAGAGAAAGAAGGCTGTGATAACATTCACAGTTATTCTTTCCTTTGTAGTTCAAGTTGCTGCATTTGCTTGACAAGTTCTGCATTATCTTAAAGATAGTTGTCTTTTTTAAATGTTAAGTCAGCTTCTGTAATGTTAAACATAGTTCTGAGCACCAAAAATTCTAGAATTAATCCAGTAGTAATTACTGTGAATTAAAAAAAAGTCTATATGTTTGAGTTACGTTTGACTTATGAAAGCTTGGTGACAGTACAAATGGAAAATTTATTTTCTGATTGATGATTTTATACATTGGTTTTAAAAACACATCAAGTTAGTGTTACTATATGATTTCTTGCATAATAATGTTCCATAGAGCAGTCTAGAAGTAGCTCAAAAACTGAGGGTGTAAGAAATTTCTGACAGTCAGCAATAGTTAATCTTATCTATGCTAAGATGTACTCATGCCTAAAACATGAAAGTAATTTGTATCTAAGAAATAGTTCTAGTTTCAAACCATTGAGAAATCTTCATTTATGTAAATTAATTAGTTGAGCCACCCAGAAAGTTTTTTATGCTGTTGCTTCAATGAAGTTAAATAAATGCAGATGAAACAGTAATTGTTCATTTCAGTTACCAATCTAACCATGTTCAGATATTGGAATGCATCAGAACCTCATGATTTATAAATGCAGAATAAGCCATCTCTGTGCAGCCATTGATCAGGGCCACTGGCCGCCTCTTGTGTTGTTTGTGTTCTTCCTCATAATTTTCTTAAATTTACTGTCATTTTAGGACTGTCTGATTTGTGATGAATCTACTTTTGGAACTGCAAAAACGGTTTGCTTATAAAGTTTACAATGGAGTTATGATGCAATGCCATCTAATCAAGCCCTTGGAAATAATTATCACAGGACTGATTTCAGTGTAGCAAACTATTTGCTGAGATAATAATAATAAGCATTGCTCAAGCCTGCCACACCTAGCTTCATGTTTCCCAGGCCATATAAATAAATAGTTGCTTTTGCATATATGAATGTATCCATACCTCTCCTTATTATTATTTCTTAGCGTTAGATAAGCAGATAAATAGAAGCAGACACCCTCATATTTTCATAACACTAGGTATCATTTTGATATGCTTGGAAGGGGAGAAGATAATGAATATTGCTGTTAATCAGTGACGTTGCTGTTAATGGTTCTCAACCTTAGCTTTTAGGATCCTAGTGTTTATTCTGTACTAGAATAAACAGTTACTTGAAGCTTCAGCTCAGTTAATATATTTTCTCTTACCTTCAGTTTAACTGTTTGTTTTTAGACATATCTTGCTTAGGAAAATGTGTTCTAAGAAGCACCTGTAGATTCTGTTCTTATAAATTTGCTTTTATTCTTTCTAATACCCTGAATGAGCTTTACAGATAGTTTAATATCTTGCTACTGAAAATTACTGTAGACCCTCATATGGTTTATGCAATGCTGTTAGTTTTCATTCTTCATTAACACTATAGCTTTGTAGGATCCACTAAGTTTCTGCATGTCAAGGAAATGGTGTAAGGCTTCATTTTTTCCTCATTCTAAGCTCCAATATAATATCAACAGATAATATGTCATGAAGAAGAAAGAAACTGAGGTTACTAAGGTATGTTGCCAACTCTGCAATGAACAGTCCAGGTCAAGACAAATGCCATCATCTAGAACTTCGGAATGAAACAAATAATATGCTTTATTGACAATTGAAGAGCTTAAAAAAGGTTTGTGGACTAGAAGTACCATCAGGTCAGTGTGAGTTTCTGGAGCACAGAGCCAAGAAAGAGTAGATATCCTTAGGGTGCTGCAAGATCTGTTAGTAAAATTAATTGTAGGGTAAGCCTAATGAAACTGTTCAAAACAGGATGTGGTGAAACAGAGCATTCCCTTGGCTTTCTCACAAATCCCTCCCTCCTTTCCGTATTCTCTCTCAAAATAAATAACCATGGCTAGCTGGAGCTAGAATGCCACTAATGCTACACTTTCAATTTTAGTTTCTGCTTTGCTGTGTAATATCATTAAATACTTTAGACTGAGACTTACATAGATTGGATTTCATCTATCTCACATCTTTTTGCTCTTTTTCTGATTTTGGAGACCACCTTTGTTATTCACCATTTGCATTTCCTTAGAAATTCGAGGTCATACTGGTCCAGTATTACTTTAGGACTGTGAGGATTAAATCTGATCCCATGTTGCAATAAGCAGCTTATGGTTGCACCCTATACCAAACTTCTCACTCCAGAAAAAATAAGTCTAGTTTAGCAATGATGCTGCCTGTGTACAGTATATCTTGTTGTTACCTAAAAGTTCAAAAAGCTTGACTTCACAAGATTTCTGATATATAAGAAAGTCAAAAGGGCTTTGATTAAAATAAGAGCATGCCTAGAACTTTGCCTTGAAGACATTTGAACATACACTCCATGTTCTAGTGATGAGAAATACTGCTCTAACTTGCCGTTATTAACGTTTCTTAAATGTAGCATCAGTTTTAAGAGATAGTTATTTAATAGTGTGCAAGGTCTCTCAACCACTTAAAAGATGTCCATTTTATATTTCCACTGGCAGCATTGCAGGTCAACAGCTGTATCATGACTAAGGTCCTAATGCAAGGCCAACAGAATGATTATGCTTTTGACCAATCTCATTTTTGGTGTTAGGCAGCTCTACAGAAGAGCCAGCTCTTTAGCTAAAAAAGCTGAAGTACTGTGATCAGATCCAGGATTGCAAATTCAATGCTTCTCAGTATTTAAAATACAGAGTACTTTTTCAGTTAGGGTTTTTGTGCATGACTACTGTGAAAAAAGGAAGCTGATATTCTTATCACTGAATCAACAGAGTTGGAACAGACCAACCCTTCTGCTAAAGCAGGTTTGCCTAGAGCATGCTACAGAGGACTGCATCCAGGTCAGTTTTGAGTATCTCCAAAGGAGATGTGGTCACTTTTCTTATGGCCCTAAAGAAATTTGTCATTGAATCATGAGAACTGATGATATTGTGTTGCTTGAATGATTTATTCTTTTTCAGCAAAGGCATTCAAATGAAGTGAGATCCATCCAAATAAAATGAGATGCATCCAAATGAATTTACCCACATTTTCTGCTTCTTTTTTTTTTTTTTTTTTTTTTTTTTTTTTTTTTTTTTTGCCACTTTCCATTTCATTTGCATGAAGCTACCACAGCATTCTGAGGAACACGACTATCCTAAATAACTTGTGTTTCTGTAGTGAGGGAAAGAGCATTAAGGTTATTATTAACCAAGAGGCCAATAATTTTGTGATGTGTTTTAGCCAGCATCACAATAAATTAAGGCACATCCTGGTTCCATAGGGCTCCAAGTCAACATGCAGGTCAGTGTCAGCTCTTCAAACTTTGGGTTGCACCCTTCCAATAAAATGATGCTCCACAATTAAAATACACTTAAACACTTTCAAAGTATAAATTATAAATGTATAAAACTTTAGGTGCCTTGCAGCTAAGCACATAAAAATTGCAATTTGAGGTTTATTTTATATATATATATATATAAATAAAAATCTTAAAGAAAGAAAATTTTTAAACTTATTAATACAATATGTTACAAGTATAAATAATAATATAAGGTAATTTTAATGCCCTGAAATTATAAATTTCCCATAGTTACCCTCCACATACTTAATGTTGGTATAGTAAAAAAGATAATATTATATTCAGAGGGTAGCGGGGCCATCAATCATTTGATGTTTATTTGTAACTTGCTCTTGTAAGTGCTCTGTCTGTACGAGAAGTTTATAGGGGGAGAAAATAGAACTCTCACTGCTCTTAGTAAAAACTGAATGGGAAAGAGCTGCATTGGAAGGTAGTGGTTAGTTTTCGCAGTCCTTTAGAGCTACTTTAGTGTCACTCAGACCTGAAGTTTTGAAAATGTTAAACTGGAAATTCTATACTGTTTACAGTACTTACAGGGACTCAGTTCAGCAGAGGACTCGTTTCTGGCTCGCTCTTCCTTTTTCACTCTTCTTGTTTCAACCATTATATAGTCCTACTTTCTCAGCAGCGCACAAGAGTTTTTGCAGTTTAAGAGCTCTGCAGTTTTGGCGCAGCAGCTTCTGTAGCTGCATGTTGTGGCATATCCCTTCTAATGTCATGTAGTTCAAATTAGATGGAATCAACTGGGCAGTTTGAAAATAAGCTAGGCATGATATGCAATACCGTACCCTCTTTTCCACCAAGATAGCCAAATACCTATCTTAAGCAAAATTCAGAAGGAAATACGTAATCCATAACTTCTTCCTCTAATATTTGAAATAAATGCTGCTTCATGTTTACTTAGATCTCCATGACTCTTAATTTGTGTGAACATCTTCCTTGCTCTGTTTTTCAGGATTGGTTTATTTTACTATTTTTACCCACTGTGTGGCACCTGTCCATGTGTTTCAGTGAGCAATTCAGTAGAAGAAATAGGCCAAGTTTTAATACTCTCAACCTTGCCCATTCCAGTTTATCCACTTTCAGCTGTACATCTTGTAATGCCTTCCTTAGTCATGCCAAGATCATATTTTTCTCCACTGAGTGTTAGCTCCTGCTGGCACATGCTGCCTTCTGAGTTAAATGTTGGGTTCATTCTCAGTTGTAAATCCCTGTGTTGTTATAAGCAAGTGCAGATTTGTACAGACCTGTGGAGTTACCTATATAGTGTAGTTAGTACCTTCCTTTTGCTGAAAGCAAATAGTTGGACCTTACCTGCCCAGATCTAATTTTAGTACCACGGATTCTGGAGTATAAAAACATACTAGAAAAGCCTCATCTTTAGTAGATGATCAGTTTCAGTTGTAGGTGTTGCCACACTATATGTTTCAGTAGTCTCCAAATAGGTGAAACCTTCCTGTTCTAAATGGTGGAGTAGTATTAATCCAAGAGTTTTCAGATGTTTAATTTGTCACTTGTAGCATATATATAAAAATTATTCTTGGTACAGAGTTTTATTAGAGCACAGAAACAGGCAGAAAACAGTAAGGTCACAGGAGCAGTTCATGCAGGTATTCCTGCAACTTAATTGTAATGCAATAAATAATAATTTATCATCCACTTAAGGTACTGCTGCTAACAGAATTTGTATTTTTTAGTTACTATGAAGCAGAAACAACCATGACATTCCTATGTTACAAATTCCGACTTCAACACTCATTTGTAAATGGTAACTTTTTCTTCCTTTTGGAAATCTGACTAATTATCTCATGTATTTCCCAATGTGCTGTTTGTAGAATGAATATTTTAACCTGTTGACCTACTACATGAATTCTGGCAACTTACATGTCATAACTGGTCTTTTGTTTTACGTAGGTTGGCATGAATCAAGTCATTTGGTGATGAAACTGCAAAGTATTCAAAACCAAAAAATGCTCAAACCCCTATTTTTTAAATGATGCCCTTTGGCTTCACTCAGAATTGCTTATTTGCTAGTGATAGCAGTTCAGTGGGCACTAGCGTGATATGGAATCTCCTGGTCTTTTAAGATGTGAAACTGTGAAATTTGACTTAGGTGTGAGAGGATCTTTATTCAGCTGTGTCACCGCAGAAAGGTTGCAAAATAGCATAATGAAATGTTACAGACTGGCTAGCTAGCTTGTTGCCCTGTGTTTGATAGAATCATAGGGTTGGAAGGGACCTCCAAAAGTCATCTAGTCCAATTTCCCTGCAACAAGCAGGGCCATCACTCACTAGACCAAATTGCCTAGAGCCCAATCAAGCCTGACCTTGTATGTCTCCAGGGATGGAGCCTCAACAACCTCTCTAGGCAACTCATTCCAGTGATCCACTACCTTCGCATTAAAGAACTTTTTCCTGATATCTAACCTATATTTACACCTCTCCAGCTTAAAACCTTTCCCCCTCATCTTATCATTACATGCCCTATTGAACAGTTCTTCCCCAGCCTTCTGATAAGCCCCTTTCAGTTACTGGAAGGTTGCTGTAAGGTCACTCTGGATTCTTCTCTTTAGGCTAAACAACCCCAACTCTCTCAGCCTGTCTTCGTAAGAAAGGTGTTGTAGCCCTCTGATAATTTTAGTGGCCTTCTCTGGACATGGTCCAACAGATCCTTGTCCTTCTTGTGTTGGGGGTTCCAGAACTGGACACAATATTCCAGGTGAGGTCTCGCCAGGGCAGAGTAGAGGAGTAGAATCACCTCTCTCCACCTGCTCACCACACTACTTTTGATGCAGCCCAGGATGTGGTTGGCCTTCTGGGCAGCAGTTACACATTGGTGTCCCATGTCCAGCTTTACGTCCACTAGTACCCTCAGGTCTTTTTTGACAGGACTGCTGTATGTCATCCCCCAGCCTCTATACTGCTGGTTGCCCCAGCTTGGGTGCAAAACTCTGCACTTGGCTTTGTTGAACCTCCTGAGGTTTGCCTGGTCTCACTTGTCCAGGGCACTCTGGATGGTATCCTGTCCCTCTGGCATATTGACTGCACCACCCAGCTTGCTGTCATTAGTAAACTTGCTGAGAGTGCACTCAATGCCACTGTCAATGTCATAATAATATGTGAACTCAATATTTATCCCAAGAGCTATTTGTTTTTTCGGAAATATGGATCTCTTGTGGACAGGTAACATTTCCTACAGAAAATTCAGTTATATCTCTAAAGCACTGAGAATAGACTGGACTAGATGGGAACAATGCTACAGTTTCTGGTGGCAGTACCATTAGAAGACTATTTCTGCTATGACTGTAATAACATTCCTTGGAATCTCACGACTGCTGTGCCTTGACTTCAAGAATGTGTTCTGTAAAGAGTGATAAAAGCACAGCTTTCGTTGTCTCTTATTTACCTTTTATTCTGTTACCTAACACCATTCTAATTCCTTGTCAATTAGTAACATGCATTGGGTGAATATGAATACTTCAGTTCCTTTTTCAGATAAAAGGTTGGTTTGCTATTTCCTGTAATTCAGGTACTGGCTGTGGATATAAAGAATTCTTTAAGGTATCAGTGGTGGCATTTTAAGTATTTACAAGCAGAATAAACAGATATATCAACAAGTGTATAAATGGATATATTTAATTCAGACTACCTTTTAATTAAAACAGAAAGACAGCACCTACTTATTGATAATTTAGAACATTAGAACATCACAAAAGATTTTGGCTGAGGGAGCTGGGTCTCTTTAGCTTGGAGAAGAGGAGGCTGAGGAGTGACCTCATTGATGTCTATAAATATGTGAGGGGTGGGTGTCAGGAGGATGGAGCCAGGCTCCTCTCAAGGTCATTTGGTGACAGGACAAGGGGCAATGGGTGCAAGCTGGAATACTGGAGGTTCCATATAAATATCAGAAGGAACTTCTTCCCAGTGAGGGTAATGGAGCATTGGAACAGGCTGCCCAGGAAGGTTGTGGAGTCAGTCTCCTTCTCTGGAGACATTCAAGACCTGCCTGGATATGTTCCTGTATGACTTGGTCTAGATGATCCTGCTGTGGCAGGGGGATTGGACTAGATGATCTTTCAAGGTGCCTTCCAATCCCTAATGATTCTATGATTCTATGATTTTGGTGACCAGTATTAAACTCTTGTCATGAATGAAATTAAGAATGCTATAATAGAAGCCAAAACGTCAGTTTCATGTTTTTGCTGAAAAAATAGTTTACCAGTCATTTTTTCATTATGTGTAGTTTAAGATTGTACAAGAAATACTTTTTTTAACAGAGTTTTAGACAATTTTTTGTGTTATTCTGACCAAAACCAGTATAGAATAGTATTTGATGTCATATTCTTTTCTCAGTTAAAGGAAAATCAGTCTTAAACAAAACAAAGCCAAAAATTATTGATGAGAAGCAGGCAAAGGATGTGACACTGGATGGAGGTGAGGCTTTTTAAGTTAGAACTGCCATGTATGTATGTCTGACATTATGCACCTACATCCATTAGGAAGTTACAAAAAAGGTTAAGTGGGTGTTTTTGGAGATTCCAAACATCTGTGGTTCCCATTGACTGATGAATTAGATGGTTTTTTACAAACACATTCAGAATCTCTATCTGTGTTCCCATTTAAGAGTAAGCAAATGCCAGATACAGTAGTTCAAGACTCAGAGTTTTAAATCAAGGAACTAAAATCTGTGCTACTGTCTGTGATTCTAATCTGTCACATGATAGGATGTACTAGTCCATACCAGATTTCAAAGGCCATAGGCATGTTTCTAAATCTTTTATAGGCTGGTATTTGCAGTTAGATTTTAAGACTAGTGAAAGGCTACATGATTTTCTAAAGAAGATACCTCCATAGACTTACACAATGTGAGCAGTTCTTCTCAACTTTGGCGTCCAGTTTGCACAGATACTGAGAAATCTGTGATTTACTTCACTTGTGGTAAGTGACTCACTTGAGTAGCCAGGCTTGTCTGTGTAATGCAGAATTGTAATATTGATGTTACAAAGTGACTCTCCTAAAACCTTCCCACCAAACATAATCATGCTATTACTGTTTTCTCTGACGGCAGCTTCCTTCCATCCAAGGAGCTCAGCACATTTCACAACTATTAAGCCTCCCAATGAAATAGTTAATATCATTATCCCATTTTCTAGATGAAGCATATAGAGATGAATGGCTTGCCAAAGTCACACAGAAAATTTGTGGCAGAGGAAGGTATCAGTGGCAGTTCCCTCAGCTCATGTTTTTTGTTTACAAAAGTACTATTTCTGTCCCTCCAGGAAAGGCAGTCCTAGGCTTGGAGCAACACTACTAATTTGTAAGCTGAAAAGTCAGATTACTGAATCAGTAAAAGAAAAAAAACCAGAAGCAGCGTTGCTTCTTTTCTCCTAACATACTGGAGATGCTGAGCTGTTAGTGGTATAGGATAACTTTAAAGTAGAGAGAGGTTATAAAGAATGCAAGAATCTGAAGGAGAGGGAGGGTTAGGGGCATTTCAGCAGCACCAGAAATCTGGTATGACCAACTTAGAATACACAGCTCTTGATCTGGTCTTGACTCTTGAACATATTGATTCATTCTCGGATTTCTTCATTTGGCCATAACTGTATCTCTGAATACTGTTTCCACTTCTGTTCTCTGTGTCTCACAGGATAGAATGGTGCTGTTTTCTGTTCCCTGGTCTGTGTGAAAAAGGCCCACATCACTTCTGTGGTACATATACTTAACCTTTACTGTGTATGAAGACACCTATATTTAATTGCTGACTCAGGGGCTATGTTCAGTTTCTCAATTTACAGTTTAACACAAATAAGAGAGTAATGTTTGTCTCTTCCCTTCTCCAACACAGCTAACTTTTATTTATGGGTCAACCACAATCTCCATTGACTTTTTTTACATCAGAGAGTTGGTTACTCTTTTTATTGTCTGCCATACTGATCTTACAAAAAGGCCAGCATTCAATGGAAAGATTGTTTCCTAAGATGCATATGGAATGCAAATTAATATGATGTAAGTTGAAAGTAAATTAAGTTGCAAAAAATATTTGTACTGTTGGATTTTTGTTAAATCATACACTTTTAAATTTAAAAGCTATTGTAACTACAGGAAAAAAGTTATTCGGTTTTTATATGAGCAAAGTAGAGCTTTGAAACAAGAGACTCAGGGTGTTTTTTCAAGTTCAGGAACAGCAAAAGTGAGGAAATATGAAGAATTTTCTCCAGATAAATTTTGGTTGAAAAGTTATTTTTAAAGTGAAATACTTTGACATGTGCATTTTAATTTTTTAAGGTTATGCTTGCCATTTTTTACTTAGAGTTATAAATGTAGATGTTGTATTATGTGCATCTATAGTATAAGAGTCTCTATACAGGAGGTAGCATGTTTGGTGTGATTTGTCTGTCTGTTGTTACATATGCACACTTAGTATGGCATGAATTGTATGAGATGGAACTGATTTGTATTGTGTAGAGAAGGAAAGTGGTGTTTTTAAGTCTACAGGTAGAAATTGGAAAACTTGTGTCCTGAGTGAAATACACACGTACATTTGAAAATAACTACTGAAGATACAAGAGCAGTACATTAGGAGGAATTGTGGCAGAGATGAAAATAAAGTAGATAAACAGAAGTTCTAAATAAAACACCAAGAAGACAATTAACTGGGGATCATGCTCAGTCTGAGTCTGGTCTGGATTGAAGAAACTACTTCTTTCAGTCAGGGCTAGGGTGGAAGATGACAGTTACAAAATCTTAAATATATTAGCCTACTCAGAGAAAGGGGCTGAGTGAACTTTTCAGGGCGTGTCACTGAGTGCTGACGAGGACTGACACATACCAGAAAGCAGACTTTCTGTATGACCTTGTCCAAGTCACTTAATCCCTCTGTGACTTGGTTTCTTCATCGGCAGAATTACATACAAATAACAATCCTTCCTTACCTTACAAGGAGCTGTAGGGATTATTTCAATACCTTCCCTCTTTCTTCTGCTTACTTATTGCTCTTGTAATCAGGAAGTTGTTGACTTGGTGTTAGAAAACTTCTTTGTTTATCAAAAATATATGCATCTTTCTATGATGGCTGATTTATGGCTTCTATAAATCAACCTGAGACCTCCCCAAAGCTACAATCACATCCACTTAAGTAGGATCATACCAAATAGATTGATGTGAATGATGTGGTTGATTCAAAGGAGTGGATCCTAAGTGTTTAAGTTAATAAATCCTAAGTGTTAAGTCAGTATCTCCCTCTTGGCCTAGGAGACTGAAAGCAGCAGCTCATATAAGCTGCAGCTCTGTGCTTATTAATACCATGCCTGTGCTTTGTCTGATCACACAGTAAAGCAGATTACATGGGTATCTGTTATGGACATGCAATGTTTCAAATTAGACAAAAGAATATGCAAATATGAATTGAATTAACTCCAGTGTACAGGTGAATCTACTAAACCACAGAGACTTACAAACGGACTGTAAACATATTTCAACTGTGCTTGAGGTATGCTGGATCTATAGATACAAATTACATACCAAGATAATTTTTCAGTAACACCAGTAGGCTATATGTGTAAGACAGGGCATTTAGCTTCTCTGTGACAGTAAAATAATGAAATCTGATTGCTAATACTAAGGCTCCAGGTTTCGTTTGGACTGACCATCTTGGTAGTGGGATCCTCTTCATGAACAGATGTTTACATTTACTAAAATCTGTATGTAGAGTCTGGTTACTCACTAACAAAAGGTAGTCACAATGGCTTATATGAAGCATTGCGTATGTTTGCATCCACACCCAAGCACTCACCTTAAAAGCACATGGGGACAATACTATTTGTTAGCTTGCACAATGCATGAGATAAGCTGACGCAATGTTCCTGTGTCATTGCTGTTGCATGTGCTGTTCACGTCCGGGTGTTTCTCCTGAGCAGCACATAAACTCATGCTGTTGATAAGCTGTGCGTAGTCTTTTTCGCCCTCATCTCTATTGTGACAAAAAAGTTCAATAGAAGTAATCCACTTCATTACTCCCTTTCTATTCTTTTGTAGTCAAGTCAAACCCTTTTTTTTTTTTCGTTTTCTCACTAATTCTCATGTAAAGTTCACAGTGACATCATCTAACTAGGACTTTCGGGGCGTGGACCATTATTGTTATTTATAGAGTACCAGACTTACACTCATGTTGGCAGACAAGAAAAGTGCTAACATGAGCAAAGACAAGAAATAAAACAAAAGAAGGAGCTGAAAATCTTGAATATTTGAGGAAGGATATATTTTACATTATTTTTTTATCCTACAAAAATTTCTAAAGTACTGGTTTGCTGACATATAGTCACACATTTATCAAGAATATGTGCGCTACATTGTCCTAAGAGTACAAAATATGCTTTGTCAATTTTAGTTTGTTCTAACAGTGTATAATTTTAAAATAAAATAAAACATATGTTGGTACTTAAAGGTCATGAAATAGGGTATGGTACCTGTCACTACTATAAGGCTGAAGAAATACTGTTTTTGAAGAAAAATAAATAAATGTTTCTTCATGTAATCATTACAATACAATTCACATAGCTTATTAAGAATAATTCTCACCAATGAATTTAGACTGGATTTTCTTTCAAAATAACTTCAGCTGAGTACTTTGTAGTTACAGAAAGTATGCTGTAGGGCTGCAGCAATGATAATATCCTCTTACTAGTACTAATAGCATACATGGAGCAAACCACTTTCACTTGGTGATGGAATGTTGGATATTACAGAAATTTCTTATGATTATCAAAGTAGGTTTCATTAAAGCAAATTGTATTTTTAACCGTTAGTG
This sequence comes from Upupa epops, assembly GCA_013397515.1. Lineage (NCBI taxonomy): Eukaryota > Metazoa > Chordata > Aves > Bucerotiformes > Upupidae > Upupa > Upupa epops. The sequence continues at coordinate 31,453 of VZRI01005002.1, read as the reverse complement.
AGACAAGTGATTATTTTTAAGAAAGACCAGCTAAGTTTATATTTGCTACCATTCAATCAGAGATTCAAAGAAAAACCATTAAAAAGAAAGCGGTTAAGATTCCCAAGTGCATGTGCATACGTTGTTAGGTTGAGTTGCATTTGCACTGTAGTTTCAGTACGTAGCAAACTTTGTAATCATAGTTTCACCAGTCAGGCATGCACCACTAGTTCAGTCAGTATTGAATTAATGATCTCAGAATTGTCCTTTCAAGTGCAGAAACCTGGAAAAGACTTTCTTTTTTTTAACTGGAAATTCCAGAACAAAGGTAAATTAATGAAGAATCAGTGCTTTACTTATCATTCAGTAGAAATGCTGTTCCTTTCAAATAGTCCCCAAGCAATATGTTGTGTAACAGCTGGGACAGCAGGTTTACATCTCTCACATTGTAAACTAAAGGTCTGGGTCTTTAGCAGCTTATTCAGTATAGTATTTATTAGTGTTACAGCAGACATAAACATACTACTGTCTTACCTGTGCTTCTTTATAACCATAATATTACTGAGGTTACTGCAATTCATTACCTGACATTTATATATCTGTCTGTTGAATCAAATATTCATGGAGTTCTTATTGCTGCTCAGAGTAGCCTGGAATAACAGTTCTGATCCCTTTGGTTACCAGGTAACCATTCAGTACCTCCTAACTGGTAGGAAAGGACGTGTCTTGCACATAGGCATTTGTAAGATCCCATCTCTATGTTTCTAGTGCAACCTGATGAAGTTTTTTTTACTGTATAATTTATTTGACAGGGTTGCCAGTCACAAGTGCTGTTGTGTTTGTAATGTATAGCATTTTCATTGCTATTTATGACATTGATGTGGATGGTAAGTTTGGTGGTACAAACCAAACCTTGTGAAGGAAGATTATCTTGTCTTCCCTGATGGATAGCAGCAGATAGGGAGTGATGTCTTTAATAATAGAATAATGCAAATAAAATGCTCCTCTTCAATTGAAGATGATAAACCAAAAGATAATACAGCTAGTTAAATATGTTACATTTTAAAAATAGGTTATATTTTTAAAATGCCATCATAATTTTGAATTTGAAGTAAATTTGAAATGAACACCCATCAAGAAATTGAAGAGGTTTCTTGTGAACAGTCTCTGATATGTTGGTTTCCTAGTATTCCCTGGCTAAATAAAAAGGTCTGTCATATTGTTAAAACTTCTGAAAGCATCCAGAGGAGGTAAACAAAGCTGTGAAAAGTCTATGAACAGCAGTTAAGGACTTTGTGTTTGTCTAGTTTGGAGTAAAGAGGCTGAGGGGCAATTTCTGTGCTCTCTACTACTTCCAGAGGAAGAGAAGTGGATAGGGAGGTGCTGAGCTCCTCTCCATGGTATCCAGTGACAAGATTCATAGAATCTTTCAGGTTAGAAGGGACCTTAAAGATCATCTAGTTCCAACCCACTAGACCAGGTTGCTCAAGGCCCCATCCAATCTGGCTTTGAACACTTCCAGGGAGGAGACATCCACAACCTCCCTGGGTAACCTGTTCCAGTGTATCACCACCCTCACTGTGAAGAATTTCCTCCTGGCATCCAGTCTAAATTTGCCCTCTTCCAACTTGAAACCATTACCCCTGGTCCTACCATTACAGGACACTGTAAACAGCCCCTCCCCAGCTTTCCTGTAGCCCTCTTCAGGTAGTGGAAGGCCACTATAAAATCTCTCCAGAGTCTCCTCCAGGCTGAACAGCTCCAAATCTCAGCCTGTCCCCACAGGACAGGTGCTCCAGCCCTCCAATCACCCTTGTGGCCCTCCTTTGGACATATTCCAACAGTTCAATATCTTTCCTGTGTTGGAGGTTCCAGAGCTGGATACAATACTCCAGATGGGTGTCTCATGAGAGCAGAATAGAGAGGGAGTATCACCTCCCTTCTTTGACCTAATGGTCAAAAATGCAGCCAATGATGCAGTTAGCTTTCTGGGCCACAATTGTGGAAATGGTTCAAAGCTATGCCAAGAAAGTTTTAGACCGGACATTCTGAAGGTTTTATTAGCTAACGGGGTGATCAAACACTAGAACAGGCTTCCTAGACAGTTGGCTGATGTGCCAATCCTGTCAGTGTTTAAGAGGTTTTTGGACAACGTCCTTAATAATATGATTTAGCTTCTGGTTAACTCTGGAGGAAGTGGTCAGGCAGTTTGACTAGATGATTGTTGTAGGTCACTTCAAATATTTTTCTACTTTATTCTCTTTTCCTTTCTATCATCTAGCTTCTGGACTTCTAGTCTTCAGCAAAGAATGTCAAAAAGCTTATGAAGAAAAAAAATGTTTACTTTTCAGCGCAGGTCAGATCCTTCCCACAAAGTACATGAGATAAAACAGCCTCATTAAGCTTTTGCTCTGAGAAAATGCTTGGCAATATAATGATGATTGGAATTTTCCATGTCTTTTCCAAGAAAAAAGAGAAAAACTGGCAGCAGCATATTCTGAGATCAAATCAAACAGACAAGTGTGGAATAATGTACCAGAACTGCTCATTATATATTATTAAGTGTCTTGCTTAGCATAATTCTGTAGATTTTCGTCCACATGCTAGTTTAGACTATCAACCTTCAGAAGCCTTACCTATCCCAAATGCCTAGTTAAAGTTCAGAGGGGGCATGATTCACCTGTGAGGAGGGTGTGTTGTCATCGCCCCATCTGGGTAGGATTGTCCCACCTGTGGTGGCCTAATTTCCACGGTAGCAGTGCTGAAGGCCCTAATTGGCTGTGCTGGCTCCCCACCTCACTGGGGATTGGCTGAGCCTGCAGCCTCCTCTCTCTCATCTTGCTGGGGCACAGGCACTGCCTAGCTGCATCTCTTCCACACTGACCACAGAGGGACCAGAGGATGCCCACACATCAGCACTTGGTCGATAAGGTGTGTTCCTGGGGAAGTGGTGGACAGGGCGCACGCTAGCTGGTGATATTTTTCCTCAGAGGCTAAAGGGCAAATCTGTGGCTCAACAAGAACAACTAGGAGGAAAAAGAAAGGAGAAAAATACATACAGTGAATGGGATTGGTGAGGGGTATACAAAATTGAGTCTTAAACTGTTAGCAGGACGGACTTATCAGGACCGTGTTTTTCAAATTATGAAAAAGTATTTCTCATACTAATTAAATGCTCCATATTTAAATGCTTCTGAAACAAGTTTTGTCTCTATTCAGAAGTTTGCCCAAGGCTTTGGAGAAGCAAATTACTAAAGTGTCTCTTTCTGAGTCCACTAGACTTCGAGCACAGTAACTAAGTAGCACCCAGAGATTTAATGTTTGGCCTGAAGCCATGTTAGGCTAAATGTGGAAGAGGACTCTTAAGGTAGCAGCTCAGGTACTGCAAAGGTGAGGGCTGTATAGGCTTATAGGAAGAAGCGATTATATCCATGATAAAAAAAATAATTACAATATTTTCATCAGATAAGGACCCAAGGATGCAATTATTTTTGCTTCATTATATTCAACCAGATGCTTGCAAATAATATTTATTTGCTGGAATTCCCTATGCTTCTATATTAAAGATACTTAATTTTAGGGTTTTTTAATATTTTTCATGAATAGAAGATAAAGTTGTGATGTAAGATAACATGATTGCATTGAATATGTGTTGGAACTCGGGACTCATGAAAATTATTTTCTGCTTTAAGTCTGGACTTGGAATTTTGTACGATGCCAATATCTCCTTAATCTAAAACTTGGTTCCAAAGAATGGCGTCACAACAGTCTTTGGATGGCTGTTAAAACAGAGAGCTGATGCAAAGATAAAGCTGTGTTTCAACTTGTTGTACTTGAGTTTCTGTCTGCCTTCATGCTAGAAAAGGAGATTTCAGACTGGTTTTCCTTCATGACAGAGTGCAACTTCAAACAGATTTCCAGTCCTGGATGAACCTGTGCTAAGGACTCTTTGCGTTGAAATAGAACATCTAATTAAAAACACCTTTTTTTTCCATCTCTCCATGAGTCAGACAAAGATTTCAACAACACATGGACTCCTTCATATTAAATCACTGTTTACCACATCTGTTAATATAATAACACCTACGTGATGTACTTAAAATTTAATTAGAGATGGGCCATGTCAGAATCATCACAAGAGATTGGATAACCGCACCCAGCATACTGATACCAAAACATAATGCTTACCAGAATCCCATTTAAGTGACATTTTCATGAAACTGTTTGGAGGGATAGCCTACATCTGCTTTATAGACATGATAAATTGCATATATAGCTTTCCTGATTTGTGCATTTACTGGTGCAGTGCCATGTGAATCCTTCACCTGTCACCTGTTTTATTACCTGTTGACCCAGTGGCGTTTAAAATGTTCAGAATTAAGTGTATGGGTGTTTGGGATTGTGTTCTGAAGATTTTTCCCCATTGCTTCCAGCTGCTTCTATTATTTATTTCATAAGCTCATGCAAATCCAAGTGGTCTCAGCATTCTTGCACAAATTAAGATACACAGGTAGAAATCAAACATATCTTAAATTGTGGCTGAAATACTATTAAAAATCTCAAGTAAACAATTCTTTCTGTTAAAGCTTGCTGTATTACACAAGGCAAAGCTAGAGCAGGCAGTATGAAAAATAGTATTATTAAATACTTACAATGATTTAAAAGTTATATCAGCATCATTGTAACTGGAGTAGTGAGGCTTAAACATTTAAACTTTGAACATGGGCCTTAAAATTTGCTATTAAACACCTGTGAAATGTTTCTTGGAAACAGTTTACTATCAGTGTCAGTAGTACAAGTAAATGATAAGGAAAATACTTTATATATTTTAAAACTTCTAAGATTTCTCTAGCCCATTTAACAAAAGATATCTTTGCTGTCGCTTGGAAGTGGGAGTAGTCAAAAGAGGAGTTTGTTAGTCATGGTTGTATCTACAAAAAGCAGTTTGAGAGGCCAGGGATTGTGTCTTAGTTCTTGCATAATGAATGAGCTAAGCTAAATCTGCCAGCTCAACAAGGAGGGACTTTGTTTAAAGCCTTATTTTTAGTCCAAAGCTGTATTGCAGCAGACATGGCTGTTAATAGATTGCTGTCATGTAACCAAAACTTTAATCTTCCATTCATAACTCAATATTTTAAAGTTGAAATGATTGTATCATTTATTGCACCAATATGCTGGTCTGTAGGGGTACTTTGTTTTAATTTATTTTCTTCAAAATACATGAATGTAATGAAAGCCCAGTCTAAAAAGCAAAAAACTTTTTGGTCTTGTTTCTACTATGGAGAATAGCAATTATTTGTCAAACATGGCAACCACTAAAAAGTTACTGTAAACAATATTGTTTTTCTGCTCCACAGATGAGGAGATGCTCCTGCTTTGGTTTTTTGTTCTGTGGGATATTTTTGCCTGGAATTCTTGGGTTTCCACAGACAAATACCTCAATTGATTGTGATTCACTGTTACCAAACTATGAAGCTGAACCACAGACATCTGCACCTCCATATGTTATTACTGTATCTTTTGATAACTTTGAGCCAGGAAATGAAATCCAAGGTAAATAATCTGTACTTCATAAAATATCTATGTCTCCCAGAATTACCAGTCTTCACCAAAATTCCCCCACTTCCCCTTCAGTCTAGTTAAAGGTATTTTTAAACTTCAGTCTTATTAACCTATACCTGAGATATTAGTCCTTTTTTTAAAATGTTTTGTATAAGTATTTGTACAACTGAAAAGATTTCGTCTTACATTTCTTAGACAGAGAAAAAGAGTCTTAACTTTATGCTACAATTTTTGTGACAGAAATAAGATGAAATGGGACAGCTGGCAAAACTGAATTAATAATTGGTTGCTCTTTGTATTTGAGTTTTGCCTCTGCAAAACAAAGGGATCCCACTCATTAGATGTTCACAGGCTGACATCTTACAGTACAATAAAAATTCAGGATGCTGTGTAAGACAACTCAAGAGTGAGACAGTTTGAGTCATTCTAAGAACTGCATCCCAGGATTTATTAAATGTAGGAGGTGGAGCTATTGTGGTTTAAAATGACTTTTTATTTTTGTAATCACAAATTGCTCTCTGGATGGAATTACCTTGACAGCCTTGTTTCTCTACACTGTGATGCCATTTCATGGTGCTGTCACATTTAAGAGGCTTGTGAATGCTTCTTTTTCTAGCCCTTTGCTAGAAGCATGGAAGTGAGTTGTAATCTGTCACATGTCCACTGCATTTCAGTAGAAATACAGAAGAGCATTATTCAGTAACTAGCTACTATCTAGGTGGGATTCTGTTTTACCTGAACCTAGTAGCATGGATATGCTTCCAAGGAGAAGTGATATGTGGGAAGAATGGAGAAGAGACCAAATGCTATTACAGATGCCATTCTTGTGAATCACTTCTGCAGGGATGGGACAGCAGTTTGATGCTCCAGACATTGTCTATTCTGTTTTTTTAAATGTATTTTTTTTCCTAATGATGCTTTTCTTGCTTTACCACTTTTCCTACTGTTTCAATTTATAAGCCTGCAGTATCTGGTCTTCGGAAGCTTTATTAGGTTGCCCTTCCATTGAGTATACTGCAGTTTCACCTGTTGTGTGTCAGGTGCTAATACTTCTAGAGATGCATCTGTGCTTGACTTAACGCTGCATTTGAATGTTGGATGTCCTCTCTGCTGTAAGACCTGTACAAGAATTAGTGACTAAATGTTGATAACAAATTGGAAGTCTGATTACACGGGTGTTTGGAAATGTTAAACTGTTAATGTATGATTGATCTTTGCTTTGCTTTGACTTCTGTGTTACTCACAGTTTATCTGTCCTTATTTTTAATGACTACACATGCATTTTGGAATTATTCTGATTTTGTTCGTGGAAGTGCCTAATATTTGCATTAGCGGAGGAGGTAGATTATAAATCATCCCTAGTATAATTAAGCCTCTTTAAATTTAACTTCAATTTGGATATAAACCAACATGAAACAGATCTATTAAATATTTTTCTGTGCTGCTCAAGTAACAAAATTTAAGATTTAATTGTTATTTTTCATGTTTAGTATAGAACATGAGAGACAAACCGTTTCTTTTTCCAGTTGTAACACATTTAAAAAATGGTTCTGGAATTCACATTTGGGCAGAAGTTAATATTTTATCGTGAAATGCAGGTAGAAAGAATGTGATAGCTATTTCGACTTCATAGGCCAAATTAGACAGCAGATAAAGAACCTTTTGGCCAGAATGGGTATGCATTTGGAGCAAATGAGACTAATGATAAAATTGTAGTTGTTTGGTAGAGCAGAATTACTTCAAAAAATATGTCTCTCCAAATTTATTACTTTTCCTTTACTGTTCTGATAATTAATAAAAATGTATAAATTTCAGCGTTTTTCAAAATTGTGAAAGGCTTTAAGTAACTTATGTACATGAAGTCTCACATTTTGGAGTGAGGGTTTTTAACCTAAGAGTTAGTTGTGTATGAAACTTAAATTTCTCAAACAACTTGTTTTCACAGTGACTCTAGAAGCACTTAAAGATGTCGGTTTTAAAGGATTTAACCTACAAGCTCGAGAAATAGAAGGCGATGTTCCTATTGGTACTTTTAAAATTACAGATCCAAACACTAAAGGTTTGGGATGTCATAACATGACGGTATGTGTTCTGTCTTTCAAATACTTAAGCTTGGCTTCCTTTTAAATATTGTAATCAAGATAGTTGGAAATACTTTTGAGAAATTGTTTTACAGTTATTCCAGCAGGAAAGATTAGAAAAAAAAAAGTACACTTATGTTTTACATGTGATGTGAATCTATTGCAGAAGCTACCTGGTACTTTTTAGGTAGACATCAGTGTTACCTGTTGTATTAAAGACAGTTCTCATAACAGTGTAAGAAAAAGTCACTTTCACGTCTTAAATAAGTGCATATATTTCCTTTAATTACAGAATTCAGCAGTAAGCCATACAAATTCAGATGTGAAGCAAAAAGTTACAACAACATGGATTGCTCCACGTGATGTTAGAGACCTTCAATTTATGTAAATAATACTTTCTTTTTTGTTTTTCTTTCCCTGCAGTTTTCTTTTTATGGAAAATTTTAAAATGGATCTGTGGTGCTGTTTCTGGTGTTACCACAGTCATGGGGTTTTCTGTAGTTGGTCATAACTTCTCACTGTGTCCACTAAACTAATTTTGTTTCAAGGTATAATAATACAAGATAAACACCATATGTAGATGGTAATATATATATAAATAATTCTATTAAGCACAGTGTTATTAATGGATCTTTGAGTAAACAATTTACTCTCTGATCTCTTCAAGTGCTAGAGCAACAATATGAATGTGAATAAGTGATGTTCAGACACTATTCAGTTGTAACTCTTTTCTATTTTGAACACTATGTTTTAACTATAAGATAAATTTAAAAATAATTTATAACTCATTGACTAACTACATTTAATGCTACTTTTCTTTCAGTTCTAAAGCTAATGAAAATAACATCTGAGCTAACAAACAGCACACTTGATGTAACTGATAAATGTCTAAGTATTTGATAGCTTCATATTCTTTGAAATATGCACTTATGATGGAGTGCCTGGGCTGTGCTTCATTAAATCCTGAGGAATACGTGAAAGGGGTAGGAAAGGACATACAAAATATGATCCCTTCCACCTATTAATGTCATGAAAAGCAGTTCACCATCACAGAAATAAGCAGTCGGAGCATGAAAAAAGAGTCATAATTTTTACTGACATTTGAGCTGATATTTCTCACTAGAGTCAGTGCTTCTTCAAAGCAAAGTTTCTATTTTTTTCATGCTCTTTCTCAACATCTACTTTCTTGGTCTTCAAAATTATGTTGGGTGTTAACACAGTAACTCAAATAGTATTCTGGAAAAATGTGTTCTTTTTAAACTTGTACTGTAATTAAAATGGAGTGGATTCCTGCCAGTGGAGCTGGGTAGCCAGGAGGAGAGTGTATTGGTATTTTATACTGAAATAGTTTGATAGGAATAATAATTATTGTTTTTATTCCTAGAGCAACTGTTATACAAGATCTAGAAAAATTTTGGGTTGGAATTCAAAGCAAAACTCTCACACCTACATATTCTGAGACAGTTAATGTGACAGAAAAAAGTAAAAGGAAGGTATGTTTTGTGTGTATTTACATGCTAGAAACTAATACAGAAAATAAAAAATATGTTTAACTTGATATAAGACATACGTTTGTGTTCATTAACTAAGAAGGGTGAAATCATTATTTTCACCACTTTAAATTTCACTGCATAATCCTCCTATTGTACTAATGAAAGAATATTCTTGCCCTCACAGAAATAAAGAAATTAATAATTTGTTTATTCAAACAGTCTGTAGGGTAAACTCAAATAAAATTTGTTATTAGGAGAATGCTACATCTGGTGCATCATGCTGTAAACTTCTCCCCAACTCACAGAAACTAGCTGAGCAGGATTTTCTCAAAAATTAGTTTATGTTTTTAGTTAAGAATTTTGCTTATATGAAACTTTTTAAACATAGTAGGCATCTAAAGTAAAGGAAGTCTGTTCAAATCTGCTCTACTCCTAACATTAATGATTTGTGTCGTGGTCTAACCAAGAGTAAATACCTTGCTTAACTGTATTTCCTGTTTCCTATAATTAGTAACTAATTTGCAAATGTTTCTGATTTGTTTTTTTTTACCCCACAGCTTATGATAGAATTAGAATGTAACAAGGTAAGACCAATTATTCTTCAAGTTTCCAGTTTTCAGTTACCTCAGTTTTTGAATTCCTGTCCTACTGGTCCAGCTGTTTTGTGGTTGAGGTGTGAGAATAGAGCCATTCATTTTTTAGCAAGATCTCAATTCAATGTATGTGTTTGTAATTTTGAGAGCATTTTTATTTAGCATCTGTTCTCAGACCTGATTGTTGTAAGGTATTGTAAGCAATGAAGGGTTTCTTCACTGAGATAATGAATGTGAATTCAGTCAATTTTGTGTTTCAAATTATTTAGTATTTATACATCAGTCAGTAAACAGTAACTGGAACTTGTACTTTCTTGCAGCGTGGAGGGACATACACAACCCAAGGCCGATGCATCATGGTAAATGTTCTTTATCCAAACATATTGACAAACTGCTAATTGCCCAAGATTTCAGGACCTAGTCAGAAACTTCTAGTCACACCTTTATTCTTCTTGTCACTCTATTATTTATTTTCCTATTAATTACTATTTATTTACCTTTTTGGTGGTTTACCTTTCTTGATTTAAATCCCAAAATTTCTAAATGGTTGTCAGTCTTCTTGCCATTCAATCCTACGGGTTCTTTCTAGGTAATCTAAAACATATTTCTGGTGAAAGTTTTCTTTTTTAACTTTTTAGTCATAGTGTTTGTTTTTCAAGATCACTTGTCTCAATAGTTCGGGGAATTTGCCGTTTTACAAATCATGACCTCAATATAAAATTTAAATATTTGATTTTTTTTTTCCTGACAACTGTCACTTGCAACCCAGTGAGTAAGTCTCTCATCCTCCTCCTTGTTTATTTTCCAGCAAATATACCCTGTATTTTGTAGTTGTCTGCTGATATGACTAAATAATAACTAAAGTTTTACTGTATTATTTTGCAATTTTGACAGTGTAGGTGTCATCCTCAATGATGGCTGTAGGCAGCAGAATTGTGTTTATTTACTCAGCTATTTTGGTATCATTTTGATTATTTGGATTTCAAGGTGTCTAAAGTAATTCTGATAATATCAATTTGTGGAATGAAGTTACAGAAAGCTAATTTGTATATTTTTCTTTTTCCCATCCAGTTGTTCTTTATTTCTTTAAAATAATTTCTATAAAAATTGGTTTTCTGCCAAGTAGTAAATAGTGTTTTCTTTTCAGGTTGGTCCTTCCAGTTCCTCTCAGAACAGCTATTCAGGCAATCAGGTTAAAGTCCTACCTTCCAATATTTGTATGTTTTCCTTTAGTAAAATGTAACAATTAAAATTCTGTAATTAGAGAATACTAAGGTGACTTATTACTGGACTGAAATATTATGCTAGTTAACACAGAATGACAGTTATTCATCCAGTAAATTGTATGTTCAGTGCCCTGTAGATCGATGTTCAGCTACCTACACTCTGTGAACCTAAAAGCTTGCTGTCAGTATTATTTCCTAGAGATGCTTCATGGCCTCTGATTTCACATGTTAAGTATTTATATTGAGTGTTAACTTGCCCCTTACAAGGAAAAGAAAGAATTCCCTCCATCTTTCTAGTGGCTTCCTACCTGTGTGTGTCCACATGTGCATGCAAATGCAGTCACCGACCATTGTTTTTCTAGTTCTAGACATCTGGCATAATCATAGAATCATATTTTCAATAATGAAAATGAAACTGTATTAACTAACTGATTTGTCAAGCATTTGTATTACCTATTTTTTTATATATAATCAAAATGAAGGCACTAATTATACTTGTGTTTCACTGCCTTATCGACAACAAAAAAATTGCAAAATTTCTCCAGCTGTGACCAGATATTCACACATATATTCAAGCTACAGCATAATGTATAAATATCTCACTTCTAACACTGGATTATGTTACGTTATATTAACTGCAGTTGAAAATTTGAACATTTCTCTATCTGGTTACATGACTAATGACAAAGTGATAGGAAATCCAAATTATTACTATTATACTATATTAGCATTGTTACAGCCAGTTGCTAGTGAACTGGTAACCTCTGGATGTGCTTATCCTATATTTGCACACACGCTGTCAATAGCACATCTTTTCATGCCATAAAAAGCAGGGTTCTTTTTTAGTTTCCTGCCCACAACCTCTTTTGTTTGGGGGTTTTCCAATATAGAAATAATTTACTTGTGTTTTTATTTCAGGGTGGAGTAGTCTACACAATAAGCCAGAGAGGATGTGTGCCTGTAAGCGCTTTTCTTATGTTCACTTCTTAGTCTCCAAGATATCTATGTTTCCCATAGCCTTCATTTGCATTATATGAGTGTTCATGTGGGAGTTGCATTGCAAATAGAAAATTATGAAGAAATAGCTAGGGAATTAACATTATAATTTATTCAACGATATGATGTAGTTTGCAAATGTATGTTCAAAAATTAGGTAGAAACATGCAGATCATAGAATCATGAGAAAGAACTAGAAGGGGTTATCTGTTGCACTTACATTGCACTCATTACACAGGTTGTCTGTCCTTCCCTTCTGCCCAAGGCTGTTGCAGATTGGTCTGCATGTTCTACCTTGTTCCTTTTCTCCAAGTCAATCACCCAGAGATCTCAAATAACTAAAGCTGTTTCAGTTTTTCATTCTTTCATGCAGTGGGGATACTTGTGAAGTTATGAATCCTAGACAGGGCACCAGTCATCCAGGAATATGTGAAAGAATCTCTAATATGGTGGTGACTGGATCATAAACTTAGCTGAAACATTTTTATTAAGGTGGTGTCAAGTTCTATAGGCTAAAACAATTATGTCAAATACATATGGATACCTTGTAAATGCTGAAAGAATATAGGATCTTTATTTTCTTACTGCAGTGTTACTATGTTCAAACGTTCAGTGCAAGAAATGAGAAAAGACTTGAAAGGTGTATGAAAAAATCAGATTACTCTTTCTCTGTCAGTGACAGGAGTTTTTTTCATGATTTTCATAGTATTGCAAGTAAACATAAATAAGATGGTCATGTAGTTCTATTGCTAAACACTATCAGTTGCCACTTCTAACTAGAAAAAAATTGGATAACCCAGCACCAGTAAGGACAGTGTTTCTAAAAGTATAAAACATTCATACCATCAGTACTTGTAAAGGTCATTACAATGTGAACCAGGTTTTTGCAAAAACAAAAAAAAATACTTTGGGGGGAGGACTATTGTTTGTATTATTAATAAATGAGATTTACTTGAAAGAAGGACCTATTATTCTGTATGCTGGACCTTTATTTTTTATATTTGAGTGCAAATCAGGAATATGGTAATTTGTGTTTCTTTTAATTTTCTGCTTCCTAATTTTTACATATATATAATGAACACAGTAAATATATTCAAATTGCAAACATTGTATTAAAGCTTCATAATTTGTTTATGTTCAGATGATGTTTTGACAGTGTGCCTTTTTTCTTAAAGGGTATCTTTTCTTATGAAGCAATTATAGCAGAGGAATAACTGGTTTCACTTTTTTCTTAGGGAGGTGCTGCTGGTGCATATGGTCAAAATGCCTGCAGAGATGTAAGTTATATGTGCATTTACTGACTGTCTACTACTGTGCTCATCTCCCTGTTGCAAACTGTGATTCTCTTCTGCAGAGCTATATTTTTCTACCTACGTGTATTAAGGAAAATTATGGTAGTCTGAAGTTAAAAACCAAAATTAAAAAGTCTTACATGGTCACTTCTTTAAAGTGTAGTTAACTGTTACAGGAGCTACTCATTACCTATTATTATTAATCAGCATACTAAAACGTGAGAGTTCTTATCGCATAACACTTTTTAACTTACAGTAATTGTATTGGGATATTGCATATTATGCATTTTACTTGAAATTTTCAAACTCTATGTATTAATCAAATAATTCTTTAATTATTTCATTTTCATATGAAATAAGATTTATTTTAAAATCTAATGTACCTTCCATTTACAAAATCACAAAAGCAAGTAAAAAAATTGCATTGGGAAGACAACACGCTTTCTAATGCCTGTTAGGAACTGAAATCTTTAGAAAGAAACTACTTGATCATATGCTTAATTTAAATATGTCATTAGTTGTATTCATGTATAAGTATTAAATGTATTTTATCATTATTTACTATGTAAGTGTAAACTCTGTTTGTTATACAGCAACATTAATTTTATAACTCTTGCAGAATTGGAAAATTTTTACTTCAACTTTTTACAAGTTGAGTACTTTGCTCTTATCCTACATTTATTTCTGTATAGATTAAATCAGTTTGATTAGAAGTGTACATCCTCTAAGGAAGAAAAGTAATTATTTGTAGATACATTTAACAAACTATAAATAAATACCTGTTTTTTGTTTCATTTCAGAGTGCATCCTCATCCAGCAGTGGTCTTACCTATGGCCAGGTAACTGCATCCCAACATAGTTTCTGAATAGCTCAGGACGCTAAAACTAAGCAATTAGACCAAATATTTGACAAACAGTATTAAAATTATTGAAAAAAGCTAAGGCAGAACTGTCTTCATATGGCTAAGCAACAATTGCTAATGCATTAATATAGCTATAACATTCTTATAGAGTATAACATTCTTGTAGAAAATAGTGCTGTAGTTCATCTGTCATCTATTTACCTAAGCAGAAATTCAATTCTGTATTCTTTGCAGTCTGTCCCTTCAAGCACTTCAGATTCCAGTAAGGTAAGCAGTCCTTTTCAATTCAATGGGAAAAATTTATTACAGTTTTACCTTGGCATGACTCCTTTTCCTTTTTACAACTGTTTTCTGCTAAAAGGAAGGTGGAGGGTAGAAATGTCTGTTCAGTTTTTAATGTTTTCTAATTATAAGATACTGCTATTGTATTTGGCTTAATTTTTAAATTTTTTTAATGAACTCAATATTAAGCCTTTTTTTTTTTTAGCATAATACCAAATAAAGAGAAAATAAATCGATTTTCTAGTTTGGTGTGGAAAGTTGAAGATCAAAAAGGACACAGTATAGAACAGAGGTTATAGTACAGCAAGTGAAATATCTCATCATGTATGTATGTATTGATGTAAACCATGTATACAGATGTATTCTTTGCCTAGTAATGTGCATTAAAAATTGTTATTATAATAGTATTTTATAGAAGTTATCATCCATAGCATTATTATCAGAGATTGTAAATTTATGTCAGTAAACATCTTTCTCTCATTTCTGTATAGGTAGTGGTCATCGCCAACAGCAACCCTTTTCCACCAGTGGTAAGCAGCTTTTCTTTATAGAGCTCAGACTTTAAGCATTCAGATATCTACATGTTCCATGATTAGAAAGATTCCTGGTGTGTGGAGACAATTCATTGATAGGCAGTGTATGTAGTTATCCTCAGGGAAAGCCAGGAGTAAGAGAGTTACAAATCTTGTTCTATGATTGCTGTTATTGCTTGCAGAGATACTTGATTTAGCTGCAGATTCCAGGTCTCCCAATGCATGTTGTCTCTGTGTTCCTGAATACTGTTGATTTTTCTGGTTATACTGCAATTTGCTTTTGTAAAGGCACTTCCATTCTTTTTTTAAAACTATTTCCAATCTGCTTACTTTGAACTGCTTGATCCAAAGTATGTTTAGCCTTAAGGTGGTTAAAGTGAGTTTGTATGATGTAACAATTGATACATACGTTTTTCTAAAATTTAGTTTCTAATAAAACATGTTCCCATTCTATCCTTAATGAAGATTAAGATACATTTGTTCTGTGTTGCTATTTCCATGTCTTTCTTTCACATTTGGTTGTATATTGAATGCCAAAGATGGAAAGGGCCTTTTTCTACTGCGTTATTTTTTGGACACACAAAAGTGATATGCAAAATAATTAAAGATTGTTCTGTTTCATTTTCAGCGTCACACCTTCCCCCAAGTAAGCATTTGTTTTTCCTATTTCCTAGTAAAACCGTTCTTATGAAATCAAACCACTTCTCAGAATGCTGGTTGCTACCCTTTTTCGTTTGTCCTTCATGCCTGAAAACAGAGCAAACAAATGACTGACTCAGAAATTAATTTAACTTGTGTGGTGACATATGTCCAGTGCAGATCATAGTGGGATGAGCTGAAGGGATGATGATGTCTTATCTTCACTCACTGCCTTTGGAAAAGCTGAGATACCTGGTAGTGCAACAAGGGTGGGGCCTGTGTGTGTCTACTCTCCACATAAGCTGTAATAGAAGCTAATGCAAAAAACAGAAAATTTTTGGTGGAGTCAGTATGCCTCCCCAAACTGTCAGAGCTGAGAATAAGCTACGTGGGGAAAAATGCTGAGTGTTAAGAATTTGATGCTTGGTATATCCTGTGTATGACCTTCTCCCAAGCAAAATAATACAATTTAGTATTATTTAGTATTTTCAGTTTACCTGCATTGCATTTAAACAATTCAGAATAAATGTTCTCTGATGTGATTTTTCTTGATGTTGTTTTTCCAGAGTTTGGGGAATTCTGCTACTAGGATCATAGTGCAGGTAGGCATTTTACTTGTGTTTTAACTGACACCCTGTCTCAGTGAATTTAATGGTAATTCATCTCTTTGGGAATAAATAAGTATGGATAACCTAGAGATATCTTAGTACTCACACACTGCAGTGGTGGAGTAGAGTATTTCTGTGGTTACAAGAAAGTGATTGATTGCAAATTAAAGATGGCTGCAGCAATTTCTGCAGTCATAAAATATGAGAATCTCTGTATTTTTGCTTACTGCTACTTGGAAGTTGATTGCAATTCAGTACAATCGCATCTCATTAAACACACGTTTGTAAAGTATTATGGATATCATACAGGCATATTTTCTTTGGATCCTTTACAATTTTAGCCTACCCACTACTGTTCATGGTTTAGTCTTTCGGTTTAAGCTTTCCTTCCTTCATATGATAGTACTCCAAACAAAATATTCTCACTTTGATCTGCTTATAAGGAGCAAATTACCCTAGTTGAAATTCATCATTTTCAGAGTACATAGCATTAGATTCTTCCATAACTAATGACAGAAAATAATGAACTGAAATGTATAGCCTTTTGATTAGACATGTTAAATATTTTCATTGTGTGTGTGTATATATAACCCTAAATATAATTATTGTTCTCCTAATCAATTTACTTCATGGGAATTGAAAGATTTTCTGCAGTGACTTTTCCTTTGTTGAAGTTGTAACTGTGAATTTTCCTATTTTTGTGTTGACAAACCCTTTATCAGAAGTTTGTTGTGCTTACTCGTGGAAAAAAAATCAGCCATAATAAGAATATAAATGGCTGTGAGTTTCATGGTAATTGGCACAACATATTTGAAGGGCAGGATTACTTAAAGTAACTTGAAATACCACAATATGGCATAATGACAAATTGACATTGATGACATTGCATCAAGATGTATAAACACATTTAGTACTTAATTTATGAAGCATTTTTGTACACTGAAATTTTGAACAGTGTAGCACATAAAGATTACATAAAGGAAAAAAGGGCAGAAGAACCTTTTTCTGGCTTTCAAACTGTTTAGCAGATACAAGATTGAGATTGGTTCTTAACATGCCTTATTTTATAAGCAATTCCTCTGCAAAATAAGTAACCTTTTTTTGTTCCTCTGTAGACTGGACAAAGGCAGCAAAGTAGCAGCAGTACTTATGTTCAGGTAAGTTAACTTAATGAAAACTTACAAATATTCTCTTAGACTTCACTAGAACAGGGCCAGCACAACTTAGAAGGAAGCTATTTCATACATTAGCATGGATTTAGAGGGTGCAGATATCTTTGTTTCTCTGATTTTCTATTCATAAAATTGTCACCTGCTATTGATTTTTATTTTCTTGTCGTTTAGAATGTTTATAAAATGTGATAAGTTGAAATAACTGTAGTCTACTCAATGTGTCTTTATAAAAGTCACTGCAACAACAATTGATTGTAGGCTCAATGTCCTGCAATAAATGTCTTACTGGTAGATTCAGTGCACATGTTCATAAGAAACTAGATTTGGAAATTTGACCTCTGAAAGGACAGTTGTGTACACTTAACAAGAATGATGGAGAATCATAAATGTCAGCCTACATGCCTTGCTTCAAGGCATGCAAGTAAGGCTACTTGTGTGAAATACAAGTGTGTAAATTTGACAAATGCCAAAAATAAATTGTCACAGAGGAACATGAGAGTGTTCAATGATCTCAAGAATGAAGGCTCTTCTGACTTTCACCTCTTTGGGGCACTGGGGAAAAAAATGCAAATACCTGTCAATAATCTCTATATTTCAATATAAAAGTAACTAAATGATTCAAAAGAATGGATAAGACTTCTACGGATTATTAAAGGCCATAGGGAGTCCACTGATCCACATTGTAAATACTCAACGCGCACAAGGTTGGCAAACTGCATTTTGGTTTGACTGGTGTCTTTTGCTTAGAATAAGTCAACCTGCTGCCCAGGTGCTAACTTACTGTCCTTTCTTCTTTGGCTCTGGAAGAGTCTTTTTGAGAAACCCTTTGCTCAGCTGGGTTTCCACAAAGAGCATGCTCTGTACAGAAGCTTCCTTGTCAAGGCAGTAATTGTCTTTTCCCTTTTTAAAGGGTTCCCAAGGCAGCCAGTCCTATGGCCAGGTGAGACACCTCAGCTGAAATGTATAGATCTTGCCTTGTATGTGGTCTCTGGGGTTTGGTTGGGGTTTTTACCATGGTGAAGCTGAGTGGACTTGAATTTTGTGTTGTACCATTGTGTGAAAAAGGAAATTTTAGTGGAATTGGGTTTTTCACTTGTAGCTGTGATATAGCTGCAGCTTTAGCTTTATTCATTTTTTTTTTTTTCTTACAGAGTTACCAGCCTCAAGGTGGCAGTTCCTATGGCCAGGTAAGCATCAATAAGAATACAGCATTTTAGAAAGTGTGGTACCATACCATTGCACAAGGTAGAAGATTTTTTTTTCCCCCTCAAAATTATATTTTTCAGTAAATCTGTATTTTTTTTTATTTTTTCACATTTATTGTCTCTCCATGTGAATGACAAAATGTGTTTTTGTTGATGTCTTGTTGGATGCAGATAGTATCAGCATTTTATGTCCACCCAGAATAAATTTATATTACTGAAGGTTTTTCAAACGGCACTGGTATTTGTGACCAATGAATTTGAGCTGCTAATTTCAATTGCATTGGATTGTTTCAAATTCATAGGTGTCTTTTTTAAGATATATATGAATCATTGATAATATTTGAAGTTATTTTCACATTTATTTTCTCTCAAAAGCAGGGAATTGTGCAAATGGGGCTCACTAGAAACACAATTATAGGAAATTTTCATTCAGTTACCATTAGTCATCTAAGCTCAGTGTCTGCAAGAAGAGCAGGGAAAGGAAACATAGCAAGAAAATGTTGCATCCTTTCAATGTCCTAGAAGTCCTTCATAAGGCCAGAGGCCTCTCTGAAACAGATGTAAATCTACTGTGTATTTCCAGTGTGATGGATGCAGTGCGATCAGATATTTATGCAGAATAAGAAATACCAAAATAAATCTGGCTAAGCAGCAGAACTGTACTTTCTCAGTTTTTAATTCTGACAACTTTTTGCCACCATGAGAGAAACCTCTGATTCACAGATGAAATACTTATGAATCAAAAATTCCTTTTTTACAGAGCTACCAGCCTCAGGGTAGCAGTTCCTATGGCCAGGTAAGCACTAGTCTGACAACAACCTTTGTAAAAGCAGGTGCTGTGGCACTGCAAACACACTTAGGAGTCACATGTAATTTGGACTTGAAAGGGTGTTTGCTCTCGAAGTGTGTATTCTCACACTCGGAAGCTATCCATGTGCTGTAGACTTCCTGGAGTCCCAGTATGTGCAATCATTGCGCTCGACATCTTTGAGAAGGCCAGGAGTAAGTCCAGGCTATTTGTACNTTTTTGAGAAACCCTTTGCTCAGCTGGGTTTCCTCAAAGAGCATGCTCTGTACAGAAGCTTCCTTGTCAAGGCAGTAATTGTCTTTTCTCTTTTTAAAGGGTTCCCAAGGCAGCCAGTCCTACGGCCAGGTGAGACACCTCAGCTGAAACATATTGAGCTGTTCTGTAGAGGCCTGCCTTGTATGTGGTCTCTGGGGTTTGGTTGAAGTCTTTACTTTCTTGGTGAGGCAGAGTGGGCTTGACTTTTGTGTTGTACCATTGCTTGACTGTGAAAAGAAAATGTAGTAGAGAGGAAATTTTGGTGGAATTGGGGTTTAGTCTTGTAGCTGTGATGAGACTTCAGCTTTGTTCACAGATTCTTCTTTACCTTTCTCATAGAGTTACCAGCCTCAAGGTGGCAGCTCCTATGGCCAGGTAAGCACCAATCAGAAGACAGCATTTCACAAAATAGGATACTGTGGTAGTGCACAAGGTAGCAGATTTAATTCTTGTTCCGATTTATACAGAATTCTTTAAAAATACCAAAAACCTGAAAAAAAACCACAAAGAAACCCCCAAAAAGGCACCCAGGTATCTAAATTCCTTTCATATCTTTTGATATGAAAATGACAGTTGTACTTCTAATGGACATTTGCAAGAAGCATAGGTTCCCATTACTATGAAACATTTCCATTGGTATGCCAATTTAAAATTTGTCATCAAAATACTGTTTAGTCCTCTTCCTATTCTATTTGGTGTATATGGTACATCATACATTCATATTCGGTTCTTTTCTGTCTCCTTCAGTATCAGTAGAGAGAAACAATGTTGAGGAGAAAATAACTTTTTGTCAGCTCCTCAGCCTCAGAAGGTTCTGCTATAAGGGCTGGTAGCTGCTGAAACCTTGCATCTTTTACCATTTTTACATGAATTTTATCAAGAGAATTATGTCACATAGCAGAAATAGAGAAGACAGTTCAAAGCCTTGTTGGTAGTCACCATCCTGCTAATTCTTCCAGACAGCTGTGTTACAGGTCTGCATGTGAATGACAAAATGTGCTTTTTGTTGATGTCTCGTTGGATGCAGATAGTATCAGCATCTTATGTCCACCCAGAATAAATTTATATTACTGAAGGTTTTTCAAACGGCACTGGTATTTGTGACCAATGAATTTGAGCTGCTAATTTCAATTGCATTGGATTGTTTCAAATTCATAGGTGTCTTTTTTAAGATATATATGAATCATTGATAATATTTGAAGTTATTTTCACATTTATTTTCTCTCAAAAGCAGGGAATTGTGCAAATGGGGCTCACTAGAAACACAATTATAGGAAATTTTCATTCAGTTACCATTAGTCATCTAAGCTCAGTGTCTGCAAGAAGAGCAGGGAAAGGAAACATAGCAAGAAAATGTTGCATCCTTTCAATGTCCTAGAAACCCTTCATAAGGCCAGAGGCCTCTCTGAAACAGATGTAAATCTACTGTGTATTTCCAGTTTGATGGATGCAGTGCGATTTATGCAGAATCCATCTGCGATTTATGCAGAATAAGAAATACCAAAATAAATCTGGCTAAGCAGCAGAACTGTACTTTCTCAGTTTTTAATTCTGACAACTTTTTGCCACCATGAGAAACATGAGAGAAACCTCTGATTCACAGATGAAATACTTATGAATCAAAAATTCCTTTTTTGCAGAGCTACCAGCCTCAGGGTAGCAGTTCCTATGGCCAGGTAAGCACTAGTCTGACAACAACCTTTGTAAAAGCAGGTGCTGTGGCACTGCAAACACACTTAGGAGTCACATGTAATTTGGACTTGAAAGGGTGTTTGCTCTCGAAGTGTGTATTCTCACGCTCGGAAGCTATCCATGTGCTGTAGACTTCCTGGAGTCCCAGTATGTGCAATCATTGCGCTCGACATCTTTGAGAAGGCCAGGAGTAAGTCCAGGCTATTTGTACTGCCCTGTGTAGCTCTAAGAGTGTAGCTGCTTTCTTCTCCTAATTCAGGCTGAATCCCTTACAAAAGAGAAGTAACCACATGGTGTCTTTTGTCTTAGGGTCAGCCAAGTTACTCAGGCAGCAGTGCTTATGGCCAGGTAAGCAAACCAAATACTCTGTAGGAAGCTCTTCATTGATCTCTCTGTGACCAGTTCAGCTGGCAGAACTTTTCAAGTGATGTTTCCTTTGCCAGTCTGCATTTTGGTTTGACTGGTGCCTTTTGCTGAGACTAAGTCACCCTGCTGCCCAGGTGCTAGCTTACCATTCTTTCTCCTTTGGCTCTGGAGGAGTTTTTTTGAGAAACCCTTTGCTCAGCTGGGTTTCCTCAAAGAGCATGCTCTGTACAGAAGCTTCCTTGTCAAGGCAGTAATTGTCTTTTCTCTTTTTAAAGGGTTCCCAAGGCAGCCAGTCCTACGGCCAGGTGAGACACCTCAGCTGAAACGTATTGAGCTGTTCTGTAGAGGCCTGCCTTGTATGTGGTGTCTGGGGTTTGGCTGGAGTCTTTACTTTCTTGGTGAGGCAGAGTGGGTTTGACTTTTGTGTTGTACCATTGCTTGACTGTGAAAAGAAAAGAATGTAGTACAGAGGAAATTTTAGTGGAATTCCGGTTTAGTCTTGTAGCTGTGATGAGACTTCAGCTTTGTTTGAACAAAACATTTTGCACACTATTTCTTATTTTGATAGTCTGAATCTTAATTTTCTTGATGTTTTTTCTCTTGGATGATCTGATTTCTTTATAAAATATTTCTTTCTTATAGAGTTACCAGCCTCAAGGTGGCAGCTCCTATGGCCAGGTAAGCATCTGTCACAACACAACGTTTATGGGATGTATTCATGCATACAGAGAATTCTGTGATTTCATCCTGAGACAATACAGTAAATTCTCATTGGGCTCAATAGGGCAGCTCTTACTCACATAGCAGTTTGCTCATGTAGGTGTTGCTTTTTGATATACATAGCATCATAGACATACTCAGTACTTTATAAGGAAATTCACAGTAGGATGTGAATTGTCCTCTACCATTTTAAGCAGTGGTGCAGCTAAATTCCATAAAAATTTATTTCATTACCTGAGATGGGGAAAATTAGTATGTGGATTACTAAGCAACTCTGTTTTCCCCAGCAGGGTGGATCTGCTTCTTCAGGTGGCAGCACTGGCTGTGGACAAGTAAGTTGTCTTTGTCCAAACTATATGAAAAATAAACCCATCTTTTATTAGCTGAAATTATATCAATGGATCATAGTCAAAACACATGGAATAAGGGACTTAAAGTGTTACACACAGAAAGCAAACAAATAGCGATTTATCTGTCCGCTCAGTGAATGGATAAGACGTTTTCTTGATGAAGATTTTTGGTTGCTGCTCCATTTATTTCCTACAGTAAGTGGTAGAATCAGAGTTGTTCCTGTTGAATAAGAATAGTTGTTTTCATCCTGCTTCCATTCCAACTTGTGTAAGCCTACAACAGTGTAAAGATCCCAGCTGAGAGGATTGCAGATGATAATAAACATGTTCAAGTAAGTGTGTTGAGGAAAGCAATGAGAATGATAGAGAAGTATAAGTACAGAAATTTTTAGCCAAAGTATTGGGATTGATATGAGTAAGGAATGAGTGGAACTGACTGTTTAAACATTGTAAGGACGTAGTTAACAGTAATGAAACTGACAAGCACTAAAGAATGTGTTATTTCCATTAAAGTTGTCACACGTCAACTTAACAGCCAAAGACCCTCTAGTAACTGGATAGTGACAACCACAGTCAAATTCATTATGGGTACTCCTCCTGCAATACCAACAGGGAAGACTGGTTGTAGCAAAAATATAGCCAAAAGAGGGAAAAGGAAAGGCACTGAGCAGCAGCTTTGACTAAGGTCTATTATGGGTCAATTCAGCAAGATTCTGAGGTAGACAGTCTCATAACAGTAACTACTATTCAACTAGTATTCATAAAAAGACTGTCATAAAACCCCAAACAGCTCATCTTTACCAATGAAGGTGAGCTAGGGTGATACAGAGAAATGAGTTGCAAGCCTGCTTCACTTTCAGGTGGCAGCACTAGGAGACCTGCTCTATATGCATGTGCCTTTGTGCATGAGATTGTGTGCATGCAGGAATGACAAAGAGTTATATAAGATTAAACTTACCTTCTGTCCATTTTATGTTGGTTTATTATGCAAGAAATGATGAGAAAGCTTTGCAGTTTATTCAATTTTGTTCATTTAACTTCTGGTTTGCTTGGTTTTTAACAGGGTTTTTCATACGATAGCAATCCCTGCCACCAGGTAAATGGTCTTCCTCCTCTGAATGCAAGATGTATCCAAAATTAGTGGCAAACCTAGCTCAGTTAGTACCAACTCAGTGCAAATCTATTCAATCTTACCATTTACAAGAACATGCTATCTTCCCATACAGTGGGCTTAGAGTCCTTTTTTCCTCCTTTTTTCTGTCTGTGAAGTGTCTAGCTGTCTAGGATAATAAGATCAGACTACGGAAAAAACAAGTGTGATGCAGATCAACTGGCCCTACTTAATTCAGGGCTGGAGCTCACCAGATTCTCTGTGGATTTTTACCATTTGAAGTCAGAAAACTTGAGGTTCCTGAAAGCAAGCATCCTAACAATTAAGTCTGCAGTGAAGCATAGACAGTTGCACACTTTTTTTATAACACTTGGTGTTGGAATTGCTTAAAGAAGTAACTTCTGCTGTTGATTTCTTAATTTTTAAGATTTATAGATTATTTCTGGTTTTGTTCATGATACTTCTCTTGGTTCTTACTAAATTTTCACAAAAATAGAAATATCAGATTTGTATTATTATGGTTTAACAAAGTAAATATATAGTAAAAACATACAAACATAGATGTTAATGTAGTAATTTGTTACATACAGTATGCTGTATGTAATGCATTATTGTAACCCAATAAAATATATAGGTATATACATTTTTTATAATAGCTTTTCCCTCTTTATTTAAAAAAGAGGCATTTTTTTCTTTCTTAAACAAAAGGAAATACTTCATTTTTTGTACTAAAACCTGCTAAAATATTTGGAAGCTAATACATTTCATTTTCCTTTCTGGAGGAACTATCAGTCCTGTTTCAGTGACTGGCACTCAGTAATAAGTGAAATGATTCACTTAAACATTTCATTTTTGCAATTTTGACACAAATACTTCTGCAAACATCTCTTTCTCAAGTAGTTGCTTTGCTCTTCTAAAGCAGGCATGTTGAAACATACTGAGCTTTCTGCAGTAATGTTTCAGGGAAGTTTTGTAAAAGTTCTGTATACCAGTTCCATTTGTATACCAGTTCCACTTGTATGTTAGATTTCTCTACAGAAGAATAAAATACCCATTCTTTAGAGACGGTTCAGAATGGAATTTACCTCTGTAGTAGATGTTGCTTACGTATTTGTGGATCCTTAATATATGTCTCCTTTAGTATTTATCTTTGCACTATCAGCAATCTGTGCTCCCTGTGCTAGAATTCATTTCTATGTAGTGTATCTGCCTATGCTACTTACCCTTACTATGCAAGGATTGTAGTTTTCATTAAAAATCATCCATAGTCACACAGTATATCTAAAGTATGCATTTATCTAATTTACAGGATGGATCCCAGGGTAGTCAGGTAGGTAGCATTTTATTATCCTTTGGTGAGAACTTTTAAAGCAGTTCTAATCCAGAGTATAGTTTTCTTGTTTGTAAGGTTATAAATCCCTGCAGCTTCTCCAGTTCCAGCCTGTAATTCAATCTCTTAAAACTTTTTATCAGCCCTTAATTCCTAAAAAAAACCAGAGCTTCCTAATAAAACTAGCTCTGTGGATTCTAATAAAGTTCAGCTGTGCAGATGAATTAGTCTGAATAATTATAACTGCTATTGTTTTCACAGGGTGGATCATACTCCTCCCAAAACTATGGTGGTAGCCAAGTAAGTACTAGGTTACTGTTTCCTTCTGTTGAGATTTCACTTCACACAGGTTACGAGATGATATCCATCAATATCTTACCTGCAATATTGTAATACTGAGTTTATTTCTTTTCTGGCAGAGTGGATCATCATCTTCACAAAATTCTGGTGGCAACCAGGTAGGTAGATCTTTTCTTCCAATATTATTTTTTACTACATTTGATAAGTTATCTAGATATCTAGAAAGTTCTGTTTATTCAAGAGTATCTCGTCAATTGTTTATTCCAGCTTTACAGCTCCTGAACAAAATCACAGTTTCTTCTGAAGTAATTCTTTGTTTCTTTTCTTTGTTTAATTTACAGGGTGGCAGTTTCTCGCAAAACTATGGTGGGGGCCAAGTAAGTAGTGCTCTGTCTCCCTGCTTGTACATTACTTTTGTACAAGTTTTAGCCTCTGCTCAGAAATCGAGTTTTTTATAACCTAATTTTCTCTGATTTTGGTTGGTTGCTATAGGGTGGATCATCCTCCTCAGATGGCTATTATGATAGTCAGGTAACTAGTTCATTATTTCTCCTATTTATTTCATACTATGTTTTTGTAGTTCATGCATCATCTTTCTCTAAGATGTAATCAAACATAATAGTTTCTATGTTCTTTCTGTTTGCAACCGGTTTGGATTGTTGTGTTGTTTTTAATTTTGTGAAGAATGGAATGTTTCTATAAGCAACTACTGTAGCCATGGTTTTGGCTCCTTATTTTCCTAATAAAGATTTTAGTTTAGCTCAGCTTTAATTTTCATGAACCTCACTTCTGTCTGTAGAATATCAAAGTGTATTTTTAACAATCCAATTTTGCGAGAAAATAACTGGTATCTGACATCCTTCTAGGATTCACAAGATTCCTCAGATGATAATCCAAATGCTTGTGATGACGTGAGTATGCTTTCTTTACTGTATTTTTATTACAATGCTTTTCTTATGGTGATGGGAAAATATTGCTCTGCTAGATACAGTCTTATGAGCAGAATGATCCAGAAGTATTGAGTTGTCACTAACAGTTGTTCAGCAAGTACTGAAAATTCTCACATATGTAAATATACAGTTAAATTTTGCAAATTTAAAGGCATTTATCTTGATAAAATACAGATAAAATATATCAGTGGCTTTGCAGTAACAGAAGCTGTTGCCTAAAAATCTAGAGATACAATTTACTTTGGTTTTATAAATAAAAGAAAATCTCATAGACAACCTTTAATGCTTACAATGAAGGAAAAAGGAGAGATTGAGTATTTTCATATTAGCTTTCTACCAGTCTGAAGTTACTATTAAAGTTTTTCATATGAAGTAGGGTTCTAAAATAATTTATTCAAGATTGTAGAGGGCATACAACAAATTTATTTTTGTTATATCTGTATGTAATATCAGAATGAATCACATTTCTGTCAGCTTTCCATATATAAATAATTTTTGAAGAAGGAAATAATTGATTCTTTTCCAGAATGACACTACCTATAATGCAAATCGTCAGGTAAGCCTTTTTTTACTTCTGTTTTATTCAAATTCTCTTGTTGAATGAAAGTAAACATGAAACTTGTACATTATGCCTGCAGGCCTCTAACTGTAGTGTATGAGCACTTTACAATACCCTTCAAAAAGTAATCAAAAAATGACATATTTGACATTGTGTTTCTATGTATAAATATTTAAAATTGTGCGATACATTCTAAGAATATATCCTAATACAGGGGTGGGTTTTTAGAAATTTTTGTCTTTGACTGGATAGTTATTTGGGAATTAACCATTTGGGTATGTGAGGCATGTAGCTGTCTCAAGCTTTTTACTCTTTTACTTTTTTACTTTTAATCTCAAATACATGCTAGTATTGTAATGGAACATTTATCCTCGGTAATATTGTCAAGACTTCCCATCTGTCCTACATGCATCAACTGTGAATAACGTGGACAGATTGTGTTCAAGCAAGTATAATGTCATCTAAAGAAATCACATTTTTCTGTCCTTTCTGTTTACAGGAAACCATTATTCATATTTTACATCCGCTTTTTGTTTTACTGCCACCTAGAGAAACTTTCTGCCATGAGCTGCCTGCCTTTTCTTCAGTTAGCCTTTATACTTTAATGCTTTATTACTTTCCCTAGTTTTCCTTTCTAGTAACTTAGTACTGCACCAAATAGGCACACTAGAAAGTAAGGAGGCCTTCTGAAAATATCTTCTGGATTTCCTGTATTTAATGTAATTGAATGCATTGCCTTAGTTTTAATGCAAAAGGTTTTGCAAAAAAAAATCCTTTAGGAGTAAACCCTGTTTGAGTTGCATCACTTACTCCTCTGTTCACAAAAGATGCTGACCTTGATTATCCCTACCCAATCTGTATTGTGGACTTCATTGTAAAGAGTTTGCCTCTGAACATTCTCACCACAGTGACTGAGCAGAGGGAGACTCTGCTAGGGAGGAACTCCTGATGGAGTGATTCGGTAAAAACAGATGAAGTATATGGCTTTTGAGACTTTTACTAATAGTAAAATGATAGTTCTGGACATTTTTATGTTACAAAACATGCACCTTGACATGGTTAGGTAGACTTCTGCTGAAATTGTTGTGTGTAAGTGCATGTATTATAAAGTAATAACTACTACTCTCTGGTTTACAGAGTTCTGGTTGTGCAAAAAGGAAAATTGTTGCCCGAGTAAGTAACTTTTTTTTCTTTTCTATCTTACTTGTAGAGTTTTTGCTATAAATACAACTATTTTGTCCTAATTTTCCTTAATTACATTTGTCCCAAGTAACGTTTGTCAGTAACAGCTTGGCTATATGCTCTTCAGGTGAATTTACTTTAAAGGAAATATATATATGAAAAAAGATGTGAAAATGCTTTTCTGAGATACAGGGCCGTTCAAGTTCTTGTTCTTCAGGAAACACATACAGAATTCAGCCAAATGAAAGTTAAATAATGACATACAAAAGCTGTCCTTAGAGGACAGCTAAAATTTTAGCCTGAAGTAAGTTAGAATAACAGAGTAAGAAATAATAACGTTTGGTAATTTGTTTGCTGAGCATCTTGTGGAATAGATATGTATGTGTTGAGTAGCTTCAAGTCAAGACAGTATCCTATAAAAATGTGTGCAGGTATCCTCTTATGATGAGGCATTTCTACTCAATGCATGTATTGAGTCTGAAGGCATCATAAATAAATAAAGCCTGGGAAAAAAAGGCCTGTCACTGATTGTAGATCTTACCTCCTAATAGTAAAGATCTTTGCTTGGCATTTGTTTTTGTTTTTTTTATAGGATACATCACGTATTTTGAGTAGAAGAGACGATGATGCACAGGTAAACCAACTTTGTTATTTTTTCTGAACTACTGCAGGTGTTATAGCTCCTTGGTGTATTACCTACAAAAAAGAAAAATAAAGATCTTGTTTCCACAACAGAGTATTTTCTTTAGGGTTAGTTAGTTCTTTCCCAACAGAAGCATATATTTTATCACCCTTACCTAAAAATGAGTAACTTCTTCTTTCTTCACAGAATGAGTCATCTACTTCAAATAGCAGCCATGCTAACCTCCAGGTAATGACATAGCGTGTACTGCATGATCTCACTGCAAGGAGCTTTGAGATAAGTTGTATTGAATTTCTGAATATTAGATCCCATTAGTTTAGATGGGCTGAAGGATGGTATTTTAATTTGGCAGCATTTTCCCTATAAATTTATGATCTTGCATCATTGTAAATACTGATAACCGGCTCAAAATGTATTGTCTCCCCCATTTCTTCACTCTGCACAAAATAGTTTTAGAGTATTTTTTTGTTTTGCTTGTTTCTGGAGCAGGACTGCTTCTAAAAATGTTATACATGTTAGATCCTGATAAAATTTGTTTCCTCACAGGGTGGATCATTTATTGCAACAAGTGGTGAACCAAATAGAGAGGTCAGGATTTTTTCTACTTTTACCTAGTCTTGTCCAGATAGCCTACTGGTTATTAACCAATTCAGGAATCATAGGGGATTGGTGATGTTATGTATTACATTTCTAAATTAAATGACCCTGTTCAAATTTAATTTATTTGAAAAGTGTCTCTGAAATAATTTCTTAGCCTTGCTTCAATTTCATGCATCAGTTTTTGGTGAGAATACCATGATTCTTTATAGTCCTGACTACAGAGACTACTGATGAGGCATCTGCCTTTGAGACATAGTGTAAAAGTAATATCACTCTCAGTTCCATAGCAAATGCCATATGTAGAGATTATACTGTCCCCTCACTTGTTCTAAACATGAGAAAATTCACAGCTACTTTGGGGTCCCACAGTCTTCCCCTAAACACAGTTTCATTTCTGAGATAAGATTTATTTTAAAATACCACAAAGCAATAACTGTTTGCCTTTTAAAAAATATTATAGGGTGGTTGCATTTGTCCTGATGGAAGCCGTGGTCATATACAGGTAATTCTTTTTCTGAGTTTCTACTTTCATCTATGTAACAGAAGATTTAGAAAGGAATTGCTGTTTTCTGAATTCAACTGTCTTTAACGTATGACAACAGTAATTTTAATCTGGTAAAATGCTACCTTATTTAATAAAGATTGAGCACTAACCATGACTTAGGCTAGTCTATATTTTAAAATACCTATTGAAGTAACTAATAGAGGCTTAGTTTTTAATGGCAAACCACCAAAGTTTGGCCAGGGAGATGAGAGTGTCTTTAGTTGCCATCAAAGAATAATTTCCAACATGAAAGAAATATGACATCTAAATTGGATATGTTATAAAATCAGTTCTCAGTGCAGATATGTCCACATTGATTTATTTCAGTTTGTGATAGTATCAGTTGAGAGTGCTGATTTTTCTTTTAAACTAGGTGGTACTGGTCTTGATTTTTATCTTCACACAACAGTGAAGTTCGGTAATCTTCAGAAAAGAAATAGATAAAATTTAAAAATGGTTCAAGGGTTACATTTATTGCTATGTGTAGAGAATTATCTGAGATTAACATGTACATCCATTGGTCATTACAGGCAGATTCATTCTTATAAATAGAAAACCCCCTAAGGTATAAGTAGGTGTGTAAGTAAAAAAAAACAGCATAATGGTGGCAGTTACCTACTTTCTGCAAGATTTTTCAACACAGGAGGAAAATCGCTGCAAAAATCTTTTGCAAACCTGAAAGCTATGAGTTACATAAAGTTCTCTCAAATTTAGAAAATATTATTATTTAAGAGTCAGTTTTACATACTTAAACCATTACAGTTAAAGAGAAGGAATGGTTTTTCCTTGGATATCAAAATTACTCACACTGCAATTCTTTCATTTTTCTCTACATTCTACCTAAAGACAGTAACTCCACTCAAGCCCTAGGATAATACTTTGATTTTTGCACATGGGGGATTTAACAGTGATAACGGATGTTAGGTACTGGTAAACAGTCTTCTATTTTAACTAAGCAGATGAAAAATCTGTTCTTCTAATCCATATGTATACTTTAGAACTTCAGGGTCATCTTCATCTGTAACAATATAGAGTTTAACAGATAGTAAAAAGGAATATATCACTAGAAAGTTAAAATTAACAGTTAATACTTATTTCAGGTCTTTTAATACTAACAGTACCTGCTAAAGGTTTCTTTACCAGTGTTACAATGACTGCAATAGTTTTATTTTTGAAAACTATAATTTGAAAGAATAGATGTTAAGAAATAGTCTCACTTAAATGTCTTTTTGCAAGGAAAACAGCTAGTTTGTGTTTTCATTTCAGGGAGCTCCAGGTTCTTCATACAGCACATATTCTGGTAACCAGGTAAACGTTCAGATAAAATGCCCTATTCAGAAACTCCATCTTAAACCTCCTTTTGAAGGAGCAGCCAAACACAGACCAGTAACCCATTCTGTCTTTTGCACAGGGAGGGCCCTTCTTCTATCCTGGAGGAGCCTATGGACAGGTAGTTGTTCTTCAGCCCTTAACAGAGTCCTGCTGCCTAGAATCCAGATATTGTTGTTTCCTTGATGTA